>CM042050.1:14585000-14975000 GCA_023525745.1 Arctium lappa
TTGACATACAATTTATATTCACTATATAAATAATGTTAATATTTATCTTACAATATTATTCAAACTTAAATATATATGTAAGATTATCTATTCAATATTTGCGAAAACTCAAATTTGTGTATTTAAGGCAAGTTAGGAAACTAGCCAAAAAACAATTAGGGTTTAATATTGCATAAAAAAACGGCTACCCTATACCCTTTAGGGATTTCGATAGACATATAGGATTTAAAAAAAATATAATCGCTAATAATACAAACCTTTTATGCAAGTTAAAAAAAATTTAGTTTCTAAAAATTTGGTTTTGAGGTCATGACCATGAAACCCTAACTTAGGGATTAAACAATCCAATGGCCAAAAAAAATTTGAAATCGAAAATTTTAACCTCAAACCCTATTTTCCAAAACTTTAAGCCAACACAAATAGTTTTGCAAATAAAATTGAAACTACTTTTGAGCAAATATCTAAGAACTATGGCTTTGATACCACTGAAAGGTTTTGAACAAACCTACTACCACATGATATAGGCAATGGAAGCATATTTAAAATTATCATGTGTAGCAATACAAACTAGCAACTTTTCAGGATACATATGTTTTAGATAATTAACTACAAAAGAATGAACCAAAATTACTTATTTGTTGATTGTGATTGCCGAAAACCACAATGATAACTCAAACCCTTGATCTCGCTTCTTAGATGTTAAGGACCAATAGTATGAATCCCTCTAATGACTCACACTTAAGAACACCAAATACCAACAATCAAGAAGAGGCTTAAACCCTAAACCCTTATTAGTGTTCACGATTTTGGGAGAGAGAGAGAGGGTCGACGACTACTAGAGAGAGAGAGAGAGAGAGAGAGAAACTGATTAGGTTTTGATCCCTAGCAGTTTATTTATACCCCTCTCCTGCTTCTCTATTTTACACTTAGCCCCTAGAACAGATAAGCTCGTTAAAACTATTTTAACCAATTATCATTTATCCCTTTATATAATTAATCTAATTAATTATATTTTAGCTTACAATTAATTTATCATCAAATAACAAATTAATAAACTAATTGTTTCCCTTTATCCTTCTGATTGTTTATTTGGGTCTTAAGGGCAACCCAAAAGGACCCTGCTATTATTAGAAATATTACCAACAGTTAATGACCTTGGACACTATATCCAACAAACCCAACCTTATATGTTCTATTCGCATGGTTTGGATTTCAAACAACCTAATAGGTTCATTTAGGGCCTTTATGCGCACAAACCCAACCTTATATGTTCTATATGCATGGTTTGGGTTTCAAACAGCCTAATAGGTTCATTTAGGGCCTTTATGCGCACAAACCCAACCTTATATGTTCTATATGCATGGTTTGGGTTTCAAACAACCTAATATGTTCATTTAGGGCCTTTATGCGCACAAACCCAACCTTATATGTTCTATTTGCATGGTTTGGGCTTCAAACAGCCTAATAGGTGTGTCCCATTTACAGTCGTTATGCTGTCGAAATTGACTTGTATGTATTTTGTAAAAACCACAGGGTGGGTATTCGACCAGTGTCACCCAGAGGTACGACGATGATCCCAGCCAGCATCCGACTTTTAATACCGAGTTGTGGCAGGAGGTTTCTGGGGGAGTGAGGAAAGGTCGTACTTTTGGGTTCGTGTACCACAAAGATCCCAATGCGATCTTGACTGGGACATCCTCGGGTGGTGCTTCTTCTTCTTCTTCCCGACAGGTGCGTACCACATTTCATTATATGAGCTTTATCAATTTATTTTATAATTCATGTTAAACTTCTTCTAATGTCTTTTATTTTATTTTATAGGAAATTGAGGATATAAAGACCCAATTTCAGGAGTTGAAGGAGCGGGAAGAGAGATGTGAGGTGGAGGAAGATGCACGTCAGCGGGAAGGTGATGTCCAGTACGAACATATGTGTGAATTGGTAAAGTGTTTCTGTCATTCCCAGCCAGGGGCACCGCCACCGCCACCCATGTGATGAGTTGTTTAATATTTGAACATTTGTAATGTATTTTGGAACAATACTTTAACACTTGAACAATGTATTTTATGTTTTTGTTAGTTGTATTTTATGTTTATTTATAGTTTTGGTAGTTTTTACAGATTTCAGCAGATTTTTATTGTTTTTAGCAGGTTTTATAACAGTATTTTTAATGAAAAAAATAGGTTTTTCCTGTTTTTGATTTTTAACTTTTTCGGCGGATTTTCGACGGAATATTCCGCCGAAAATAATAAATAAATAATTAAATAAATAAATAAATAAATAATTTTTGACGGAATATTCCACCGAAAATCCGCCAAAACATTTCGCCTTCTTTATTTAATCAAGAAATAAATAAGGAAATAAAAAAAACTAAAAAAATTCGGCGGAATATTCCGCCGAAAATTTTAAAAAATATTTTATTTATTAAACGACTTATTAAAAAATTAAAAAAATTTCGGACAAGTTTTCGGCGGAAAAATCCGCCGAAAAACGTTGTTTACGGCTTCCCGGATTCCGTCCGGCTCAATCCGTCGAAACAATTATTTTCCGGTCGATTTGGCCGTCGGAAATGCCGTGTTGTTTTGTAAAAGTAGTATGTCAATATTTTATAGAATATTGAATAATAATAAATAAAATGTCATTCTTACTAAATTTTGCCGAACATTATGTCATTTATTGGATGTTTGGACCCATTTAATTAATAATGCATTTTATCTTACAACATATGACATATTATCCGTAATTGTTTAATCATGACTCTAGCATGCTTAATTATTCTCTAAACGACTAACGCTTTAGAGATAAACCGTTAAACTGATCGTATTGGTCTTTTATTTAATTGCATTAAAATATTGAGAAATCCACATTGATCCCTCGTCATCATAATATTCGATTCTGTGTTTGAGATTAGTGGGATATAATAAACATCATAACTAATTAACTATTTGATTTTTGACTACCTAAGTTTATAAGTGGTATAATTTTTCAAAGTTATTATTCTATATATTAATATCCTTAAGTAAATGATTTATTTCACAAATAAAGGACTAACACCCAACAAAATCAATTTAGGAGATGAAAATGAAAATATATACGATAGGAAATTGTAATGGATTTAAACGGGTATGAATGATAATCCAATTTTAAGTAATTGTTCATTGCATTGTATTATATCAAACATTAATTGTTCATTGCATTGTATTATACCAAACATTATTATTCATTCACATTCCCATTTCTCATATCGTAATATCCTATATATATAGACATCACTCATTCTCGAACTCCATTTCTTCTTGTCAAAACAATCAATTCTTGATACATTATTACTTCTATTCAAAAATAAAAAATTAATAAAATAAAATAATAATGTGTCAATATTTAATTAATGAGAGATAGAATAAAAAAATATGAAGTTTCCAAGACACATGATTTGTAATCAAATACCCTTAAATAATTCAATAATTATCACGAAAGAGATTGCCTCAAAAAAAAAAAAAAAATTCCCTATCTATTTACCAAACTTTTAGTTTTAAAATGATTATCTTACGTACGAAAAAAGGTTCTTGATTATCTTGAAAGGAGAAAATTTTAATATTTTAATTACATGCATATTAAGAGAGAGAAAATCATATTCTTCTGTTTTTTTTTCACTTAAATTTCATTATATAATGGCCCCGAACGGCATCAAAGGTTCATAGAAGGAGTAAGAAAACTTAATTGACATATCAAAACAAAGGATGAGAGAAGAAAAGAAATGAGATTTATGTGCCAAAACCACAAAACGTGCGTTATCCCATTTACTTGACATGTAACATCCTGACTTTCGTCTCAATCGAATAAAGTGTTGAACCGAGTGATCAAGTAAAGAAACCAATTATGGAGTTTGGCTATAGTACCATGAGATAGTGACATTTGTCATAATATCACCGATGGTATTGAGATTATTGGTATCCCGATTATAGTGCCATGCGGTTGTGATATTTGTCACAACAACACCGATGATACTTAGGGTATGGCCATCCTGACTATAGTGCTCTGCAGTTGGGACATCTGTCACAATAGCACCGATAGTACTAAAAGTATGGTCGTCTCGACTATAGTGTCATACGGTTGTGACGCCTGTCACGATATCACCGGTGATACCGAGTGTTCGGTGGTCCTGATGATTGGTGCCATGCAATAGTGACAATGACACAATAGCATCAGATGCATCAAGAGTTGGTGAATCCAGACAATTTTGCCATACAATTGTGACAATGGCACGATAGCAAACACGATATCAACGTTTGGCGCGATTGTGCCTTGCGATTATGACAATGTCGTTATCGCCGGGCACAATAGCATGAGATGTACCGAGAGCTGGTGCATCAAGGCGATTGTACCATGCGATTGTGACAGTGTCACTATCGCCGGACACGATAGCCATCGGGTCCTGAAGTATAGAAAGTTGATTTGGAGCTAGGGTTTGTCATTTTCTTTACCATCTTCATTCCTTCTCTAATTTGGGCGATTTTGGAGCCCTACGATCCAATTTCTAGAGGGTTTTTTAGAGCAAAAAGACGGTTATTGTAACACACCTAAAATAGCAGACAATTTAAATCGTAGAAATAAAATAGATTTGAACTACATCAACAATTCAATATGTAATCAACCAATAAAGGGGAAACAGTTAAAGAGTTTACAAAAAAGGAATGGACAATAGTTAACAACCTATTAATCTAAACCAATTCTAGATTCAGATTACATCCGAATGTCGTTACAATCTCAAAAGAATGCTATCAATGTACTCCACAAATGTCTTCCAAAAGGTGGTAACCTAA
Organism: Arctium lappa; assembly: GCA_023525745.1. NCBI lineage: Eukaryota > Viridiplantae > Streptophyta > Magnoliopsida > Asterales > Asteraceae > Arctium > Arctium lappa. The sequence continues at coordinate 14,589,824 of CM042050.1, forward strand.
AATATTGCCTCTACCAGCAACATCGCTCCACTCAAACCCTGGGAGCCCCACTACTAAGCGATCCTGATATACATGTCATTTAAGAAAAATTGTTAGGCTTAACGTCTAGTGAGTTCAAACAGTTATAAAATAAAGCTATAAAACAATTAAACTAAAAACATAGCTTTAATCAAGACATTTCATGTATTTACACAAAATTTTCCTTTGGAAGGGTATAAAACATCACAAGATCACGAGGGAGACCCGATTTACCGTTTGTTGTGATGGAACACATAAGTAAGCCACTATCCAATGTTATATAAGCATAAGTTATGGATACAAATATTGACATCAACCTTATCCGGATCTTTAGTCCAATGAGTTAACAAGCTCAAGTCTATCCAAGTATTTCACTCGAGGAGTCACCAAATTAAACTTGTTAATTTAGAAATTACATTATGGGGCCAACGGTCGATGCCAGACTTTAAGAGTCCGCACCTTATAGTCTAAGACCCAATGCCTATTTTCAAATTACAACTAGGGAACCTCATCCTATACACATTCACTAAAACTGAATTTTATGCCTATGGATCCATTGCATTCTAGTCATATACATACATACATATATACATACATACATATATACATACATACATACATATATATATATATATATATATATATATATATATATATCTAGATGTATCAAACCTTCCAATCCTATAAACATTTGTTTACAAATAACCATTAAGTGGGTAAAATTCCCATTTTATCAAAAAAATCCAATATATGAACATTATGAGTTTATGTTCCAAAATTCATCAAGACTTTAAAATAATCATCTTTCATTCATTTAAATCCATTTATGACACTTGTTTTTATCAAAATATATAAAATCTCTAAAACTCCGAACTTTGACCTAGTCGGTCCAAAATCAACTAAATATGAAATAATTGAAATTGAAACTTAGAGGAAGTAACATACATCATGTTAGCATGTATTTGGTTTTATAAAAGTGTAATATGAACTCTCCTTGCTTGGTTTTGGATGAAAACCTAGAAATTAAGAAAAACCCTAAAAATTGAGAGGAACACTTGAACCCTTGAGTCCCAACTTGAAACCCTAGCATTGATGATGATTAAGCCTTGTGGAGTGGTTGGAGAAATGGAGCAAATGCTCCCAAATATGAAGTGAATAAGGATAAAAGAGAGAAATTCAAGAGAGGAAGAAGATGGTGAATAAATGAGAAATAAATCTCCCAAATACGAAGTCACGGCATACACCGTGACTTTTGCCGCATGTAAACTTGCGGTGCTTATTTTTTTGCACCCCAAACTGGCGTTTTCTTGGTTTTTCTCGCGAGGCTTTTTACCGAACATTAACACTTAACCCAAAGGCTCGATAATTAACAGATAAAATGATTTTGAAGGGACATTCAAGGCATTTTATTATTCCAAAATTTCTGAGTGTTACCGTTATCATGGGGATTTTTTTTGGGGATTTAAGATCAATGGTGGAGGGTTTCAAATATTATTAAAAAGGTAAGCTTCTTGGGTATTATGAGATCTCTTGTTGGAATCCTTTTGAGTTTGAATCATGGGTTAACTCTTGGTGTCTTTTGCTTTGGATGGTGATCTTAAGATGTTTTCTTGGACAGTTTTTTTGTGGAAACCAAACCTTTACCAACGGAAGCTAGAGGTTTGGACTTTAGAAAGTAGATTTAACTTAATCTAGCAAGGTGAGTTCAAGTTATTTTGTGAAAACTTTGTACATGTCAAAAATGTCCAATTTAAAGTTTTAATGTGTCTTAGGGGGTTGTTTACCAAATTTTCTATTCAATCTTGTATGGCTAAATTTGTTTGTTTGGATAAATTTGTCTGCTTGGATAAAAATGTGTTATTGTTTACTCTTTTTCCCGAATCAATAGTCTAAATGACATAAATGATCAATCTACCCTCAGGACCACATCAGTATAGGAATCAAGATCAAATCAGTATAGAAGTCAATGATTTACATCAAAGTAATTGATCTACACTTTTTACCAAATCATCAAATAAAGTTCTTTGATGTTGATGTACAAACCTAAAACTAACCACAAAAACACATAGAAACATAGGTTATCCACATGAACCAAAACAACATCAAATATGCTTATGCTCTTGTTCTTTAAGAAATAGATGCTATTGTTCTTCAAGAACCAAAAGAACATCAAATGAAGTTCTCTAATGTTGATCTTCAAGAAAGAGATGCTACTGTCATCAAAACTAAAACAAAACATGTATCAATAAAAATCAATGTGATTCTTCAAATAAAAAAATCAAATATGCTTATGCTCTTGTTCTTCAAGAAAGAGATGCTACATTAGCAGTAAAACCAAAAATGTATCCAGAAAAATCGATGTATAAATGCTAATGTTCTTCAAGTCAAAAAAAGAAAAAGGAATCAAGTATGCTTATGCCTTTCTTTTTCAAGAAAGAGAATCGAAAAAAAGAAGTAGAAATCAGTAGCTGAGGTGTTGTTGATCGCTAGAAAGCTCTTTACGCTAGGGAACGTCGGTCACAGGAAATCTCAGAAGAGAGGTTGTAGAGGAAAAGGGGAAAGGGAAGACGCTAGGGCAGAAGGATTTCGTGAAGAGACGATGCAGGGAAGGGGAAAACGCTAGGGCATAGTGTGTCATGAAGCGTGTTTATCCAACAGTAGGAGGCATCATTTTTTTGGTTGAATCTGGACATGTGAGATATCTTAGCTGTGCGAATAAGACAATATTTTTTCATTAAGCTCTAAGTAAAAACTCTTATATGGATGTGTGAATAAACTCCCTACACTATTAAGCCCATTAAGTCAAAAGTAAATAACCCATGACTTGATATTTATCAAATGTGTGGGTTATTTGGTGAGTTTTACGTATTTGGTGTATCTGATTTTATAAATCTCGTGAGATACCCGTATTTAGGTTTTTGGACACTTTGGTAAATAAATATTGAGAGTGCGACATTTTGATGATTTATTTGATAAATGGAGATTATTGACATTGATAGACTATTTGTTGGGAACTCAGAATTGCACAAGTATGGTTAATATTGCTAACCAAGATTACTACTGCTTGTTGAAGTTAGTACTGCCAGATCAAAGTTAATACTGCTGAGCACAGTTACTACTACTGGAGAAGATTATTACTGCTCAGAGTGTTAATACTGCTACAACTTAATACTACTTAAGAGATAATCAAGATACGTGCAGATCAAGAATGAAGATAATCATGGAAAACTTGGAGATAACTATGGAAGATTATACTGAAGATCTTTTATATTTTGTAATTATCTTTTATCTTTAGTATATGTATAGAATTATTGTGAATAGTTTAGAACATCAAGTTAGACAATATTCGAAGTTTTTTTGCTTTCATAGAGAGAATCAACCTCAAGGTTTATAATCCTAGTTCTAAAGAAGTAGAATTCGTATTGGTGAGCCTGTTCATCAATATTGAGGTTGTGTGTGAAATCTTGTAGCTTTAAATCATTCAATAAAGTTTACAATTTGTGATTTCTGATTCACTGTTTCATTGATATTCTGAATATTAAAGTGTTATTCCGTAAACTCCTTTAATATTGTTTCTGAGTTCATTATTCTTGTTAAGAATCAGATCCTGACACTATTGGTGCCTTTGGTTTTAAAAACTATTTGAAAAATACACACTATCTTGTTATAAAGTATTTTGGAGATGTAAATAGTATGATTTCATTTGGAAGATGCCAATGGTGGTTTTTGGAGTTAATCATACTTTTGGAGCATGGATTTCCACAAACATTGGTTAAATACGTTTTTATCGCTTATAATGACTTTTATTTAATAGTCAATTGTGTTGTTGAGCTTTTGGCTCGTTTTGACTCAGATGAGTTTTGGGGACATTTGCCCAATTTATTTTCCTCTATGTCGAGCCTTGGAGTTATGAAATATTTATTTCAAATGTTACATATTGGTTTAAATTAGGACGGTTATTCCCATGTTGTGGCCAAAAATAGGCATCAGGTCATCGGGGGCATCATGGTGTGGGCTTTTGAAGTCGAACATTTGTCATTGACCATATGGTTTAATTTCTGAGTCAGTTTCAATGAGATGGCTATTCTCATATTGTATCTATAAATGGGAATTGGGTCATAGGGGGTTGTGTTATGGGCTTATAGAGCCGGAGCACGACTATTGACCATACGGTGTAATTTCTAGTGAACGAGCATATCTCGGATCATCGACGGTCCTAATGCAAGGTATCATTCGTGGGTGGTTGACCTTGATGACCATTTATCCCTAGTGGGCTCATTAACGTTGACATATGGCTTACTTTTATGTTCGTCACATTCGATGGATATGGGTCTCCCCCGTCAATGAAATGTGTTATTTGGATAATGTATCATCCATGTTTTCGGTGTTGTTTTGGATATGGAGTGTATCCATAATTTATTGTTTTTGTATCTTGGATCTTATTCATGTTTTGGATGTTTTGGATTATAGAATTTCTATCAACGTGTTCAGTATTTGAATATTTAATCTCATTCATTCTCGTTTTCGGTAAGTATTGGGCTTTGGTTTCATGATAAAGGCAGGGGCAGATCTAGTGTAGAAGTAGTTGGGGGATGGGCTCCCATTAAATGGGAAAAAATGAGAAATTTCTTAGGTAAAAATATGTTTTTTTTACTTTATATCTTCAGTCCCCCCACTAATTTTTTACTTGGGACCCCATCAACAAAAAAAATTGCATCAAAACTAACCAAAAAACTAAAGAACACTCTTGAAATCAACTAAAAAAACGAAAAAGTCCTTCAAAATCGAGAAAAAAGCTTAAAATCCTTTGAAATCAACCAAAAAAACTTTAAAAATATCTCGAAACGGTGGACTTAGGCTAAAAATGCACCGGACAACCTTACGGGCACTTAATCTACCTTCGAAGGTGCCCCCACCAGGAAAAAATCCTGGATTCGCCACTGGATAAAGGGGTATATGATAAACGAGTTTGTATCACGAAAATGGTAGTTTTTGGAAACGATGTTGCTTTTATACTAAATACACTTCATTTTGGAAATTGTGATTTAAATAACGTCTTTTGAGTTTTACCGTTTTTTCATTTAAGATGAAAACTGCTAGAACCCACTATGCGTTAAGCCTAACCCTTTTTATTTGAGACATGTGCATCAAGTCTTTGTTGGAGTTTTGTACTAGGGATGTTGTGATGAATGAGTGCTAGACAGATATACAAGAAGGATCTAACTATTCGGTGACTTCTTCCGCATTTGGAGATAGCGACTGTCATTGGGTTTTTGAAACGTCCGACCTTGGCCTAGTCTTTATGTAAGACTTGGTTTATCAATTGTTGATGTTAGACCTAAGTTTTCTATTTGAGGCAATTTAAGTATTTGATTTATAGAAAGAGATTTATCATTTATTTGATATATTATTGAAAATTTTAAATTAATTGTTCTTTCTAGATTTGAAGGTGTTACAAGACACCTAACCAAACAAGTGGAGTACGAGTACCCTTGGTGAAGGACCAACGTATCAAAACAATATTCCCAACACACAACTTCAAAAAATGCAAGAGCCTTATATTCTTGACTAACAGAATCCCAATCATTGCTGCAAATGTTTAAGTAGCCAAGAATTTCACATTAGCCTCTTGAAACACAACTACTAATCATGCACAAAAAAATATCATATAAAAGTGCAACATCTTTGTTGTACTTTACATAATTAATTTTAGATTGAATGGTTCGTACTGGAAAATTTTGAAGAAAGTTTATGCCAGAATGCACAAGGGAAAAACATGCTACAAAGTCCGATTGAAGCTTAGTTAAGTCTTAGACCCTCCAAAGAGCTATGGACCATTTAAAAACTTTCATCAAAGTTTCAACATTCACGATCCAACATGTAGATTTATTTACGTGGTTGTTTCATTAAAGGAAAAAAAAACATTTTTAGGAATTTTAAAAATATGCATATTTCTAAGCTATGGAAAAACATCAAGCTTGAATTAATTAGAAACCCTACATTTACATCTCATAGTTGTTGTTGAACAAATCATCAAAGTATACTTAGGGGGTGTTTACTTGTGACTTATTGGGGCTTAATGGCTTAACCGGCTTATTCACACAAACATACTGGGGTGTTTACTTAGAGCTTAATGAAAAAATACTTTTCTTATTCGCACAAACATATTGGGGTGTTTACTTAGAGCTTAATGAAAAAAATACTTGTCTTATTCGCACAATCAATAAACCTCACTTGTCCAGATTAAGCCAACAAAATGACCTCTCCTACCCCTTATCATCGTCGCTTCCCTATTTCCCCTGAATCCTCTCTTCTTGACACCGATCTCTCTTCTCTGTGATTTTCCCGGCGACGTCTGGATGTCCTTCCTCAACGAGCAAGTTCCCCGACGACGTCTGGATGTCCTTCCCAACGACATATCTCGGTACTGAGTCTTCTCCTTCTTTCGATTTCTCTTTTCTGTGATTTCTCTTCTCCTTCTACACCTCATCTGTTCATCTTTTTCCTCACATTATCTTCTCTTCTCTGTTCATCTTCTCCCCAAATCTCCAACTTCTTACCCAGAAATTGAATCAAATCATTCTCTTCTCTTTACGGTACTGATTCTACTCCTCATGTGGGTTTGCTACTGCTTTTTCTCAGTTGTTTGCTACGGTTTTAATTTTTCGATTTTGAAGTTCGATTTTTAGGAAACAAGTTGTTGTTTTTTAGGGTTCTTCTCAATGGGTGATTGTTGTCAAGATGGACCTTCAATGAATGTGTTTGAACGATTTCGAAACAATATTTGATGGAAAAAGATGGTTGTCAAGATGGACCTTCAATAATGTTCATTGTAATTTGTTAAACATTGTTTAGTTCATTGAGGGGTAAAATGGTCAATTATGTCATTCAGATCGTTGATTCAGAAAATAAAAGAAACAACAATACATTTTTATCCGGACAGACAAATTCATCCGAACAATCAAATTTATCCATACAAGACTTAATAGAAAATTTGGTAAACAGTCCATTAAACGGGCATGTAACATAAACTTTTATCTTCAAATGAGGTTTGCAAGTTCTTCTAAAGAAGGAGAAGTAGCAGTAAAGTTAAAAAAGAAATAACATTCATATCCGAAATAAAATAACAATTTTCTAGCTTTTAACTTTTACATTAGTGTACAAGGTTTCAATTTAGCTATAGCGTAAAACATTAATACAACCTTTTTTATTTTACAAGAAATGTTAATGAACCAATAAATAAAAATGCATAAATATCTATAATTCCTTTCCGTAGCTCATATGACAAATATTGAGGAAGTGAAGAATAGTTTTTCTAAAGTAAAAAGGTAAAGCAAGATGAACTCATTGATCGGTACGTACGTAATTTCTAGATCACCATATTCCGTTCAAATACTAAGTTGTTATTGTTTAATTAGTAGATAAGAAAGTGAAGCATAAACAAGTAAACTTTATAATTCTATATATGATTTAGTTGGAAATGATGACTATTAGATTTATATGCCACATATAATTAGTCAGCAAAGAAAATGCAGCCATTGGGAGTTGTTATGCTTTAACTGTTTCATGTTAGTGACCATAACATTTACAGAATCTGGAATGGAATTGGATGCTTTCTGAGAAAAGCTTTAATTGTAGTTATCTAAGATTAGGATAGATCGAGTTACGCATGGTTTATTGGATGATGATGGATTTGGGAAAAGGGTTTTTGATCTTCTCATCTTAATAAATTATCTTTTCTTTTTTTTAATTATAAAATTAGCCTACCCATGTTATGATAATGTAAATAATAAATATATAGATTTTCTTTGTGCAAGTTTTTTCCTCTTTCAAGAGGTTTCCAGCAAGTAGGCCTATAAAACATGGGTAGTGAATCAATTGTCATTAAATCGTATTATTGAAAGTAAATATGAGTGGGTAAATACGGTCACTTCTCCCCTTCAATGTTCTTGACCTAAAAACTGAACAATCAAATGAGAATCCCCCTAAAAATCGAACCTAACATTATATTGTGAGGTTAATAAAATTTATGAAATGACCATGCAACCCTTTATTAAACTCGGAAATTTTTTCGTTGTCAACATAATGATTCCAAATTCAACACGGATATCAAAGCACGTGATCGAAAATCAAATTTCTGAAAACTCAACATATAAGCATTGTAGCCCTTTGATCGAGTTATCTTTCCATTAACTAAATCTTGAATCACCTATATAATTGCTACGATGATTAAAATATGGTCATAACATCGCATGAAGGTAAAGTTGTCATCATCAACTTTATTTCGGTTTCCTGTCCATTCCGCCACTCGCACGAATGTGCTTGATGTTTAACCAAGTACTTGTAATTCGCCTTTGTTGCGTTATTTTTATATATTATAAGAATATATCAAATTCCACAAATACTTTGCAAACATATGTTTATTAACTATTGACATAATAATGTTTTACAATTAATATTAGCTATCAACGGTCTTAAATATTAATTTTGATCTTCTTTTTTAGACATCAAAAGGAACGAATATATTGCAACCAAGAACTAGCGAGGAACTAGAAGGTACATGTTACGAACAAGGGTTATAGGGAAATTCATCGAAACTTCCCAACAAAAAACACTCCCAAGTTTAGACCTAGATTTGATCCATTAGAAGGCAAAATACTGGATAAGATTTGCAATCTCCTTACACTCTTCATCTTCCCTTTATGGAGTTTATTGTTCCATTGATGCCACATTACCCAAAGATATGCCATTAGGATTACCTCAATCACGTCCTTTGCATATCTCTGATCGCCCTACTTGCTGCATCGCTCCCCACAGTTCTTGAACCGAGTCCATGGCTGTTAGCCTGAAATGCCACCATTGATTCATGTATGCCCCCACCTCCCTAGTTGAGGAACATTGCGCAAAGAGATGATTCAGACTCTCGGGATGTGAAACACAACACAAACACTCCTCTGCCTCAATGTTTATGCGCCTTTTGAGCAGGTTATCTTTAGTCGCTAACTTGTAATGACATTCACCTTGCTCGGAACCCACCTATTCCAGCAAGTTGCTAACTCAGCCTCGGGGAGCGTTAACGTGTCCACCACTTGGTAGCGAAGCAACCGAATATTGCCCGTCACCCTCCAGACTCTATTTCCATCGAGAATTCCCTAAGTCCCAGATGAACATGCAGTCGAAGTCCATCCTCATCTTCTCCACATCTTTTTGCAAATATGTAATCGAGCTTCATATGCCACATTTGTTTTTGTTCCTGCCCCTGTTCGAAAGACTCCCCCTCCCTCCGGGAGATGCCATACATACTAGCCACAATCCCCTTCCATATTGCCACTGGGTCCATTTGAAAATGCCACCACCATTTCCCTATCACAGTTAGATTAAGAGCTTTTAGGCTTCCAATTCTCAACCCTCCTTTTTCCTTCCAGTTAAGCACTTTTTTCCACGCAACCCAACATATCTTCTTTTTATCTTCAATTCCTCCCTAGAAAAAACGGCGTCGGATACTATCAAGGGTGTGGATGCTTGGGGGCCTTGAAGAATGAGAAGATGCTTCTAGTCTTCCAATCCGAGAGACAATACTTTAACTTTTCAATGATTGGCTACCAACGAGAAACTTTGCTCCTCTTTCCCCCCATCGACATCCCTAAGTAGTTGAACGACAACACTCCCTCCTTGCAATGTATCCATCTCGCCATTCTTTTGATCTCTTCACTACTTGTATTTACTCTTATGACTTTGCTTTTCACCAAGTTGACTTTGAGGCCCGAACAGACTTAAAAACATATTAGATGCATTGCTTTGAGACCATTCCCCCAAGAAAAGACATCATCCACATATTGAAGAATTGAAAATCTTTCCCAAGATTCTCAACACGAACCCCTTTGAACAACCCCTTATTATGCGCTTCTTTCATCGCCACATTAAGACCTTCCGCTGCCAAAACGAAAAGAAACGTAGCTAATGAGTCCCCTTGCCTCACCCCTTTCTCCATCCAGAATTCTTTAGAGAGGGGTCAATTGACTAGGACCGAGACTCTTGCCGATAAGATGCACCCCCGGATCCAAGTTCTCCATTTCTCCCTGAATCCCATTCGATCTAAAATGTGACACCCTAAAAATGGGGTCAGTATATATTTGGGAAAATAAAGGAACATGGGAATAAATGAGAACATGTGATGATTTTCGTTGGACAAAAAATGGGAAAAGAGAAAGTGGAAGGAGAATTGTTAACAAGTTTAGAAAGTGGGAAGCCGGTGAAATGTATCTACCTAAATGTAGAGGGGTATGTTTAGCCATTTTGGCAAACGATTGAAGTAAAAAAAAATAAAGAAAAAGGAAACGTAATAATTTATGGAGGATTTTAAAGGCCATTAATTATCTTCCTTTTTAAAATGATTTAGATTTAGTATTAAAGATACAACTATGGGGGATTAAACATTGTTTGAGATTCGAGAAAATCGTGGAGAAACGAGAGAGAAATCGACGGTCGAACGGGTTACGGTTTCTTCGAACGAAAATCGCTATTGGAGGTACAATTCTTAACCAAATTTAATGTTCTTTATATGGTTGGATTCTTTCTTTTGATTATCTTTAGTGTGGCGACGGTCTCGACGATGAGGGTGTGTAGAACTCAAATTTTGAGTTATTTATTTAGTTTATAAGGGCTGGAAATCATGTTATAAATTAATTGTAATTAGCATCATGATTCTTTGCAAAAGAAATGATGGAAAACGATGTTAAAACGGGTTGATTTAGCCGGTAAATTTTAGTCTCGAAAACACTAAAAAACGGGACTTTAAACTGGAAACTGAGAGGTTATGATTCATGATTATTATTATGGGGTTGAGGAAGATTGTGGTAGTGTTATTTTGCAAAAAGAATCATAGAAGAATATTAAGAAATGAAGAAAACGGAAGGAAACCGTGAAAAAAGTGAAATTTATGTTTTTTTCGACGACCGGCGACCGGAGTCTGACGATAGGCAATCGATTTGGGCTGGGCGCACTCTGAGGGCCGTGTTCCGGGCTCCATGTTGGACTTTAATTAAATTAATTGGGTTTTTTATTAGGGAATTAATTATTAATTAGGTTATAATTAGTTAATTAATTTTATGTCTAATCTATTTGATATATTAATTTTTATTTTTATTTAGTTAATATATTATTATTTTAGATAAATAAAATTATTTACTTAATTATTTCCTAGAGAGGGGATTTTAAATGATTTTATAATCATTATTAGTGACATAATACGAGATTTATGATTTATGTGGGACATTTTAAGTTGGAACGATAAACTTGCCTAATTATAAAGATCAATTAGACATGATGGGATATTATAAAGTTTCGTACTTTGAGTTTGACCAAGGTTGACCGTAAGTTGAATTTTTGGAGGTTAAACCATTAATTAAATATTATGGTATGATATTGTAGGTTATCGATCGGTGTTGACTGTAATCGACCTACACTCACAGGTGAGTCTTCATGAGACTTTAACTAGGATGTATGCTTACGTACAAATTATTTGAGCATTATGTTATTTTTGATGTACATGTTTATGGGATTGATACATGTATATAAATTATTATTATGCTTTTCATGCTATTTGTTTACGTGTTTTAAACATGAATTGGCATGTTATAAAAGGGTTATGATTTCCAATCGGGTATGAGAATGGTTCGATACGTCGTAAGGGATGGCACTTCCAAGAGATGGGTGATCGGACATGGGAGAATCGTATAACCCGGGAAAATGCCGACGATGGTAAGGCCTTAACCTGACGGTTCATTTTAAGAGATCTCATCATTATTATTCAAAGGGTTTTTTTAAACAAATTTGCATATAAGTTTATTTGGGTGTTTATTGTTATTATGCATGATGGACATGTATAATTTGTTCATGAAAACCATGACCTCACTGAGCTTTATAAAACTGACTATTAGTATGCATTTCAGGACAAGAGGCTCAAGGATGCACAAGGGCAACATTCTCGCTTAGATACTGATAGATTTGGGATGTTTAGAGTTTACATTTAAACTCATTTTGTAAAGTAACCCGGTATGGGAGATGTTAGCGTTGGGTTATTAATTATATTTAAATTTAGTAAGACTTCCACTGTGAAATGGCTTTATTAGCCGTTATGTTTTGTGTTATTTATTGTTATTTAATGAGATTGACGTGACTCAACTCATGACAAAAATGAGGGTGTGAGAAGTTGGTATCAGAACTTTAGTTTAAGAGAATTAGGTTATGATGATAGCCTAAGCTTAAACTAGGAAGAATATTAAGGGATGCAAATAGAGTGAGATATGTTACTTTTAACCTAGAGCTGAACTCGGTGAATGGGTCAAAGGGTATTGAAGATTGGCTCTTAATGAATAGTGGGAAAGTGGTTTAAGTAAAAGAGAATATAAGGCAACCTAAGCTTAAGACACGAGATTAAGAATATGAATGTGATAGAAGATTCTGATGTGTGATATCTTATATTACAATAACTCGCGATCGAGTTATTGGTGATGATTATATTTCCTGTTTAGGAAATGGGAGACCGATAGATGGTTCATGTAAGGTATGTTCAGATGAGAGATTATCCCATGTACTTAACATATGTGGTTATAGATTTGGAAAAGTGAGTTTTGGAAATGGAGCACCTGCAGGGTTGACAGGAAACATCCATAATTGTAGTGGTGTTCTTGGGGACAGACACAAATTATTTATATCACGTTAAACCATGTCAGACACAAGTAATTTAGAGCATGAGGCCAGTGTCAGTTTGGGTATTAAGAGTTTTATGATTCTTGGAGACAATATATGTCAAGATGTTTAGTAAAATCAAGTGTATGAGGTGTTAGAAGGGATGAGATTAAGAATGATTCAAGTGGTGAATTGTGTGATGATATTCTTACGCATGGCAGTATTAATGACGATAAAAAGACCTGAGTGTCATCTTGTGATTTCTATAATAGAAAGATAAAAATAGAAATCAGAGTGTTTAATGAAGGCAATTTATGGGATAGATGCCACAATATGTTGATATCATATTATACTATGATAAAAATAATAATAAGTCAAGACTCACGAATGGCGGTGGTATATTGAGAATTTATTTACGTTGAGGATAAATTTAAGTGATAATTATAAGTCATGGACTATATGTGAGGGCTAACGGTCAGTGATCAAGCCACTTAACGAGATATTTCTACTAAACGTCGAATATAAGACTATGGGATGAGAGAGAGTTCTATAAAAGCATAACATGTAAGTACTATGATTTGGGGAGCAAAGTACTCAAATATAGTGCAAGAAGTGGTACGGGAATGACCACATGCTTGTTAAATTTTGTGTCATTGTCCAAATTATACAAGGACTAATTAGACGTCAGACACTATCAAGATGGGAAACATTGGTAACATCAATAGTGCAACGTAGAGAAGATGCATCGGTTAACAATTGAATAAATTAGTACTGATACTAATAACAATAATGTTCAAAGTAAGTTCTATATTTAGAAAATTGCTTGGGGGAAATATCGGGTATCCATATTCTAGTACGAATATTAAGGGATTGGTCAGAATAACTCAGGGGAGCTAAGGGGACGTACATATGGCAGTTTTGCTTAATGTGTCGGCAGGTCACGACAAGGGTAGTGACTAAAAGGAAGGTCAGTACAGGGGCATATGTGTAGCTTGGTCTACAAAAATTGGTTTGTAGTGGCTGATAAAAGTTGCAATAGACTTATGGTATGAGCGAAAGCAGTATGACATTACCAATTAAGATGTTAGATAGGAAAAAAAAAGTTGAACAAGTATGCAGGGTGCATTTATGTCCATGACAAACACATTATTAGGGGCAAGACACCAAAAGTGATAAGAGTACTTCATGGGAAGTAGACCAGTAAAGATGAGATTATTCCATCAAATTTTCCTAAAGGTAAGGGTGTCCTTCACTCGTACAAGCCTTAAGAAATCCAAGTAAGAATAATGTCTAATTGCCTTGATGAATTGGAACTGGGATGTATAATTATGGGTGTAATATTATCAAAAAGTGGTGTAAGCCACTAAGTAAGATCAATGTGATATATAGGGAAATGTAAGAAATGAAATTGGGTTAATAGCCTTATCATTGGATCAGGGAAAAATGGATGCTAACAACCAAGTATTGTTCCAGATTTTGCACAATTGTTCAAAAGGAGATATAGAACTCAATTGAAATTGCATATCATCCTCAAACCGATAGCCAAATTGAGGGACGATACAAATTTTGGGGTATATGTTAAAAGCTTGTATAGTTGACTCTTGAAGCAGTTGGGTAACCACATGGCATTGGTAGATTATGGTTCCCAAAGTAGAACACAGTGTGTTTGACTGGTGTTGAAAAAAATGTTGATAACTAGGATCGAGTTAGTTCATCAATTATCAGATAAAATATTGCAAGTATGGGAAATGTTAAAGGTCCCACGGGATAAACAACAGTGTCATGCGAATAAAAGATTCGACCTTTGAAGTATCAAATAAGAGATAAGTTGATGCAAAAAAAAACACATATCACTGTGAAAGGAAATCGAAAGGTTCGAAAGAACAGACAAGATGAGTCTAAGTATGTTGACCCAATTGGGATTATTACAAGGAGTAAGAATGGTAGTTTACTAGTTAAAATTACCAGATATTCTAAGTGGTACAAATGACACGTTTCATATGTCTAAGTTTGAGGAAATGTGTAGTTAATGACTCAACATTGAGAACTTAGAAGGTATTGAGCTTAATAATAAACCAACTTATATGAAAGAACCAGGTGATGAAAAAGGAAAACCAATGGTTAAGAAGCATATGCATATATATATATGGTGATAGTCATGATTAGTTAGTGTAAAAGTTTATTAATGTTCAGAAATTGATATGTGAACCATGGAATAGACAAGAACTGAAGATATTCACCAATACAAATAAAATAATTCCGAGGACGGAATTTATTAAAGGTGGGGAGATTTGTGACACCCTAAAAATGGGGTCAGTAAATATTTGTGAAAATAAAGGAACATGGGAATAAATGAGAACATGTGATGATTTTCGTTGGACCAAAAATGGAAAAAGAGAAAGTGGAAGGAGAATTGTTGTAATACCCCGATTTTCGAAAGGTATCATTTCAAGTTAATACCGAAACCGATATATTAGGGAAAAATAAGATAAAGTATTTTGGACTTGAATCCTAGATTTTATAGTCTAGATAGATGAATGATTCAATTACGAGTCCAACGATTATTTCCGGAGCAAAATCAGAGCTAAAACGAAGAAGTTATGACCAAAACGGTGCTCGGGCGAAAATTTTGGGCGGCAATGCTCCGCGCGGCTGGAGGGGCGCGGCCACCCGCGCGGAGCCGCTGTGTGCATAGAAACGAGAAAATTCGGCCCCAAACCCCATTTTTCACCCTAACCTCAAATCTCTCCCCCATTTCTCTCCCAAACCGACCCCCAAACCCCAAAATCAAACCCCTAACTCATTTTTGGGTGTCATTCTCTTAAAATCAAGTGATCCTTCTTCATCTAGAAAGCTTGGAGGTTGGAACCATAATCTCTCATCTTCATCAAGATACCTAGGGTTTCATCCACCCTTGTTCTCCCTTTTGTAGATTTGGAGTTTGTGGTGTATCTTGGTAACCTAGAGCTGTGGTGGTGGAGGATTCAAGCTATTGGTTAAGGTAAACTTCTAATTCTTCATCTTTGGAAATTAGGGTTTTGGGTATAGATTATATCTTCATGTAAAGTGTTGGGGAACGATTCTACTCGGTTGAATACCTATGTTTATGGTTGGAATCTTGTGAATCTAGGTTTTTGGAGGTTTGGCTTTGAGGATTCAAGTTTCTTCAAGGGAGCTCTACGTGGGTAAAATCTAGATTTAGCATAAATCTAGCAAGATGAGTTCAAGTTGATTTGTGAAAATGGTGTACATGACAAAATGTCTATTTTAAAGTGTTTACATGTTTTATATGGAATTGTTAACTGCTAAGCATCTGATAAGTTTTGGTTAGTTGGAAGTATTCAACTTTATAAACTTATAAAACACCCACATTTGGGATTTTGGGCATTTTGATAAATAAATCATATATTTTGGGTATCTAAATGATTTATTTCATGGAGTATATTTTTTAGTATAAATGCATTCTATTGGGTGTCATGGGATGATTTGAAAGGATAGAAGGTATAAACCCACTTGGAAATTGTTTTGTCCCAATCTAAATCATGTTGGAGTTATTTATGTGTGTTGAAGCATGGGTTGCATTATTTCGGGTCGTTTACGTTTGATTTCATTTTATGATTTTCAACGCTAGGTCTATGGATTTGTTGAGCTTATGGCTCAGTTTGGATTTTATTGGGTCTTGGGGACACTTGTCCGATTTTGATAGCTCAATGTAGAGCGCTTGGTTATGATTTGCATTTATTGCATCATATTTGGGAATTACATGTTTTGAATGCGTTAGTTCATTCGTTTTGAGTCATGTAATGTTTCAACCCCGTCTGCTATGGATTCATGAGCACTTTTGTTCTTTTTTCCGATGTTGGGACAACTAGTTTTCCACATCGTGGCGCGTTAGGCATTAGATTGGGTTATAAGTCCTTCGTGCAAGTATCTATGGGTGTATGCTAAAAGATACTGAGCTCGGTACTTTTATTATTTGTCCAATGGTGGAACACTAGTTTTCCCCATTGCGGCGCGGTTAGGCATCTTCGGTATGGTGTAAGTCCTCCGTGCAAGTATCTATGGGTGTATACTGAAAGATGTTGAGCCCGATACTTAATATCAATTTAACGTAATGTGGGGCTTACTTTGTGCACGTCACATTATGCGGAATCGGGTTTCCCCCGTCATCGAAATGTGTCGTCTTTGGGCTGAGTCTTTTATACATTTGTTTCGGTGACATTTTGCATACATGAATTTATTCCATGTTTTATGGGTCGAGTATTAATCCCCGTCTGTGTTTTGGGGTGTTTTGGAATTATGAAGCGTTATTTACATTATGATAAATTGGGAGTCGATTTATAATCACGTTGAGTGAGTTTTGGGTTGCATCGATTTATAAAAAATGTTGTATTGGAGCATTGTCCTTAAAGAGGTACATTATGGGAAAACGAGTCGTTTCTATTTCTAAAGTAAATCATTTTAAAGGATCTTAATTTGAACTGAATTTTTTTCCTTTAAAGATATATATATATATATATATATATATATATATATATA
Organism: Arctium lappa; assembly: GCA_023525745.1. Taxonomy (NCBI): domain Eukaryota; kingdom Viridiplantae; phylum Streptophyta; class Magnoliopsida; order Asterales; family Asteraceae; genus Arctium; species Arctium lappa. Next base: position 14,607,071 of record CM042050.1, read on the forward strand.
TATATATATGTTGAAAACTCTTGAGCTCACTAGGCGTTAATCCTAACCTTTTTATTTGTCGGCATGTACATCAGGTTCCATTTTGGGTTAGTGCTAGCGACGATGTGAAGACATGAGTATTTGTTGTAAGCTCGAGAAGCATTTTGCTTGGTGAAGTCTTCCGCATTGGTTTAGGGAAGAGCAACTTTCATTGGGTTATGTGACACCCGACTTCGATTTAGTCCCTGTATATAAGACCGTAGTTTTATAATTGTTGTGCTTAATTATATAATTTTAAATTGAGGTATATGGAGATTGATGTATAAGTGGAAGTTTTGTCCTTTAATTGATATTATATCGAGAATTTTAATTAGTTTCTCTTACCAAATTTGAGGGTGTTACAAGTTGGTATCAGAGCTTAAGTTTGAGAGAATTAGGTATTGATTTTTATGCCTAGACTCAAACTAGCGTTCTTTTAGGTAATTGAAAATGAAATGACACATTAGGTACCTTAAGATACGATATGTTGGAATTGACCGAGTCGCGAGAAACGGAAAATTTGTCAAGGATAACAAGTATGATCATGTACGGTACGTTCATAATGGCACCTGGCCAGTGTCATGGTGAATCTACATGCTACATGTGTATACTTGTACTACCTTGGTGGGATGACCGTTGGGGTAGTAAATAGGTTTCTTAGCGAGTAATCTAAGGAATGGTTGATGTTTATAGCGATGTCACTTTGAAGTGATAGTTAAGCGCGATGAATGCATTAAGTTGATCATCTTGAGTCAGAATTATCGGTTGGATTAGAACTATAAGGTTGTTAGATCGATTCTATTTCGAGGAGAAATTGTAAGTTAACCAAATTAGTTCGATTGTTGCCCTAAGATGTTTGATGCATCCGGATGACAATTGTGTGTCGGAAAAATGGAGGAGTGTAGTCCTAAGATGCTGAGTGCCAACCAAATTCATGCACTAAATTTATTTCTAAAAATAAGTTTGCATAAATTGTTTCTCATGTTCTCAAAACATAAAGTGAGTTGTATTATAAAGTCTCAATAAAGCATTTAGTGTTCATCAAATTTTAAACCGTGAGCTTAAACATGCATGATTGTAGCACGTGGTTGCATATATTTTACTGAAAATCTCTTTATCCCCGTTTCGTGTCAAACACTATTTACGGATCTTGTAATATCTGTGTTTTAATATTATTTGGAGTATTGGGCAAGTAATTGTGGAATTTTTGACCTTGACATTGGATCTCCTCCACGTATGTTAAGGTTTTAAAGGAAGAGTTGTTCCCATGTTTTTGAGTCGGAAATTTTTGGGAATTTTAGTCTACATGAGTCGTGTTGAATTTTATGGAATATTGTTTTACGAGCTTTTGGGCGTCGTGCCTCATGTTAGTGTTGTTGAAAATGATCACTTTATCGTACGTGGTGGTTTTAGAATTTTAACATTTTCAGACTTATTGTCGTTTTATGCTTTTTGTATTGGGAAATGAAAATTTTGACACCGCTTGATTTTAGCGTTAACGGGTTTTATGAAAATTCGGTTGGGTTTTATGGTGTCTTATAGTATGACTTTTTGCATCGCGTAGATAAATTCTGGAGCGTGTGTACATGCATTATCATCTGGGTTAATTTATGGGTTTCGTTAATAGACGTCATCCCATATGTTATTTTAGGGAAGTTTCAATATCATGTTATGTATCGTTGGGCATTATACAAGTGTTAATTGTTGTATGCTTTTCGTATTTGGTTTAAATTATATTGTGGTGTGAGTAAACGTATAAAAGATTTATGTTGTTTCAGATAGAACTTTTGCCCAGAACATATTTCAGTTATTGATTTTACTGTTAGGAGTTTTCCGCAATGCATGAAATGAATTTTCGGTTTGCATATCGTTGTAGTTACCGCTTTGGGTAAGTACGTTTTATCTGTGCGACCCAAAATTTGAACTCGAATAAAAATTTATTTACGTTCCTATTGTGTTGCTAAATTTGGGGAAATAAGCGGACGTATATGGGCCTTGTTGGGAATTTTATCTTCGGACGTTTTGTGTTTTAAAGTAAAAGATTTTAAAGTTGAAGTTGTGAAATTCTCTTTTGGAAGTTGTACAAACTTTTATTGCACATGTTATAATGCGGAAAGTTATTTTTCATATGCGTAGTATAAATTGATGCATACTAGGACCATGGTAGTCCATTTGAAAATTTTGTTGCACATCTTTTGTTACCGTTTTTATTAACGTAAGTACTGATCAAATGAGTTTTGGAAACGGTTTTATATACGTAGTATTGGTGATCAATTTTGAAACCTATCGAATGCACGGTAGTGTATTTTTACCACACGTTTAATTGTTATAAAACTTATGTATTTGAGAGTTTTATAAATTTCAAATAGGCATATTGATTGAAAAAAAAAACCTTGAACTCATTAAGGCTGTAGATTTAAAACCCCTATCGTGAGAGGAGTTGCAATTAATGGACTAGAGGAGCCCTTAGAATTTGAAGTGTCGGACGATTCGACTTGTGGTCAACCTTGAATTTGGGTTTCAAATTTTGAATCGGGTCATGCATGAACAATTGAGGGCTTAGATTTATGCTTTCTCCCAGTTAAATAAGAGGTAACCTTTCTGTTTTGGTAAATCCTCGGGGTAAAACTTTGGATGGTTGCTTGCATATGGTTAGATTTGAATTGATGAGCCGCAGGTTAACGTCAAGTACGTGTCGGTGGTGTGCCTTCTTGGAAAATCTTCAAAAATAAAGAAGATATTGTGTTTCGTTTGTTAGAAATGTAAGATTCGAATTTAGTGAAATGATAAGTGTCAACTTTGAATCATCAGGGTAAAATATGGAAGGAAATTTATGGTGGTATATCCACAGTTGAGGTGTAAAAGTTTTGAGCATAGGTGTCGACACTCAATTTGAGGATAATAATCGTTGGGATGCTTCATCGTACTTCCGATGAAACCGGTGCGTTAGCAATTTAAGTGGTAATCTTAAGAAGATTAGATGATGGAAATTAGGAATCGATCATGGGTAATTCTGTAATCAACAAGGTTTCACTGATTCATCAACCGATGCTTGACTTCACCCTGGGATTTGTGTAACAGTGGAGTTGGGGTAATCCGTTGTTTACCGATGTTGTATCGTGCCAGTTGAGGAACGGATTGAATATTGTGATTGGATCGAACCTAACTGGTGTTAGGAAATGTCGTCAAGGAAAGGACGATGAATCTTTTATAGTATGGATTATTGAGGAATTGGGTCAGAATGTCGAGGTAAACCTTAAGTAGAAATTGATTATTGAGGAGACCTTGATGTGTCAGAATTAGAAGTATCTAAAGGATAAGTTCGCTTTGGAGTATTCTTGAGGTGATATGTGCAACCTAAGGTTGGAAGACCGCCGAGATTTTAAGGATAGGAAAGTGGTTAATAAGGACTCGATGTTCATTCAGTTAGCGGTAAGATACATCGAACCTTAGAATCAAGTTGTGACGGTTTATTATGAGAAAGATAGTGACATCCTTAGTTAGGATGTGACCGGTTTCGTACATGGGGCAGGGTATCGTGGAGGCATTCCTTTTTGGGCAAAGAATCGATTGACCTCGCTAAGGGCAACGTTGGGTGTTTGATTGGTGCCAGATTTCGAGGACGAAATCTCTTTCAAGGTTGGGAGGATTGTAACACCCTGATTTTCAAAAGGTATCATTTCAAGTTAATACCGAAACCGATATATTATGGAAAAATAAGATAACTGGTTTTGGACTTGAATCCTAGATTTTATAGTCTAGATAGATGAATGATTCAATTACGAGTCAAACGATTCTTTTCGGAGCAAAATCGGAGCTAAAACGAAGAAGTTATGACCAAAACGGTGCTCGGGCGAAAATTTTGAGCGGCAGTGCTCCGCACGGCTGGAGGGGCGTGGCCACCCATGCGGAGCCGCTGTGTGCACAAAAAGGAGAAAATTCGGCCCTAAACCCCATTTTTCACCCTAACCTCAAATCCTTCCCCCATTTCTCTCCCAAACCGACCCCCAAACCCCAAAATCAAACCCCTAACTCATTTTTGGGTGTTCTTCTCCTAAAATCAAGTGATTCTTCTTCATCTAGCAAGCTTGGAGGTTGGAACCATAATCTCTCATCTTCATCTTTATCATCAAGATACCAAGGGTTTCATCCACCCTTGTTCTCCCTTTTGTAGATTTGGAGTTTGTGGTGTATCTTGGTAACCTAGAGATGTGTTGGTGGAAGGTTCAAGCTATTGGTTAAGGTAAACTTCTAATTCTTCATCTTTGGAATTTAGGGTTTTGGGTTTAGATGAGATCTTCATGTAAAGTTTTGGGGAACGATTCTACTCGGTTGAATACCTATGTTTATGGTTGGAATCTTGTGAATCTAGGTTTTTGGAGGTTTTGGCTTTGAGGATTCAAGTTTCTTCAAGGGAGCTCTACGTGGGTAAAATCTAGATTTAGCATAAATCTAGCAAGGTGAGTTCAAGTTGATTTGTGAAAACGGTGTACATGCCAAAATGTCTATTTTAAAGTGTTTACATGTTTTATATGGAATTGTTAACTGCTAAGCATCTGATAAGTTTTGGTTAGTTGGAAGTATTCAACTTTATAAACTTATAAAACACCCACATTTGGGATTTTGGGCATTTTGATAAATAAATCATATATTTTGGGTATCTAAATGATTTATTTCATGGAGTATATTTTTTAGTATAAATGCATTCTATGGGGTGTCATGGGATGATTTGAAAGGATAGAAGGTATAAACCCACTTGGAAAATGTTTTGTCCCAATCTAAATCATGTTGGAGTTATTTGTGTGTGTTGAAGCATGGGTTGCATTATTTCGGGTCGTTTACGTTTGATTTCATTTTATGATTTTCAATGTTGGGTCTTTGGATTTGTTGAGCTTATGACTCGACTTGGATTTTGTTGGGTCTCGGGGAAACTTGTCCGGTTTTGATAACTCAATGTAGAGCGCTTGGTTATGATTTGCATTTATTGCATCTTATTTGGGAATTACATGTTTTGAATGTGTTAGTTCATTCGTTTTGAGTCATGTAATGTTTCAGCCCCGTCTACTACGGATCCATGAGCACTTTTGTTCTTTTGTCCGATGTTAGGACGACTAGTTTTCCACATCGTGGCACGTTAGGCATCATATTGGGTTATAAGTCCTTCGTGCAAGTATCTATGGGTGTATGCTAAAAGATGTTGAGCTCGGTACTTTTATTATTTGTCCAATGGTGGAATGCTAGTTTTCCCCATTGCGGCGCGGTTAGGCATCTTCGGTATGGTGTAAGTCCTCCGTGCAAGTATCTATGGGTGTATACTGAAAGATGTTGAGCCCGATACTTAATACCAATTTAACGTAATGTGTGGCTTACTTTGTGCACGTCACATTATACGGAATCGAGTTTCCCCCGATACTTAAAAAAATGTTGTATTGGAGCATTGTCCTTAAAGAGGTACATTATGGGAAAACGAGTCGTTTCTATTTCTAAAGTAAATCATTTTAAAGGATCTTGATTTGAACTGAATTTTTTTCCTTTATTGAGCTCACTAGGCGTTAAGCCTAACCTTTTTATTTGTCGGCATGTGCATCAGGTTCCATTTTGGGTTAGTGCTAGCGATGCTATGAAGAGATGAGTGTTTGTTGTAAGCTCGAGAAGCGTTTTGCTTGGTGAAGTCTTCCTCTTTGGTTTAGGGAAGAACAACTTTCATTGGGTTATGTGACACCCGACTTCGATTTAGTCCCTGTATATAAGACCGTAGGTTTATAATTGTTGTGGTTAATTATAGAATTTTAAATTGAGGTATATGGAGATTGATGTATAAGTAGAAGTTTTGTCCTTTAATTGATATTATATCGAGATTTTTAATTAGTTGCTCTTACCAAATTTGAGAGTGTTACAATTGTTAACAAGTTTAGAAAGTGGGAAGCCGGTGAAATGTATCTACCTAAATGTAGAGGGGTATGTTTAGCCATTTTGGCAAACATTTGAAGTAAAAAAAATAAAGAAAAAGGAAACGTAATAATTTATGGAGGATTTTAAAGGCCATTAATTATCTTCCTTTTTAAATTGATTTAGATTTAGTATTTAAGGTACAACTATGGGGGATTAAACATCGTTTGAGATTCAAGAAAATCGTGGAGAAACGAGGGAGAAATCGACGGTCGAACGGGTTATGGTTTTTTCGAACGAAAATCGCTATTGGAGGTACAGTTCTTAACCAAATTTAATGTTCTTTATATGGTTCTTTTGATTATCTTTAGAGTGATACAAATTTTGACGGCTAATGGTGGTTGTACGCCGTGTATTTCGAGTAAAACGCCATTGTGGCGACGATCTCGACGATGAGGTTGTGTAGAACTCAAAATTCGAGTTATTTATTTAGTTTATAAGGGCTGGAAATCATGTTATAAATTAATTGTAATTAGCACCATTATTCTATGCAAAAAAAATGATGGAAAACGATGTTAAAACGGGTTGATTTAGCCGGTAAATTTTAGTCTCGAAAACACTAAAAAACCGGGACTTTAAACTCGAAACTGAGAGGTTATGATTCATGATTATTGTTATGGGGTTGAGGAAGATTGTGGTGGTGTTATTTTGCAAAAATAATCATAGAAGAATGTTAAGAAATGAGGGAAAACGGAAGGAAACCGTGAAAAAGTGAAATTTATGTTTTTTTCGACAACCGGCGACCGGAGTCCGACGACAGGCAATCGATTTGGGCTGGGCGCACTCTGAGGGCCGTGTTCCGGGCTCCATGTTGGGTTTAATTAAATTAATTGGTTTTTTTATTAGGGAATTAATTATTAATTAGGTTATAATTAGTTAATTAATTTTATGTCTAATCTAATTGATATATTAATTTAAATTTTTATTTAGTTAATATATTATTATTTTAGATAAATAAAATTATTTAATTAATTATTTCATAGAGAGGGGATTTTAAATGATTTTATAATCATTATTAGTGACATAATACGGGATTTATTATTTACGTGGGACATTTTAAGTTGGAACGATAAACTTGCCTAATTATAAAGATCAATTAGACATGATGGGCTATTAAATAAAACATTTCCCAACAAAACCCCACGGTTTATAAGTCATAGAAACGACCGGGTGACAATTACTTACCGAAGTCGAGTTTCGGGACAATTACTCACAGAAACCGGGACTTTAAAGTCGAGTTTCGGGGCTCCGGAAAGGTCTCGCGACAATGTCTGATGACTATGACAGTGTCATAGTCGTACTGCCACAATCGCAGAGGAGGTACCATGGCCTGGGGGCACCTGGCGCTGGTCATTGTCGCACAAAGGGCCCAGGGCGCTGTTAAGTGCGAATTTCAGCCTTTTTCTTACTTCTCACTTCTCAAATTCCATCCTTTCTCTCCCAAACCGATTCCCACCCCCTTGGTTCGAACCCTAGCCATTCCTATGGCCATCCACATTGATTTTGAAGCATTTCCATCACCATCCAAGTCTTGGAAGACCAGGATTCAAGAAGTTACCACTCCACCATCTCCATTGAAGTCATTGTAATTACTATTTTGGTCGAGTGTGCCCTATTTGTGCAGCTCAAAGTTTAAATTTGATTTGATCTTTATGTACGTCCCTATCACTTTACTGAGTTTTGGGAGATAAACTGATGCATATGGGACTTGTTGAAAATTTTATGCCACAACATTTTTGGTTAAAGAGGAAAATTTTAAAGTTAAAATTGTGAAATTCTCTTTTGGAGTTGTACAAACATTTATCGCACGTGTTGGGGCGCATAAATTTATTTTCATGTTAATAGTGTAAATTTTGTTGCACACTGTTGATCCCAATGAATGATGTTCTTAACTTGATTTGACCTTTCACTACACACAGATTAATTAAATAGAGTGCGGAAGCGGTTATATAGTGTATGAAAGGTAGAACATGCAAAGGTAGTAAACACACAATGTAATCAATAAACAGAATAGTAAAGTATTGCAATAAATTACTCAAAGAACTGTTTCATTGATTACTGAAGAACACCAAGAACATGCACAAGTGTGTGCAAAATGCTTAGGGAAAATACAAATCTCTAATTCAGACTGTGTGCTCGCATGCATAAAACTCAAAGGTGGTGCTCCCATAATATACAAGAAGGATGCACCCCTTAGTACAAGACAATGGCTGACATCCTATAAACAGAGTGCCACCTGGAAAGTAAAAGCATCGTGCGCCGCTCCAAGGTGATCTGGAAATCTTCGTACAGCAGGCATCTCGTGATTTGCATGTGATCTTGTCTTGAACTGAGTTTGCACATCTTCGAACTGTCTCCAGAGGTTAGCCATCACAGAGGCTCTGTGATCTGATGATCATTATCAGGTGTGTCATCTGGTAGTGTTGACAGATGTCTTCTGAGACTTTAACTTCTGCGGTGTACTTGGATGTTCTGTGATAGACTTCTACGGTTCCTATACTTAGCCTATTTTTCAGTACTTCTATACAATGTGATTGGAGCTAACACACACCTTTTATTACCATTTTATTTACGTCAATATTGATCAAAGCAGTTTGGAAATGATTTTATATGCGTAGAATTGGTGAATGGTAGTATATTCTACCTATCGAATGAATGGTAGTGTATTCTACCGCACGATTCATTGTTATAAAGCTTACGTATTTAAAAGTTTTATGAAAGTTTAAAGTGGCATATTAGTTGAAAACCTTGAACTCATTAGGCCTATAGATTTAACCCCTGTCGTGGAAGGAGTTGCAATTAAAGGACTAGAGAAGTCCTTGGGAGTCGAAGCGTCGGATGATCCGACTTGTAGTCAATCTTGAAATTGGGGTTCCCTTTTTGAATCGGTTCGCGTTTGAATAGTTGAGGTAATAGATTCATGCCTTCCCCGTCATCTTAGGGGTGACCTTTAGGCTTCGGTAAACCTGCGGGAAAAGGTTTTAGATGATTATCGGCGCTTGGTTGGGTTCGATGTAATGGGTTGTTTGTCTGTCCGACATCGTGGCATATGTTGATGGTGTACCGTCTTAATGGGTTCCGTGATCAAGATTTTGTGGTCCGACTGTTAGGGACGTAAGATTTGGCAATATTAGTCCTCTGTTAAGTGTCAACCTTAATGCGCCATTACTTCTGGAATGAAGTATTGGGTGGGATATCCGCGTTTTGATGTCATCTTTCAGTTTAGGCGTCAACTTGCCCTTTTGAAGTCAACAAATCGTTGGAAGGTTTGGAAGTTTCCCCGTTGGGTCAAGAGAATGTTGACCTCTTGGTGGTGGAATTTAAAGGAAGGTAAACGTTGGTGATTAAGTATCGAGGTGTATGAGTTCCCCATTGTGGTAAAGATCTTAGTAAAGGAATATTTTGAGGTTGAGAGTAGATCGGATTGAGTGATAGCCGGTTCTGCATTAGCCAGCTACCTAGAGAGCGTATTGGTACGCCTCGAAAGAATGGTGTTGTCAATATCAAGAACCGACCCTTAAGAAATTTGGGAATTCTTTGGGGTTTAGTGTCGAACTTTGGTTGGGTTCAGAAGTATGTTGAGTTGAGGTGATTTGGCCGGTGTGAATTTGGGATCACAAACTACTCTCGAGGTAGTAAGTGTCACCCAAGGTTGGGAGACAACCGCAATCTCATGGTTAAAGGCTACGTTAGTAAGATGACTGTTAGTTCGGACATAAGTGTGATATACCCAAGGGGACATTTATCATGAGGACCAACATAAGATTGTGGTGGTAGTTCTGGCAAGTGGAATAGGGGCAATCTATCCTGCGGGCATCAATCCATTGGAATTTAGATTTCGATGACGAAATCTCCTTTAAGGTTGGGAGGATTGTAACACCCGTAATTTTCGGTAAGTAATTGTCACTCGATCGTTTCTGTGACTTGTAAACAGTGGGGTTTTGTTGGGAAATGTTTTGTTTAAAGTCCCTTGAAGTATCGGGAGTATTGGCAGTGAAAAAGTCGAGTTTCGGGGCTCCGGAAAGGTCCCGCGATAATGCCCAACGACTATGACAGTGTCATAGTCGCACTGACACAATCGCAGAGGAGGTACGGTGTCCTGGGGGCACCTGGCGACATTGCCCTGGGCAATGTCGCTGGTCATTGTCGCACAAAGGTCCCAGGGCGCTGTTAAGTGCGAATTTCAACCTTTTTCTCACTTCTCAAATTCCATCCTTTCTCTCCCAAACCGATTCCCACCCCCTTGGTTCGAACCCTAGCCATTCCTATGGCCATCCACCTTGATTTTGAAGCATTTCCATCACCATCCAAGTCTTGGAAGACTAGGATTCAAGAAGCTACCACTCCACCATCTCCATTGAAGTCTCCTTCAAGAAACTCTAGGGTTTTGAGTTCTATCAAAACCCACTATTGTAAGTTCATCCACTTTCTTTGTAAACCTTAAAATCAGTTGTAAATGCTCCATTGATGGTTTCCTAAGTAGTAGGTTCCTCTAACTTCGGTTTGGAAGATTTTGAGAAAAGTCAGGTAAAAAATTAGGGTTTGGGTATAAGTTGAGGCTTTGATATAAAACGTTGGGAAATGTTTCTATATGGTTGACTGTAGTTATTTACGATTGGAAATGTTTGGATATAGGTTTTTGGAAGGTTTTGCTTGTGGGCTCAAGTTTTTCAAGGAAGCTCAAGTTGGGGTAAAATCTGGATTTAGCCTAAATCTAGCAAGGTGAGTTCAAGTTGATTTGTGAAAACGTTTTACATGCCAAAATGTTTATTTTAAAGTATTTATGTGTTTAACATGAATTATCATTTGTGGAGCTACTTGATGGGTTTTGGTTATTTGAGAAGTTTAGTTTTATAAACCTTGTAAAACACCCATATTGGGGATTTTTGGGCATTTTGATAAATGAGTCATAAATGGGTGTGTTTGATGATTTATTGCATAAATGAGATTATTTGGTTAAAAGACATTTTTAGTGTTGTTTGGGTAAAAGGTTTAATTTTGTATTATGGGATGTTTTGAAAGGATGGAGAGCATAAATCTATTTGGAAAACTTTTTATCCCGACTTAAATTGTGTTGGAGTCCATTCAAGTATTTTGGAGCGTGTGATTTCACAGTATGGGTCGAGTACGTTTATTATTTGAAAAACGTTAATCATTCGTCAAAAAAAAAAAGTATTGAGTATTTTGGCTCGATGTCGTTTTAAAGGAGTCTTGAGGACACTTGTCTGGTTTTATATGGCTCAATGTAGAGTCCAGTTATAACGTACGTACAGATGCGCGGGGTTGCGTATTGAGGTTGGTTACGGGCTCGAGTGCTTTGGTCATTCATGTGTAGTCCGGTAAGGTTAGACTGTGTTGCATTGGATCCATAGGCACGTAAGTCAGTCTGTTTTGGATGGTCGATTGGGTATTGCGGGTGACCTTCAGTACCCATTTTTATGACCGGAAACTTTACAAGTATGTATTGGGAGGGGTTGAGTCTGGTAGCGCTACAGGCAAAGTAGGTTCTAGGACCTCCGCCGCTTGAAGTATTGCCTGAGAGGTAGTCTTTTAGTGTGTCGGGCCTTTGGGGTGGAGTCCTTCGGGATGTTCATCAAGGTCAACTTTACTTGGGGTGGGTTTGTAAAGAAGTCATAGGGACACCTGGCTGTGATGTCGTGAGGTGTCATACGATTAACGTTGCATGGGTGGTATACTTTCGTGTTTCCTCCACTCTCAACGGATACGAGTCTCCCCCGTTGTCGGCTATCAGTATTTTAAATATAAAGATGTTTTACTTTATTGTCATTTGCTCTTTATGGTCGACAATGAATGAGGACCTTAATATTGGACCTCTTTCCTCGTATATTAAGGTTTAAATGAATTATGTCATCTCCGTGATTTGGTAATTAAAGTCTGTTCATTTTCGGTCGCGTGAGTATTGGACCTAGTGTCCATGTTTTCGGACGTACGGCATATGTGGTTTTGACGATAAATCATGGGTCGAGTATTTTGCCCCACCCGTGTTTGGGTGTTTTGGGATATAACGTTTTATTCGCGTTTCTTAAATGGGACTCATTTCATATTCATGTTTCGAGTTAGTTACGTTGCATCGATTTATAAAACATGCTTGAATTGAGGTGTCCATTTTTGAAAGTGCATAACATTGAATAAGAGTTGTTTCTACGTTTTAAAGTACATCATTTGAAAGGTCATGACTTTAAGCGAAGTTCATCATTTTAAAAATACTTACTTATGTAAAACTCTTGAACTCATGACTAGGCGTTAGCCTAACCTTTTTATTTATCGGCATGTGCATCAGGTTCCTGTTGGGGTTTGGTTCTAGCAGCTATGAAGAGTTAAGCCTTAGCTTTGTGCAAATGTAAGTAGTTGGTGAAGTCTTCCGCGGTTTGGAGATAATGACTATTATTGGGTTTTAGTAGCACCCATCCTGATTATAGACTGTATGCATAGAATGAAATGTATGTATTGATCTTAAATCTTAAATTATGATTGTAGATGAATCATTTATTGGTGTATCTAGAAAATTTTAAATTAGTTGCTATTTCCGGAATTCAAGGTGTTACAAGTTGGTATCAGAGCTTAAGTTTGAGAGAATTAGGTATTGATTTTTGGATGCCTAGACTCAAACTAGAGTCTTATAAGTGATTGTAAGTGAAGTTGCACATTAAGAACCTTAAGATAAGATATTTTGGGGTTGATTGGGTCGCTGGAAACGGGAAACTTGTCGAGGATAGCGAGGATGATCATGTACGGAACTTTCATAATGGCATTTGGCCAGTGTCATGGTGAACCTACATGCTACATGTGCATACTTGTACTACCTTGGTGGGATGACCGTTGGGGTAGTAAAGAAGTTTCTAAGCGAGTAATCTAAGGAAGGGTTTATGTTTATAGCAATGTCACTCTGGAGTGATGGTTAAGTGCGATGAATTCATTAAGTTGATCATCTTGAGTCAAAGTTATTGGTTGGATTAGAACTATAACTTGTTAAACCAATTCTATTTCGAGGAGAATTTGTAAGTCAACCGAATTAGTGGAATTATTGCTCTAAGATGTTGGATGCATCCGGATGACTATAGTATGAAATTGAGAAGCGTAGTCCTAAGATGCTGAGTGCCGACCAAATTCATGCACAAAATCTATTTCTAAATAAGTTTGCATAAATTGTTTCTCACGTTTTCAAAGTATAAAGTGAGTTATGTTACGAAGTATTGGTAAAGCATTTAGCACTCATAAGATTTTAAACCGTAAGCTTAATCTTGCATGAAATTGTTTTGTTGCACGTGGTTGTAATTTATATTTAAAATCTCTCAGTCCCTGTTTTATGTTTAACGCTATTTTTGGGACATCATAAGATCCGTGTTTTAATGCCATATGGGGTATTGGGCAAGTAAATTGTAGAATTTTCAACCTTGACATTGGATCTCCTCCACGTATGTTAAGGTTTTAAAGGAAGAGTTGTTCTCATGTTCTTGATTCGGAATTTTCTCGTGAATTTTTAGCCTGTACGAGTCGTGTTGAATTTTATTGTCATTGTTTTGCGACGTTTTTGGGCACATGAGTGTACTTTCAGTCGCATGGGTTCTAATTTTATTACATGCAAATTCACGAGTTTATTGGGCGTCGTGTCTCACGAAAGTTTTATTGAAAAGAGTCACTTTATCGTACGTGGTGGTTTTAGAATTTTGACATTCTTAGACGTGTTGTCGTTTTATGCTTTTATGTTGGGAAGTGAAAATTTTGACACTGTTTGATTTTTTTTTAGCGTTGATGAGTTTTATGAATATTCAGTTGGGTTTTGTGGTGTCTTATCGTACAACATTTTGCGTCGCATAATTAAATTCTGAGGTCGTGTACATATGCATCTTGGGTGCGTTAATTAATGAGTTTTGTTAATAGATGTCATCTCTCATGTTGTTTTGGGGAAGTTTCACTATTATGTGAATTATCTTTGGGCTTCATGCAAATGTCAATCATTGTATACTGTTTGCATTAGATTAAATCATACCGTCGGTTTGAGTAAGCATATAAAGAGTTTATGTTATTTCAGTTATTGATTTTTACTGTTAGAAATTTTCCGCAATGCATTAAACGAGTATTGTTAAACCCAGATAATCTAGTTGATAAACAATCACACAACACAATAAAGATCAAGAGATAAAACATATTAGAATAACATACCACAATCCCTTGATTAATCAATGAAAACCAGTGTGAGTGTTCTTGATACCTTAGACTTGAATACAGAGAATACGTACGGCTCTTAATTATTAATTATGAAGCTTAACCCTGAAACTTAAATAATAATAACTATTTATACTAAGCCGTATAGGCCTAATGGGCTTGGGCCCAACTTCTAATAACTATTAACTTATTACAAATTAGACCCTCTAATTAACTTTAACACAATTGCAATTTAAACCCTTAACTTTAACTTTAATCTTGAATACAATTTATGATCCAACAAGTATCAGTTTTCAAATCATTGTAATTACTATTTTGGTCGAGTGTGCCCTATTTGTGCAGCTCAAAGTTTAAATTTGATTTGATATTTATGTACGTCCCTATCACTTTACTGAGTTTCGGGAGATAAACTGATGCATATGGGACTTGTTGAAAATTTTATGCCACAACATTTTTGGGTAAAGAGGAAAATTTTAAAGTTAAAATTGTGAAGTTCTCTTTTGGGGTTGTACAAACATTTATCACACGTGTTGGGGCGCATAAGTTTATTTTCATGTTAATAGTGTAAAATTTGTTGCACACCTTTTATTACCATTTTATTTACGTCAATATTGATCAAAGGAGTTTGGAAATGATTTTATATGCGTAGAATTGGTGAATGGTAGTATATTCTACCTATCGAATGAATGGTAGTGTATTCTACCGCACGATTCATTGTTATAAAGCTTACGTATTTAAAAGTTTTATGAAAGTTTAAAGTGGCATATTATTTGAAAACCTTGAACTCATTAGGCCTATAGATTTAACCCCTGTCGTGGAAGGAGTTGTAATTAAAGGACTAGAGAAGTCCTTAGGAGTCGAAGCGTCGGATGATCCGACTTGTAGTCAATCTTGAAATTGGGGTTCCCTTTTTGAATCGGTTCGCGTTTGAATAGTTGAGGTAATAGATTCATGTCTTCTCCGTCATCTTAGGAGTGACCTCTAGGCTTCGGTAAACCTGCGGGAAGGTTTTAGATCATTATCGGTGCTTAGTTGGGTTCGATGTAATGGGTTGTTTGTCTGTCTGACATCGTGGCATATGTTGATGGTGTACCGTCTTTATGGGTTCCGTGATCAAGATTTTGTGGTCCGTCTGTTAGGGACGTAAGATTTGGGAATATTATTCCTCTGTTAAGTGTCAACCTTAATGCGACATTACTTCTGGAATGAAGTATTAGGTGGGATATCCGCGTTTTGATGTCATCTTTCGGTTTAGGCGTCAACTTGCCCTTTTGAAGTCAACAAATCGTTGCAAGGTTTGGAAGTATCCCCGTTGGGTCAAGAGAATGTTGACCTCTTGGTGGTGGAATTTAAAGGAAGGTAAACGTTGGTGATTAAGTATGTTTGAAACCATGACCAGTCAATTGATGTCCTTTAAAACGTGGAAACGACTCTTTTCCAATATCATGCACTTTCAAAGGTGGACACCTCATTTCAAATATGCTTTATAAATTGATGCAATTTAAATTAACTCGAAACATGAATCATCATCAAAACCATGTATACCATACGTCCGAAAACATGGACACTAGGTCCAATACTTACGCGACCGAAACGAACAGACTTTAATTACCCAAAACACGGGGTTGACATAATTCATTCGAACTTTAATATACGAGGAGGATGGTCCAATATTAAGGTCCTCATTCACTGTCGACCATATAGACCCAATGACAATAAAGTAAAGCATCCTTATATTTAAAAATACTGATAGCCGACAACGGGGGAAACCCATATCCGTTGACGGTGGAGGAAACACAAAAGTATGCCACCCAAGCAACGTTAATCGCATGACACCTCCCGAAATCACAACCCGCTGTCCCTACGACTTCTTTATCAAGCATCACCTCAAGTCAGTTGACCTTCATGGATCATTCCGAAGAATTCCATCCCGAAGGCCCGACACACTTAAAGACTACCTCTCAGGCATTACTTGAAGCGGCGGAGGTCCTAGTGCCTACTCCCAAGGTAGCACTAACAGACTCAACCCTCCTAGCGATCGCTTGTAAAGTTTCTGGTCATAAAACATGGGTACCGGAGTTCAACCCCGCAATACCCAAATGGCCATCCAAACAGACTGACTTACGTACCTATGGATCCAATACAACACATTCTAACCTTACCGGACTACATATGAATGACCAAATAACTCGAGCCCGTAACCAACCTCAATATGCAACACAGCGCATTAGTACGTACTTCATAACTGGACTCTACATTGAGCCATATAAAACCAGACAAGTGTCCTGAAAACTCCTTTAGAACGACATCGAGTCGAAAGACTCAAAACTTCTTTTTGACCAATGATTAACGTTTTTCAAATAATAAACGTACTCGACCCATACCCTGAAATCACACGCTCCAAAATGCTTGAATGGACTCCAACACAGTTTAAGTCGGGACAAAAATGTTTCCCAAATAGATTTATGCTCTTTATCCTTTCAAAACGTCCCATAACAAAAAAATAAACCTTTTACCCAAACAACACTAAAAACGTCTTTTAACCAAATAATCTCAATTATGATAAGTTACCAAGCACACCCATTTATGACTCATTTATCAAAATGCCCAAAAATCACAAGGATGTGTGTTATATAAGTTTATAAAGTTAAACACTTTCAAAATAACCAAACTGATCAGCAATTAACAATTTCATGTAAGATGCAAAACACTTTAAAATAACAATTTTGGCATGTACACCGTTTTCACAAATCTACTTGAACTCACCTTGCTAGATTTAGGCTAAATCTAGATTTTACCCCACTTTGAGCTTCCTTGACGAAACTTGAATCCTCCAAGCCAAAACCTCCAAAACCTAGATCCAAACATTTTCAACCGTAAACATAGATATTCAACCGAATAGAACCGTTCCCCAACACTTTACATGAAGATCTCCTCTATACCCAAAACCCTAATTTCCAAAGATGAAGAATTAGAAGTTGACCTTAAACAATAGCTTGAACCCTCCACCAACACACTTCTAGGTTACCAAAATACACCAAAAACTCCAAATCTACAAAAGAGAGAACGCGGGTGGATGAAACCCTAGGTATCTTGATGAAAAAGATGAAGATGAGAGATTATGGTTCTAACCTCCAAGCTTGCTAGATGAAGAAGGATCACTTGATTTTAGAAGGACACCCAAAAATGAGTTAGGGTTTGATTTTGGGGTTTGGGGGTCGGTTTGGGAGAAAATGGGGGAAGGATTTGAGGTTAGGGTGAAAAATGGGGTTTGGGGCCGAATTTTCTCGTTTTTGTGCACACAGCGGCTCCACGCGGGTGGCCGCGCGGAGCACTGTTGTCCGAAATTCTCGCCCGAGCACCGTTTTAGTCATAACTTATTCGTTTTAGCTCCGATTTTGCTCCGGAAATTCTCGCCCGAGACTCGTAATTGAATCCTTCATCTATCTAGACTATAAAATCTATGTTTCAAGACCAAAATCCTTTATCTTGTTTTTCCCTAATACATCGGTTTCGGTATTAACTTGAAATGATACTTTTCGAAAATCGGGGTGTTACACTATACGTCTTTAAAACAACGAATAGTGAATTATGGATTTGGTTCCTATGCATTACTCATCATCTTTAAAACCCATCTATCATCTCTCGTAATCCGTCGGTGAAAGTCTGATTCTTCATAAATCCGTCGAAAATAAGCCCTCGGAAATAATGCGCTCGGTGGCCACATTTCTGACGGATCACCGATGTCGTGGATTTTCGACAGATTACCGATGGCCACCTTATTACCGACAGATCACTGACGGCGTAATATTACCGACAGATTTAGCAACGGACAATTTCTGACGGAATTAGCGACGGATTTCCTACGGTATTTAACTAAATAATATTAAATTTAAAAAAAATTACTGACGGATACTACGTCGGTAATCCGTCGGTAATTTAATTTTTTATAAAAAATAATTAAAAATTCATAAATTTCAGTTTAGAACCTGTACAAAACCTACTCATTTTCATTTAATATCCAGTTTAAAACTGTACAAAACCTGTCCATTTTTCATTTAATATCTTAAAATTGAAAATAAAACGTAATACAACCAACGATCCTATATCCGGGTAGGGGAGGGAGGGGGAGGGGTGATCTTGAAACTTTTTCATGAAGGCCTCAAACTCCTTAATTTGGTCATGCATCCGGATCCTATCTGTTGTCTCTCCTCTAGCCTCTGTCTTAGCTCATCTATCTGAAATTCAACATTTGACAAACATATAACAATGTTAGACAACATTTAACAAACATATAACAATGTTAGACAACATTTAACAAGTATACCTCCATATTGCAATGGTCGCGTGAGCTCCCACTCGTACTGGAACCTGAATCACCGGTCATAGCATAATAGGGATCCTGACTGGTCCCCCATCCAAACAGACGACCTTTACGCCGTCCTCCGACACTACGCTCCCTAATGTCGGGAGCAATGTTTGGGTACTCCTCCTCCCTAATCCATGCATAGTTACCCTACAGTTTACCAAATTAGACATTGTAAACTAACCTATAGAAAATTCGCCAGCATTTCAACTATAATTTGAACATATCCATGACCTGCTTTTATCAAAACAATCCTTTCGCCTGCCCAACAATGGAAACCGAAACTAAGTTTGCTATAATTTCTATCTATCTTATAAAAAAAAACAAAAATCTAGACATACATAATTGAACTTACCGCCATATCATCCACCTTTGGGTAAACGTAGATCGGAGGATCTGTGGGCGGACCAGTCGCACCCGGAACAAGCTTCCTGTTGGTGCAGTGTGTAGCCTTCCTAACCTCCCCGCTAATAGGCTCACGGTCCCATGCCTCTCTTTACAATAGACAACTTAAATTGTTAGTAGGTAACAAAATCATGTGTATATATATATATTCATCAACTATATACATTTAGTCTAGTGGATGATAAATTACCAAGTGGTCCTGATGCATAGCGGTAGAATAGATGTGCACGTGTGTCTGGATGTCATCCCCTCATACTCGGTGGCCCGATTGTCCGTTTGGCCCTAGATATACGCCTGAACGTATCGGTGTTCCATACCTATTAAAAACAAAACATAAATCAATATAAATCCTAGTACAACCAGATACAAGTATTCAAAACAAAACAAACCTGATCAATCATCTGGACCCAAATATCATGCGGGATCCACTCTGGATTGTGTGCGCTAAGAACCGTGTAGTAATGTCTGTCAAACAGGACATCATCAATAGTTAAAGCCCCCGCCATGGCCCATCTGCGGGCATCTCTCATCATGTCCGGGTACCTATTCATCAGGGTACGCCGGAATGAAAATAATACGTCGGCCTCCATCTCAGGAGGACAAATATAATACATCTAAACCCATTCAATTAGTTAAATAAAGTAAAATACATACCCGTAAATGATCCATCATCCGTGCATAGTGCTCCTTAGGGACATCTCCAACATGAACCCATGGACCAACGAACATGGACCGAAAGATGCTAGTGGCCCTCTGGACCACTTCCTACTTCTTAAACCTTCACAATTGCAAAATATACAACATAAAAACATTATGATCGTTTTATTATGTATTAAAATAAATAATATATCACATCTACTTACCCGCCGGCAAACAACACAATCGTCGGTCGCTTACTCGGATGACGAGGCATCTGTGATGCAATATTGGGGCCTCTAACCCTCGAGCCCGCTCCAGACGACGGCGTCGCAAGCCCGTCCTCATGGTGGATCTAGTCCCTCGTCAGTAGCTGCAACGAACTCGAAATCGTCCCTAGGCTCGTCGGCGCGGGGGTTACCACGTCCGGCGGAGCTGCAACTGCCCCTGCTAGAGCCCCTACCTCTAATGTCGCGTCCCCCATCTAAAAATAGAGAATGGTTCACACACAATGATATAAGTGTACATAAATCAAAAGACACAAAAATATGAGTGTACAAACATATAAGGATATAATTATTTTGAATAATGTCTACATAAGAAAGGCACACTAGTCATCAGACGAGTGATCATATAACATGAGTTCGTCTTCGTTATCTGAATCATCGTCCATGTCTTGAAATTCTTCTTCCTCGTCGCTAGCTTCGTGATCTGATGCATCTTCCTCGTTGCTAGATTCGTCATTTGTAGCGACTACATTGACATCCCCAGTGATAAGAGGGACATAATCGAGGTCCTCATTTACCCAATTGTTTGTATTATGAGTTACCCGTTCGTTAATTTGAAAGAACAGTTCTCCATCCACGTTACCATCATCCAACTCATCGATAGCCCTTTCTGCAACTTAATATATATTCCACGGGCTTTGGTCTTCACAACTGCCCACCAGTCCTTTAAATCCTTACTGCCCGAAGGATAGGGTGTGTAATACACTTGTTCCGCTTGTGATGCTAGGACGTAATAGTTCTCACCTCTGAGTCTGGACTTGTATTTGATATCAACCAACCAATGTTTACATACAAGCAATACATATGCATGTATATATACATATATAGATACATACATGTATAGACATATATACACACATACATACACATATAGATATGTACATGATACACACACACACTTATATGCATACGACACACATACATACATCAACGGATCACCGACGAAATTCTTTGGAAAAAAAAATAATTTACCGACGGATTACCGAACGATTGTTGGAAAATAAAAAATAATAATAATTAAATTAATAATATTTTCGACAGATTACCGACGGATTTTAATATTTAAAAAAAGCAAAAATAAAATTATTTTCCGTCCGTCGGAAATGTTTATATTTACCGACGGATGTGTTATTCGTCACAAATAGCTTCTTTCCGTCGGGAATTGGTCGGTGATTACTGACGGATTTGTGCCGTCGGTAATTGGTCGTCAGAATTAAGGGTTTTTCTTGTAGTGTTTTCATTCATTTTCATTGTTAAAGTACAAGAAAAATTAATTTGTTAAAGTCCAAAAAAAGCTATCTGCATTTAAAAATAACAATTATTTGAAACCAACATTACATTCCAAAAAACACAACCCATCAAAATAACAATGGTTTGATATCAACATTATATCCCGAAAAAGATAATCCATTAAAATAACAATTATTTGATATCAACATTACATCAAATCAAACAAATATATTTACTATCTGTTGGGATTATAATTAGGGTAAAAGCTTGTACTATTTTTTACTTTTCTTTTTGTCAAGTTAGTAGACTTTTCTTTTTAATATAATGGTATTGTTGATATCATATAATTGTTATTTAGATAGATTGTCTTTTTGGGATGCAATGTTATATCAAACATTTGTTATTTTAATGAGTTGTCTTTTTTAGGATATAATGTTGGTTTCAAATGATTGTTATTTTTAAATGTAAGTAATTTTTTTTTTTTTTGCATTTTAACAAATTAATTTTTCTTGTACTTTGACAATGAAAATGGATGAAAAAAATTAAGAGAGATGATAGATGTGTTTTAAAAATGATGAGTTATGCATATATAGGGACCAAATCCACAATTCAGTATTCTTTGTTTTTAAGACTTATAGGTTAATTGAAAGAGAAAGATAAATTGACAATTATGTCCATGATGTGTAAGGCACATGATGCCTTTAACCTTTCAAACTTAATGATGTTAATGTTCAAAAACCCTAGGCACAATATATTATATATCATAGGAACTATATCCATAATAAATATAGAATGAGCATATTAGTATAAAAAACACAAAACTAGACCAAACCACAATTCACTCCTCTTTTTATTAATTTTGTAGATGCTGCGTCAGCATCACCACATTTTTTGTTTTTCTTTCGCATTCATGCCACAACTTGTTTCTTTACTCCTACGTCTATTCCAAAACATTATTAAATTTCTTGGGCAGGAGTTGGGCTTTTAAAGGTTTCCGTAGCGGTATTTAAGCTTTTTAAGTCGGGTGTGTAAAGCATATTAAGGAGATGTTTCGAAATTTTAATTTTTTTTTCTGAAATAAAGAATTAAAATAAAAATTTTAAGAAAAAAGTTACATCCAACTCTAACCGTTTTTTCATTTAAAAATTATAATCATTTAAAGATTACAACTTTATTTTTATTGTTAAAATATTATTTACTTATGGTAAACATTTAATTAATTTAACAATTCTTATCGGTAAAAATTATTTAAAAAAATCTCTTTTTTAAGTAATCATTTTAATGAAACTTTACAAATTTGGTATCATCTCTCTCATATTTTCTTTGTTTTTGGAAGGTTTTGTAAAATCTATGGAGCAAAAATTTAACTCAAAATTCATAAAACCTTTATTTTGAAAAATATGTTGAAGATGCTCTTAGATAAACGAATTGATTAACAAAAATAAGAACTTCCTCTTATAATCCTTCGTGATTTTTAACTCGGGTAATTAGTTACTTTATGAATTCATAAATTATACATTCAAGTATAATAATTTTTTTATGTAAGAATACATGATATATTGATTTTATATATCAATTGACATACATACTTACACACACATACACGCACACATACACGTATATATAGTCTATATTGTACGGGTGGTGCCAAGGGATTATTATATTTTTATGTGTTTTTAAAATGAACAGTGTCTTGATTACCATTTATGTGAAACACGAAGACTCAGTTAAAATTTAATCAAACATAATTGAAGAAATTATGAGCTATTGGTTAAAACTTCATAATATGAACCAACAGGAGGGTTCCTTAATCAACTACTACCCAATCAAGAAGATGATAAATTAGCTAAATCAAACAAAAACAAGGTGTCCAAAATAACCAAATACTAGGTAGCAGTTTTCGGCCACTTGGGGAAATAATAGAGCCACTAGGACTTTTAAGTAGGGTAGGGCATGGTACCAACACATTTTGCTTTTGTGGGTTAGATTTGAAATAAAACGACAACCACTAGCAATTATTTACAACTCTTCTGGCCCAGTCCTAATCAATTGTGTCCCACTTGACCCTTCCCATTGGTTGAGAAGGTCTATTAGTTTCTATATATAGAAGGCTGCAATCGGATAAGACCATTAAAGATAATGATTCTTTGGCTTCTCTTTTCAACAAGTTGGTCACATTAGGTTAAATGGTGGAACCCCCACTTGACTTATACCAAAAACCCATTGTATTTTCTCAAACTACAAACTAACAACATAACCCACTACCCACATTTAAGACTATTTGATATGGAACATATATATATATATATATATATCCCACGAAATATTGAAAGACAAATTATATATATTGTCGACATACGTATAATATTCTTGGCATTTTAATTTTTAGATCAAGCTAGATATAACAAACTTGGATTAACAGCAAACAAGCCAATCTTTGTTAACTAGCTAGTCACAATCCATACTATGTACTTCTACGTACTCGACATATATAAGAATAAACCATAATAAATAAAACCTTAGAAAAAAAAAGTTATAAATAAAGTACACCATGTGAGTGAGTCTCGAACCCATGATAATTAATTGATTCCACAAATTGATCATTTAGAACTCAGTAGACCAAATACCACTTTTATCTATAACTTCTGGAACAATTAAATGCATGGTTTGTAAGAAATTTCACCCCTAATTAAAATACCAACAAATGACATGGTGTACTCTAGTTAATTTGCAAGTGACGTCTAGAAGTATGATTTGAATAATGTATGTAACATTAGGCCTAGATATCTCATTTTAGTGGAACAAGTTTTTTTTTATAGTTTGTAAATATTTGTATAGTACTTCTTTTCTTTCTTTTGAATGTTTCATATCTTAAATACATGATTGGGACCGAAAACCACAGTGGCGTTATTTAGATATCTAATGTGACTTTGAAGAATGAAAATCACTGTAATTGTACATCATTTACCAAATGATTTGTGCAACTTCATGTCTCGGTGAACTCTTGTATCCCCAAAAAGGAATTTAGTTGATCTTAGTTGGTTTCGTTTTCTTAGCTTGTAGTACAACTTATAAGTTCAATTCCTTCTTTTTCTTTTTTCTTTTTTGTCAAGGAACATTATTATTGACTTTTGGCCAAGAAAGAAAGAAAATAAATTCTTATTCTTAGTTGTCATGGTAGAAATATAACTCATAAAGATTCATTTCACAACATGGCAGCGACTAGGACACTGCAAGATGTTCGAGTAATCCAATTTATTTTCTAGAAGTCCTAAAAAACACCTCACAAAGAAAGAACAAACTTTTGTCTTTGATTGCATCAATTTCATGCATACACAACTTACCTAACTTTGAATAAGATTATTTTTGTAGATTCAAATGTCAGTAATTATAATTTATTGTTTAATTCATATTATTTCTGAAAAAATGTAGGCGGCCTAGATCTTTTTGTTTTTTGCACAATAATTGTTATATTAAAATATGCTAATCAATAGTTTATAGAAAGAAAATAGTTCTAGGCTATGATGAATCCAAATATTTCCATGCCTCTTTACTATTCAATATGAGCTGGAATCAAACGGAATAGAAGAACCAACCAACCACCCACGGGATACCAAAAGAGATAATATATGGGTGTTGCTATATGCACCCTAGTCTAGGGTGCATATGGTGTAACTGGATCGGAAAACTGTACACTCATTATCCCTTTCCTCCTCACAACCTCCTTAGACTAGGGTGTAAATGGCACCTAGACTAGGGTGTAGTTAGAATCACCCATAATATATACAGAAAAAAAATAAAATTACGCATCAAATCACCAAAGAATCTTCCTCAGTATATTAAGTTTAATTTTTATATACTTTTTAGTTGTTTAAAGTAAATAAATTATCAAAAGGCATCTTCTAGAATATTTATCTGGACGCAGCCTCATGATTTCTTTAAAAAAGAAAGTTTTTCGCTTTTATCGTCTGAATCACATGCTTTCCAAGTTTCTTAATTAAATATTATAAAAAACTCAAAACAAATTAAAAAGAAAATTAAAACAGGCCTGCGATTTTTGTCTTCAAAACCTGTGTACGGATCTTTAGCCCTCCCCCTTTCTCTTCATGGGGTCAAAAACCCATTTGCTTAATGCACAACAGAAATAAGAATTCAAATATACATGACTTTCCAAATAATAATGTCATCTAAAAGTTAAGGTTAATATTAGTTATTACCGATTCTTCTAAATAGTATTTCAACGACAAACAAAATACTTGACAACAATTTAGTTGTCATTATTATTTGATAATCTATAATTTGTTGATAGTTAACCTAAACTTGTGGGTTAAATATAATCAAGTCAGTATATATATATATATATTTATAGGTAGTTGTTTGGGTAAAAAGTCCAACAGACTATGGTCGTACGACATAAGGTAAAAGACGATATTTCTTCAGGCGACCTCGACTAAAATGGTTAAGTATCCGTCCAGTGAATATCATCGTACGACATGATTTCAGTTACTAATTTGCAACATACTTTATATTATATTTAATGCAGGATTTCAAGGACGTTTATGATGAGAGATCATAACGGAAGACGTTACCAACAACAACGGATATAACGGATACTATCATCAATATCAAACGGTTACTCTATTAAAGATATGCATTCAAGACTTGTTAACGGACAAATAGAGTATAAATATGAAGATTGAACTTCATATTCGGACATCTGATGCTCAGATTTTACAAGCTCACAAATTACGCTCTTTAGCTCACTCAATCTCTCTGGAAGTTCACAAAGCATTCTATTGTTTGTCGTACGACGCACGACAGAAGTTTGATTACACACGACGCACGATCGAGTTAATTTTATTGTATTGTATTGTTTTATATTACATTTCACTTGTAATATTTGTTCTTAAGGACGACGTCCCTGATTGACGTCCATAGTGCACGACGACTCACACTCGTCCGCGGTTTTTACCCATTTTAGGGGTTTTCCGCGTCACCAATTCTCTCGTCTTATTTACTTTATTTTTATTATAGTCGTACGATTATTGTTGTTACTTTCTTTGGTTGGATCAAGTTCCACATTTACCTTAAATTTTCCTTGTGAGATTTTTGGCATAAACAGTTTGGCGCCCACCGTGGGGCCCCATCCAAAGGAAATCTTCAATAATCTCACGACAGATTAACGTTTTCTCTTAGTGTTTTCTTGTCCAGTTGTTCAGGATAATGGCATTCCAAGGAACTCAAGATCATGTCGTAGCTCAAATGAACATGGAGCTAACAGCTGCTCGTGCTCGTATTGATGCCTTAACAACTCAAGCTCGACAAGCAGCTGAAACCATCGAGAATTTGAGAAACCAAAATGGGAACAATATGATAGGGACTACAAATGCTTATGTTGGTACCTGGAATGTGCCCCCTCCCTTACCAAATTATCCTCGTCCACCATCAATTAACCCTGCGACTTTTATGATTCCAACTATGCCTATGACCTCTATTCCATTCAATGGATATGCCTCTGATGCATCGCAGCAGAATAGCCTCAATGGGATTGGTTATGTTCCATTAGGTACTTCAAATGGTGTTCCCTTAGATCCCGTTGCACAAAGACTAAAACTTCTGGAAGAGCAAAATGAACGTGTCCTGTCGATGTTGGCCAAATTGCCGGGGGCAGCAGTTCCGATCGATGTCGAACCACGTGCAGAATTTCAGGCGTCGTCGTTCGTTGCCGAGATCGCGTTGGTAGATGTCCCAAAGAAGTATAGCATTCCAACCTTCAGTCCAAAGTACTCAGGCGTCACTGATCCAACGGAACACGTCGCCCAATACAAGCAACTTATGTGGACTATCTCAATACCGCACCAATTCCAAGAAGTTTGCATGTGCAAAAGTTTTGGGGCGACCTTGACCGGGGCAGCTTTACAATGGTTAATAAATCTCAAACCTAAAACTATTGGGTCTTTTGCAGAACTGGTGAATCAATTCACTCAACAATTCGCTAGCAGCCGAAAAATGGAAAAGCAAACGAGCGACCTCTACTACGTCGTGCAGAAGAGTGGAGAGTCCATCCGGAGCTACTTTAATCGGTTCAACGCGGAGATGATTAGTATCCGTAACTGCGATGTAAAGACAGCAATCGAAGCATACAAACGAGGTTTGGACGATAGTTCCGGGTTATATCTCGATCTTACAAAATATCCTCCGGAAACCTTTGAAAACGTACGAGCACGGACACTTGCCCATATGAGGGTCGAAGATGACCTTGCATTCAGAAACAAACATTCGGGCGACCGGAAAAGGTTAGGTGTTAAAAAGCCTGACTTTAAATCAAAGTCGTCCAATCGATTGGAACCTACTAAGCAGATTTCAAATGTCAGATTTGAAAAGAAAGGACCGGCGAGTTCTAAATCTGTCCAGTATCCTAAGGTGTCATCTTATGGTTTCCCTGGATTAGCTAAAGACGTCGTCGTATCCTTGAAGCAGCTTCAGCAAAACGTACGATGGCCAAAGAAAAATGACAAAGACACTGACAAGAAGGACAAAACCAAATGGTGCGACTTCCATAATGACTTCGGTCATATAACGGATGATTGCATCGCCCTCAAGAAGGAACTGTCCTGGCTCAATTCAAAAGGTTACTTGCAAGAATTGATAGAAAAGAGAGATGCACGTCCCGAATCCCCAGAGCACGCCAAAGTGATTAATTGTATCACCGGAGGTTCTGATATCTGTGGGACCACCTATTCAGCCGCTAAAAGACATGTCAGTCGCGGTCCTGATGATCGACCAATTCCGAAGGAAGCACGACTCAAAGAGGACGCCGAACTGGAAGCTATGCCCTTGACGTTCGATCAGGCGGATCTTGATGACATACATCAGAAGCATCATGACGGACTAATTATCCAATTGAGCATTGGGAATTGTCTGACCAAAAGGATAATCGTCGACGGAGGTAGTTCAGCTAACATTATCTTTTTTGATGCAGTGAAAGCAATGGGCATTGACAAATCCGAGATTACACGACGTTCGACCACACTCGTTGGGTTTAATGGTGGAGCGACTAACACCATGGGGGAAATCACACTCCCAGTATATGCTAAAGGAGTCAAGAGACAGACAAAATTCAATGTCGTCGATTGCTCATCAGCTTATAATGTTATTCTCGGGCGACCTTGGATTCATGACATGAAGGTTGTGCCTTCGACATATCATCAAACCCTGAAATTTCCCACGCAATGGGGAGTACAGGAAATCAAAGGCGAAAGAAAGGTTGCTAGGGAATGTTACAAAGTTTCCTTGAAGCCCCCGAAGCAGACAGTATAGCAATTATAGAACCAGGACGTTCCTGGGACTAAAGACGACTATCGCTTGGAAGCTGTCGTCTTAAACCAGGATAAGCCTGACCAAATGGTTTACATAGGTTCGACGCTCGACCCTTCCTTTAAAAAGCAACTAATTTCTTTTTTGCAGGACCACTATGATTGTTTTGCTTGGACGCATAAAGACATGGTGGGTATCGATCCGAGTATTATTTCTCATAAACTCAACATCGATCCATCATTTAAACCCGTTCAACAGAAAAGACGAAAATTTGCTCCTGAAAGGAATAAGGTTATCAACGACGAAGTTGATAATTTACTTAAAACAGAAAAAATACGAGAAGTCAAGTATCCAGATTGGCTCGCTAATGTTGTAGTCGTCCAAAAGAAAAATGGCAAATGGCGAGTTTGCATTGATTTCACAGACCTTAACAAAGCTTGCCTGAAGGATCCATTTCCATTGCCACATATCGACTCTATGGTCGACGCTACAGCAGGACATGAGCTACTCACGTTCATGGATGCATATTCTGGGTATAACCAGATATTGATGCATTCAGACGACCAAGAGAAAACAGCCTTCATGACGGATAAAGGTATTTATTGTTACAAAGTAATGCCTTTTGGTCTTAAAAATGCAGGTTCGACATATCAACGATTGGTGAATATGATGTTCAAAGAACATTTGGGTGATACTATGGAAGTATACATCGATGACATGCTTGTCAAATCAAAACATGTGGACGATCATATCGGACATTTGAAGCAGTCGTTCTACATCTTGCGTGAATACAAGATGAAGTTGAATCCGACGAAATGTTCCTTTGGAGTTCGAGCTGGAAAATTTCTCGGTTATATGGTCACACGACGAGGAATCGAAGCTAATCCAGAACAGATTAAAGCAATTGTCGAGCTAAAATCACCCAGAAATTTTAAAGAAGTCCAACGTCTTACAGGATGTGTAGCAGCACTGAACCGGTTCATTTCTCGGTCATCCGACATATGTCATTTATTCTACAATGTCGTGCGAAAGAATAAAGGGTTCGAATGGACGGACAAGCATGAAGAAGCGTTGCAGCAACTCAAAAAATACATGATGTCGCCTCCCTTCCTCTCTAAACCTGAGAAAGGTGAAACTCTTCAACTTTATCTAGCTGTTAGCACTAATTCGGTAAGTGCAGTTCTTATACGAGAAACCGACAGTCGACAACTGCCAATTTACTATGTAAGTAAAACTCCATTAGTCATGGCTGCTAAAAAGCTACGACATTATTTTGAGTCACATCCTATAATTGTGATAACTAACTTTCCCTTAAAATTTGTGTTAAAAAAACCCGAATTAACAGGACGATTAGCTAAATGGAGCATTTACCTCAGCAACTTTGATCTGGATTTCAAGCCCAAAACGGCGATCAAGTCACAGGTCTTAGCCGATTTCATCTCAGATTTCAGTCCAGAGCTAGAAAGCACGATGATGTCCGACAAATTAATTGTGGCGACTTTGCACGACACTACATGGATGCTTGACGTTGATGGTTCGGAAAATATACGTGGCACAGGCTTGGGTGTCGTCTTACAGTCCCCACAAGGGGGCAAAATGGTATATTCCATACGATACGATTTCAAAGCAACAAATAATGAGGCAGAATATGAAGCATTGATTGCAGGAATCAAAATTGCTCACGACTTGAGGGCAACACGTCTGCACGTCCGAAGTGACTCATCCCTAGTTGTTAACCAAATCAATGGAGAGTTCGCAGCAAAAGATTCAAGGATGATTGCCTATTATAAAATAGTCAAAGAAGAAGCAAAGAAGTTCAGTCACTTTGTAATCGAACAAATACCAAGAGATCAGAACACTCAAGCTGATGCACTGGCCAATTTGGGGTCAGCACTTAGTCGAACGACATTCGACAATATCCCAGTAGTTCATCTTGCAACCCCTTCCATCAAGGAGGATGATAATATTTCAGTCACACCAATTGAAGAAGAAAATTCTTGGTCGGACGACATTCGAAATTACTTAGAGCACGATCAATTGCCCGATGATAAAATGGAGGCGAGAAAAATTAGATTCAAAGCATCGAGGTACGTTATGATCAGAGGACAATTGTATCGACGATCTTCAACTGGTCTGAATTTGCGGTGTATCACTAGCAAGGCGCAAGTACACAAAATCTTACAGGATATGCACGGTGGTGAATGTGGAAATCACTCCGGAAGCCGCAGTTTAGCCAACCGGATATCGAGACAAGGTTACTAATGGCCGACGATAAGACAAGATGCGACCAGGTATGTACAGTTGTGCGACGCGTGTCAAAGACACACAGGTATGTCTCATAAACCTTCTGAACCTTTACACTCGACTTTGATCCCATGGACCTTTATGAAATGGGGAATGGATATTGTTGGGAAATTACTACCTGCTCCTGGGCAAAAGGTATTCCTTTTAGTTTTAACTGATTATTTCTCTAAATGGGTCGAAGCAGCGGCTTTTTCCCAAGTCCGGGATAAAGAAGTCGTTTCTTTTATCCAGACTAACATCATTTGTAGGTTTGGAGTTCCATCTGAAATAACATGTGACAATGGGACACAATTTATCAGTGACCGAACGCGAAGGTTTTGTGAAGAAAGAAATATCAAGTTAGTAACATCGACGCCTCGATATCCACAGTCGAATGGTTTAGCTGAGTCGAGCAATAAAACTATCATTAATTCACTCAAGAAACGACTTAAAGCTGCCAAAGGAAAATGGGTGGAAGAATTTCCTTCCGTTCTATGGGCTAATCGTACGACACCTCGTACGTCCATAGGACAGACTCCCTTTTCCTTAGTCTATGGATGTGAAGTTGTGTTACCTATCGAGGTACGACTACCGACTTCAAGACATACGTCTGTTGAACATAACTTAGTCGATCTAAGTTATGATCTCGACGCCCTAGAGGAACTTCGGGAAGCTGCTCACATTCGAATGGCGTCGCAGAAGCAAGCTGTCGAGCGACATTTTAATAAAAATGTCCATGTCAAAGTTTTTCAAAAAGGCGACTACGTCTTGCGACGTGTGTTTCAAAACACTCAAGAACCTAATGCAGGTAAACTTTCCACTAAGTGGGAAGGGCCTTATCAAATCTCTGGTATCGTGGGTAAAGGAGCTTATAAACTCCAAACCTCCGATGGTCGAGATCTCCCACGAAGTTGGAATGCAGTTCATCTAAAGAGGTATTTCTTTTAAATTCCATAATTAGTTCCTTCGATTATTGTTTAAGAAAAATTACTAACTTAAGCATCGGAGGGTCGTTGGTCAAACCAACGACTACCCCGCTAATGTTGTTCTTCGCAGGGACGCACGATTAAGATTTTCATGTCAAGTAATATTCATACGATCGCATGTATATGGTTGGTTGTAATTGTTGTTGAAGGTTAATTTTTTACACTTGACTCCCAGTATGTATATATATATACGAAAACCATTATTACAATTGCACTTGTTCGATCGTAAAACTTAGTTGATTTCATTATAGCATGTTAATGAATGATAGTTTGGTCGAATGTATAGTGACCTTGTATCTTCTTAAACTTACTTAACGTACTCTTGAAAAAACAAAGCAAGTGGCGAGCATTGGTAAACAAAAGAAACTTTTTTCATTTCCAAAAAAAAAATTACATGTATAAGAGACGACCACAGACGGCCGACCCTTAATGGTAAATCTAGAGGAAAATAAGCTAAGAAGGAGGAACGTTAAGTTGTTCCTGTACGACGTCGGTCTCTACTGTTGCCGCCTCTTTTCCGTCATCACTCCCCTCTAGGTCATCATCTTCATCAAGGTCCCTTTCGGTTCCCACAGTGTCAAGATAAGTCTTGAGCTCCTCGGCGGCCAACACCATGGGATTCTTCCCACTCAGATGACGTCTCATCAAAGCAACTCGGGCTGTGAGACGAGAGAAAGCTTCAATCTGCCTATTCTCCTCTTCTAAATCTTTGATGTCGCCCTCTAAACTTTCGACTTTCTTGAGAAGCGACGTGACTTCATCAGCAGAGGCAGCAGCAGCAGTAGTGGCCTTTATCTTCTCCACCTCCAGCTTAGACGTTAAGGCCTCAAGTTCAAGGACATGGTCCCTGAACTTGATCGTCTCACTTTGAGCTTCGACAAGTTTGGTCTTAAGACTCTCAACCTTCTTCTTCTCAAACTCGACCGCCTCCAAAGCGACCTTCTCCCTCTCAAGAGCCTCATCAGCCCTTTTCTTGACCTCAGGGAAGGACGTCCTGAGACCTTCCATCTGAGCGAAGAAGCTCAGACAGGCCTGGAAAGCCTGCACAACAGCAGAGAAAGGGTTAATAAAAAGAAATATAATGAAGGGAGTAAAGAATAAGTAAGACGTACCATGAAGGAAAGACCAGCAGCATGCGCCCCCGTATCCTCGACCCGAGACTCCTTGTATCGGTCGTAGAAAGTCGGGAGAAGGAATTTTCCCAAGTGTGGAAAAATGACGTCCCTTTCGAGAACGTCATTTGCCATGAAGTCAGATGGGAGAGTGACTTTGAATGTCGTCTCTCCCACCTTCTCCTTGTTCTTCCCTTCCTTTAAAGAAGAAGAAGGAACTTCGGAGATGGGCTTATTAACGCCCGACACCCTCGACAGGGGAATGTCCTTCGTCACCTGGGTCGAGCCTCCGAGCTCGACACCAGCAACGGTTCCCTTCATCGGTGACGCCCCTGGAAGGGACGTCAAAGTAACGTCGCCCGTCTTCTTAGGCGAAGTCCGAGGTTGCTTGCCTCGAACCCGTCTTGGATCTACCCCTGTGGAAACGGCAGATCTTTTCCTCGATTTCTCCCTTCCTTGACGAGCGAGCTCTAATTGCTCGGCTCGCCTAGCAGCAACCGACTTTGCAGTTGCATCTCCTAATAAGAAGAGAGACAAAAAGAGCAAGTTAGAGAATACTTACGATACATAAGAAGTAAGTATTGTTGAACAACTTACCCGTCATCTCCTCTTCTCTTTCTCCTTCTCTCTCCTCTTCTATATTCTCTCCTTCCTTCAAAGAACCCTCGGTAGGGGTAACTTCAGCAACAAGGACGACTTCGTCCTCCTCGTCGTTCGACCGAAGGGAGAAGGAACGATCGGCAATACTTCTCTCTAGGATTCTTTGAACCTTGTTGAGAGAATCCCTCTTTGGCTTCACTACACTGAAATCGATCACTGCAAAACAAAGAAAAACATTAGGCTAAAACGCACGAATAAAAGCGCACGACAAAAACGCACGACAATAAACCTACCCGATTCGTTCCAACCTGACGACAACCATTGGCTGTCTTCGTCACTTACGGACGCCACTTGAAGGAAAACATACCAATGTTTCCATCCACGGTCGTTCACCGCGGTGTTAAGTATCAGTACGTTATCCCCCTTCGAACGAGGAAATAAGCTATAACGGTGATAACCATCTGGTCGCACTCTATAGGCTGTCAAGAGGTCGTTCACGTTGAACGGTACCTCCCATTCGGCCGTGAGACGATCGATCACCTGGACAATACGCCAGAATTGAGACATTAATTGTCCAGGTGTCAAGTCAAAGGCATCTAAAAACGCCCTGACTAAAGGGCTAAAAGGCCAAGAGAAACCTATCTTAAAGGGGTACTCGTACAAGACGCAGTATCCCCTCGGAACCTCGTCCGACCTTAAATCCTCCGGCGATACTAGATTTATCTCATCTGGAAGTTTAGCCAAACTTTTGAAAAAATCTATGTGTTCTTCTTCCCTGAACAAACTTCCTGGATCACTCGACATTTGGAAATCAGGGATGTTAAGAGTCGCACACCAATAACTCAAAATATCCCAAGCTTTCCTAGGTTTTCTAGCTATAGATTTTCTATGCATAAATCAAACACAAAGGGAGGACTGAAAATCGTACCTTAAATAACAGTCTAAACCTCGAATTTAGATTGGAAAGGATTCTGATCGCTCGGAAATCTCGCCGGAGGTATATATTTTCTAAGGAAATGTAAGCGTAAAGAAGGAAAGGATTAGCAGCAATCCTTATTTATATTATAAATTTGGAAACCGAATCGACCAAGAAAATAGATCGCCAGTCGTCATTTTGACAGGTGTCACCTGTGTCAGAGGAAATACTCGAGTACGTCCTTCCAATATGCGACACCTGTCCCTAATTAGCTGTCTGGATGATTACTTGTGCAGGTGATGACGTCATTATCTAATTAGAAATAAACCGATTTGATTCTAATCGAAAGACCCGCGTTTTCTTTTGCAACACGTGTTTTAATCTTAAATTTAAATTTCAAAAAGTTGCCGCTTGAATTTTAAATTTAGGGGCAAACTGTTTGGGTAAAAAGTCCAACAGACTATGGTCGTACGACATAAGGTAAAAGACGATATTTCTTCAGGCGACCTCGACTAAAATGGTTAAGTATCCGTCCAGTGAATATCATCGTACGACATGATTTCAGTTACTAATTTGCAACATACTTTATATTATATTTAATGCAGGATTTCAAGGACGTTTATGATGAGAGATCATAACGGAAGACGTTACCAACAACAACGGATATAAGAGATACTATCATCAATATCAAACGGTTACTCTATTATAGATATGCATTCAAGACTTGTTAACGGACAAATAGAGTATAAATATGAAGATTGAACTTCATATTCGGACATCTGATGCTCAGATTTTACAAGCTCACAAATTACGCTCTTTAGCTCACTCAATCTCTCTGGAAGTTCACAAAGCATTCTATTGTTTGTCGTACGACGCACG
Organism: Arctium lappa; assembly: GCA_023525745.1. NCBI lineage: Eukaryota > Viridiplantae > Streptophyta > Magnoliopsida > Asterales > Asteraceae > Arctium > Arctium lappa. The sequence continues at coordinate 14,642,242 of CM042050.1, forward strand.
ACAGAAGTTTGATTACACACGACGCACGATCGAGTTAATTTTATTGTATTGTATTGTTTTATATTACATTTCACTTGTAATATTTGTTCTTAAGGACGACGTCCCTGATTGACGTCCATAGTGCACGACGACTCACACTCGTCCGCGGTTTTTACCCATTTTAGGGGTTTTCCGCGTCACCAATTCTCTCGTCTTATTTACTTTATTTTTATTATAGTCGTACGATTATTGTTGTTACTTTCTTTGGTTGGATCAAGCTCCACATTTACCTTAAATTTTCCTTGTGAGATTTTTGGCATAAACAGTAGTTATTTTAGTGAAAGGGTGTGACCATTCATAAAGAGGTATGATGCTTAGTGAAAGGGTGGGACAATTCATGAAGAGGTATGATGTTTAGTGAAAGGGTGTGACCATTCATGAAGAGATATGATGCTTCATGAAACAACACAACCTTTACCGAACCATTGCGATGGTTCGATGACACCTTTTCAGTGTTTATAAATAGGGTCAATGTATTGTAAAGTGTATGAACAAAAATTGCAAGTATGAATAAAATTAGCAAGTGTATTCATACTATTACCTGTGATTTGTTCATCATAGCAAGATTATTTCCAACAATTGGTATCAGAGCACGTTAATCGATCCAGGGAAGAACAAGTGCACGGGGCGATCGATTGGAAAGCAAATACCAAACCACCACCGCCATACTTGGAAAAGAACCAGACAACCACACCATCGGCAAAGTTAAAAAAAAAAAAACGAATCCTTAGGTTCATAGCAAGTTCCGAATCTTAAGATTCAAATAGCAAGTTTCGAGCATTTTCTTAGGTTCAAATAGCAAGTAGAACCCTTGATTCAAACCAGCAAGAAATTAGAATCATTGGGTTTAATATCAGCAAGAAAGGATCAATTATTTTGATCAAAGCAAGTAAGAACCTGATTAGCAAGTGGGTCAGGAGGCACGAATTGATTAGCAAGTAGGTCAGATACGTGCAGCAAGAGCCAGATTAGCAAGTGGGACTGGAAACAAAATATTGATTAGCAAGTTGATCAATATTGAGCAAGTTTAGCAAGAAAAACTGGTTAGCAAGTTGGCCAGTAATAAGTAAGGTTTTTTTTTTGATCTTTCGATCAAACACAAGAGCAAGAAAACCAGAAACCATCTCGGTTCTGATTTGTAAGAAGTAAGCAAGTTAAAAGCAAGCAAGCAAGCATGACAGGAAAAGGTGATAAACATAATAATGCATCAAGCAGTACATCAGTCGTGGTAAAGAGCAAGGTAAAAATTTCAACAACGAAGCCAAGGAAAGCATGAAATGGAAGAATAGTCCAAATGCACGTGGAAGAAGTACGAATCAAGGAACTAAAACAAGAGCACTTTCAGATGTTATGAATGTGATGACTTCGGCCACTTTGCGAGGGAATGTTCGAAGTGGAAACACAATAAAGACAAGCAAGAAGAGTCTTATCTCATTAATGATGACGAAGGACCAACGCTGCTGTGAAGAGCAAGATAAAAGCAAGTTAAAAACCTACCTTAAGCCAAAGTTTAGTTTAAGGGGGAGTGTTGATAGTTAACCTAAACTTGTGGGTTAAATATAATCAAGTCAGTATATATATATATATATATATATATATATATATATATATATTTATAGGTAGTTATTTTAGTGAAAGGGTGTGACCATTCATAAAGAGGTATGATGCTTAGTGAAAGGGTGGGACAATTCATGAAGAGGTATGATGTTTAGTGAAAGGATGTGACCATTCATGAAGAGGTATGATGCTTCATGAAACAACACTACCTTTACCGAACCATTGCGATGGTTCGATGACACCTTTTCAGTGTTTATAAATAGGGTCAATGTATTGTAAAGTGTATGAACAAAAATTGCAAGTATGAATAAAATTAGCAAGTGTATTCATACTATTACCTGTGATTTGTTCATCATAGCAAGATTATTTCCAACATAATTTATTTATGTTTTATTGGGTTACAAATTACCTATTAACATTTTTTTTAACCATGGGTGTCCGAACTAGTTTGCATGCACCTCAACTAATATTATGGGCCCTCGAGAACAATCAAGAAACCTTAGAGAAACTCAAACCGGTGACCTTTTGGGGAGTAGCCCCAATGGCTGTGTAATTATTAGTGAGCTAACTACTCGAGGTTTATCTTGTTGATATTTATTTATAGTTTATAGTACAAACATAATTTCATCTATGGCAATTTCGGAATTGTTATTTATCAAATTATATCAGGTTCCTGACTATAAAGAACATATTTTCAACCATGTTCACTCAAGTTTACACGAACTAGTTGTATTCCTATACAAAAGAAATGGTTGTTATTGAAACAACTCTTTTCAACAATAATATTTTTGTTTGTACTGATTGTTAATTACTTAAACATTATTATTTATTTTTATTAACATCACATACATTTAGCGAATCTTTCATGAACATTCCAAAATAAAATGCTAAAATTTATCTCAAACAAATAACATACAGCATTTATCTACAGCAACGAAGCTTCTTAACATACAAAGTTCAGTTTGTATTGGTTGATCTTTTGTCATTAATTTATTAACTCACTTAGATTCTTCCTGTTTTGGAATGAAAAATAGAGTCAATGGTCTTGCATTTTGTAATTGATGTACAAAAAAGGAAATTGGTCCGACATGGAGTGCAAAAATACATTGATTACCTAAAAGAGTCAAAGATATTTATAGCCACTAATATTAGAAAGACTTGTGATTGTACGGTGGGTCACTGCAACAAAAAGTTTAGTTAGTGACCAAAATTTTAGCGACAACATAAATTTTGGTCACTAACTATAACGTTAGTGACGATGACTAAGGTCATCATTAATTTTTGGTCATTAATATAAATTTTAGTGACAAAAAATAAATTTGGTCACTAAGTAATCACTAAAAATTGTGTTTTCTCATCAAATTTCTTTTGTGACATTATGTTTCTTCACTGAAAGTTGTGGTCATTACATTGAAATGATTAGTGACAAAAAAATGGTGGTCATTAAATTGAATATGTGTGTGACAAAAAAAATAGTGGTCACTAAATGGGATTCATTAGTTGAAGATTGTATTGAGTTGGATGAGTTAGTGACAAAAAAGGGGGTCACAAAATTGAAAGTGTTAATTAGTGACAAAAAAAATAGTGGTCACGATTCAATAGTTGTAATTGATTTGGATGAGTTAGTGACCAAAAAAAGGTGGTCACTAAATTAAAAGTATTAATGACCAACAAAAGGTACTCACTAAATGGTATTAATTAATCATATGATTGGAAAGGTTAGTGACAAAAATGGTAGTCACTAAATTAAATGTGTTAGTGACCAAAATATAGTGGTCACTAAATGGTATTTAATAATTAAATAATTCTAGTGAGTTATGAAGGTTAGTAACCAAGAGAATAGTAGTAACTAAGTTAGAAAGGTTAGTGACTAAAAATAGTGGTTATTAATTTAAAATATATTCAATTATTCATTAATCTTAGACATGGAAGGGTTAGTGACAAAAAAAATTGTTGTCACAAATTGAAAATATTAGTGACCAAAAATTGTGTTCACTAAGTAATATTCATTAGTTTGTAGAGTTGGATGAGTTAGTGACAAAAAGTGGAGGTCACTAACTTGAAATTATTTGTGACGAAAAATAGTGGTCACTAAGTGGTATTAATTAGTTGTTAAGTTGGAAGAGTTAGTGACAAAAAATGGTTGTCACTAAATTGAAAGTGTTTGTGACTCAAAAATAGTGGTCACTAAGTGATATTCTTTAGTTATAAATTGAAAGAGTTAGCGACTAAAAAATGATGGTCACTAGATTAAAAGTATTAGTGACGAAAAGATAGTGGTCACTAAGAGAGTGTTTGAATTAAACTTCTAATAAGGGTCGAAATGTAAAACAAATTAAAAGTGTAGGGTCTAGGATTGCCAAATCTGTAAACTTACAAACAAACGCGGATCCTGTATGGGTTTTGACCCGACTCAATAACCCGACTATATAAACCACAACCTACACTGTTTTCTCACTCAAATCACATTCTTAACCCGATCCAAACCCTAGACAAACGCTTTTGATAATCAGTGTCAAAGCAGAGAGTGAAAGAGAGGAGGGAGACGATTCAAATCAGCAAGTTTGATTCAACCACATTGTCAATATAAACCCTAGAAAAACACTTTCATGGTCGTCGTCCAACTTCACCGACAACCCTAATAAACTCACATCCTCCATATCTCGATCTTCCTCATCTTGTTGTTTATCTTCCGTTAAAATGACCGTTTTGGTCGATCAGAAGAAGATGACTTTCACTCTCGAGAAATCTAAACAAGCTTTCAATGCTGCAAATGTTTGTGGATCTAGATTCATTTAAACCACTCATTCTAGTTTAATTTTGTATGTTCTATGCAATTTTAGTTCATGTTTATGGATAATTAATCGTTTCAATGTAAATCTTAGCAATTTAGGTAATATGAATTGCTTATTTGCAATTTCAGTTTATGTTTATGGATAATTAACCGTTAGATGTCAGTCTTAGCAATTTAGGTAATATGAATTGCTTATTTGCAATTTCAGTTAATGTTTATGGATAATTAACCGTTCGATGTCAGTCTTAGCAATTTAGGTAATATGAATTGTTTATTTGCTTTCGTAAGTATTATGTATGTAATTATATGTTAGTAATTTCAGTATAGCCTGATAGATTGTTGTTTTGAAGAGCGACGTACCTAAAAAAGGAAAATTGATTGTGAAACGAAGTCAGGGAGGTGAAGAACATATCCATTATTGGAGAGAATCAGAGAATGGTTGATTTGCTTCACCATGTTATAATGAGCTAAAAAGAATTATGGAAATAATGATTTGGGTTAGAGCACTAGTAGGGAATCAAAATTTTGGTAATTGAGGTATTTCACCTGCTAAACTTTGGAAACTAGTTGAGTAATCTTAGTTAGAGGTTGCTTGGCTGGTTTTTTAGTTGTCTGTGTGGATTAATCTGTCTTTACATCTTGGAAAGATTTTTTTAGAGGGTTTTTTCATAGATGGGAGGAGCGTACTTTTTAATTTGGAGGTGCGGGTTTGGAAAAATTTGGAAATATGCATAAAGCTCCTCCCCTAAAATCTTACTAAATAAGTCACTACCAAACAATCATCTATAGTTGACCGAATAAGTTATGAGTCCTATTAAGCTACTAACAAACATGCTCTTAGCTATATATTATCAAGGAACATGTGCTTCAACATTGCCTTTTATCACAATCCAACACTTATTAGTGATGCTTACAGTAAACAAGTCCTAGATAAAATTACTGGAATCCCTTTCTCTGAAGGTAAATTCCGCCATGTTTGATTACATATGTCAACACCTTTAACAACACATTCCAAATGAAAGTTAACTTGTTTCATAAACATGATTAAACTTAGAGAAACAAATCTTGATTCGTTTTTCTCAGGATATCAAGGCAGCAGATTGGTCGAAAAATGTTGCCCCATTTTGGCACTTTAGCAGATTTATGTTTTCAACGTGACTTTTTTCACGTCCCATGGGTGATTCTCTTTATCCTAGACGCCGATTCCCATCCCTGTTAATGAAGTCAAACTTTTGAAATGGTCATACCCTCTATTTTTAATGTCACTTTAATGTCTCATAGTTTGCAGTTTTTCTCAATAGGCTGAAGGGTTTCACTCTGCACTGTCATTTTCTCAATATCGAGCACAAATCGAAGATATTTTTTATTCTGACTATGGTTCTTCAAAGTAAGAAGAACTCATCTTTTATTGGTTTTTGGGTAAAGTTCGAACTTTTTTATCTGGTTTTCAACTTAGAGTCGCTTCTTTGTTTTTATAGTGCAGTGTGAATTCTTAAATAAACATAATATTCTTTTTCCTGAGTTATGAGTAGAATTTGAACCTTTTTTTCCTTATCCTCTCCTTAATCTTATCATTGACATGGAAGGAAAGGTGATTAAACTTGTGAATCAATTTTCTAAGTCTTGGTGCAGTTATGTGCTTGGGGGTTATATAACCAGAAATCATAATTTTTTACGTTCTATTTTGTTAATATTTATTGTTGTATTATGCCATGAGTAGTCTAATCGTGTTTTGGTTCTAATGATAAATAACCTGCCTTCATCATACTTTTGTAACAACCAAATGGAGAGGTGGTGTTGGTTTCGTATCAATCATCTGCATTCGATATTAAGATATGGTTCAAACACTTATTCAACATTTCGAAACTGGTATGAGCATGTTTCTTGAAAAATGATGAAAAATATATGTGAAATGATTCATTTTGATCATCGCAAGGTCACAAATTGTGCAACAATTTTGTTTGTTATCCATGCTTTTGTAGAGTTGCTTTTCTTTTTGTCCATTATGTTTAGGACCTATTTTTCCTTTGAAATGGATTATGCCCTAAAAATTTAACTTCAAGTATGTGATGCAGGTGTGACTGCATGAATATGAGCTACTAAATTTTGTGCTTTATGGTTTTGCAAGTTGGTAGGTGATATAGTAGTTTACCATATAATTATGTGGTATGTTGGACTTGGTTAGCATCAGTGTTCAATTTGTTCTATTCTATCGAGAATTAGGTTGTAATCTTGATGCCCAAATAACCAGAATTTGATGTGTTCAGGTTGATCTTGATCCTTATTGATCACCCTATGTATTCCGGGACTCTACGGTTCAGTCGATTGTTGATGGAGGGTTGTTGATGTGTACAACAACAGATATGGCAATGCTATGTGGAGGCAATGGAGAAGTCTGCTATTCCAAGTAAGATTTTGATGCATTTTCAAAACTGACCTTATATCGTGTTTTTCCCTCCTGTGAAAGATTGTAATTGTCTTGTTATATTTGTTAAAAGAAATTGTCTTGCCGTTTGCCAAATATCTAGACTAATTTTCAAAATAGATAACATAGAGGATCTTGTGGGAATCAATACAATTGGTTTATTTGTAAAGATGATATTTGGCATATAGGTAATTTTAATCATCAAGCTTTCCTAAAAGGGACAAATTGCATTTTGTGCTGTGTTTTGAGCTAGATATGGTTCCTATCCGCTGAGAGGAAAATATTGCCGCGAAATGGCTATGCGCATCCTTCTTGCATGCATTGAGGTATTTTTCTCTAGAAAGCCTCTATGTGTTTATAATCTTCAACATATATTTTAAATTTTCATTTTATTTATTCAAGCAAGCTTACTTTAAACCTCTTGTTGTCTTCCTGAAATACAGAGTCATGCAAACCGGTACAAGCGATACATTGTCTTAGTGTTATCTGTTCAGATGGACTTCTATGTCAGGGTATTCGTCCGCATAAAAACGTGAGTATCCTTTGTTTCACGAGCTTTTAAAACTTTATGACAGCCTGTATTTTGATGAATTATGGGATGATTTCAGTTCAACAAGTGCAATGAAGAACACTCCACTTAAGCTTTTGTATGTTTATCAATGTATTGGTTGTGATTCTTTTCATCTCCAGCCACTGGCCAGGACCGTCTCTAAGGTGTGCATATCTTTTCCATAAATAGTTGATTCGTGCATGTCTTAATGATAACCTGCTTAGGATTTTTGGGCTTATAGAGATAAGCTACAATCCTAAGTTGAGATTAACAAATTTAAATACACCATTTCCATTCTTGGATTGCATACTTGTTTCACTGAAAATTTATAGACATTTGATTGATACGATTTTTTAATGGAAGTAAAAGAAAGAAGATAAAGAAAAGAAAGAATTTTGAACAGGATTTCAAGATTGAATTAGATCTGGACATAAATACCCTTTTCTCAATGAGGTTTAGAGATCTTATTTCTTGATCATGTAAAAAATCAGAAACCTAGAAATTTTTGTCAACTCTTTTTTCTTTCTTCTGTATTTCTTAGAATATGAGCGTCAGATATCTCCCAGGGTTTGGTCCTGCTATTCCCGAAGAGTGCAGCGACTGTGGTAAGAAATATAACATGGGAGGACCCATATGGTCCACTCCAATTCATGATCAAGATTGGGTCACATCCATATTAGCAGATGTGAAATCAATGAAGGAGCGTTATCGTGCTTTTAATCGGATTTCTGCAGTCCTCACATCCATAAATCAGTAGGTTTTATGTAACACCCTCGAAATTGGAAAAAACAACTAATTTAAAACTTTCAATTATACAACAAAAAGGGTAAAATCTATTCTACAAATCAACACTTGAGTCACCTCAATAAGAATACTAGATTTAACTTCAACGAATAAAAGGTCAAGTCTCGAATAACGACTAATCAAGGTCGGGTGTTACTAAAACCCAAAAGAAATAGTTACTCTTCGCAATGACTAAAACGGAATACTTCATCAAGCCACTCACCCTTGCACATACCCATAGCACTCAACACTTCACCAAAACGCTAGAACCTCTTCCCCCATCCGAAACCTGGTGTACATGCCGACAAATAAAAGGTTAGGCTAACGCCTAGTATGTTCAAGAATTTACAACATAAAATAAATACATTTGCTAAAGGGAGAAAAAGTAGTTTAAATCACATACCTTCAGAAAGATTTGCTTTAAATACTCAAACAACAGAATTTTCCAAAAGTACACCTTTAAAATAAGGAACCCACATGAACCTTTTTTCGTAAAGCCACTTTAATCCCAAACTCACCCAAAACGTGAATAGTAAGCAAAATTCCCAATTTATAATAATACGAAATAAAACTTTACTTCTCGAAACACCCCAAACGTGGGCAGGGCATAATACAGAACCCATAAATATTGAGTAAACAATTCCCCACAAGCAAAACGTCACTGAAAACATGGATGATAAAATGATACAATTAAATACCCAATTAACACCTTTCGATGACGGGGGGAGACCCGATTCCATTGTACGTGGCGAAACACAAAGTTGAGCCACATAACCATGTTGTCGAACTACACCTCAGATCGTGACTATATTGCCTGCTCTGCCGAGCTACACCTCCAATCGTGACTGCATTGCCTGCTCCGCCGAGCTACACCTCCAGTCGGACTTTATTTCACGTCCCAAACACTGTATCCCCTATTGTCTGCTCTGCCGAACTACACCTCAAGGATACACGATCTTATTGCCTGTTCGGTCTCTAGCGGAGTTTCATCCTCAGGGTACCCACTCGACCCCTAGTGCCTACTCCCTAGCATTCAAGATAGGAGCCTCAGTTCCTTACTTGATAACTCCCGATGTCTAACCCTCGTGCACAAGAATTAGACATTCAAACACAAGACCCATGGTCTCGAAGTACAACCCATAAAGGCTCCTCTTCGTCAAACAACCGGGACGACATTAATGCCAACATGACATAAATTCCCCAAGTGAGGATCCCAAGAGTCCTCACCATTAAATACGACCGACTTACATGCCTATGGATTCAATGCTACACAGTCTAACATTATAATATTCAACTTGAATGACCAAAGCACCCAAAACGTGTGACTCTCAAATGACACGTAATAAACACCATCTAACCCAAAATTCCACAATGGACTATTAAATCGGACAAATGTCATCAAGACTCATTTTAGTCAAATCGAGCCAAAGGTCAACAAAATTCCTTTATTATACAATAAATGTCAGTGTAGACAATAAAACACTTTTAACTCATGGTTATGCAAACACAAAGACCAAAAGTGTGATTAACCCCAAAACTCCTCATTGGTCGAAACAAAACATTTTCCAAAAGGATTCATCCCTTTATTTTTCCCAAAATGACTCCTAACACAATGATATACATTTTCCAATGGTTTATAAAATCGTATGCACCAAATGGACAATTATATAAAATAATCTCCATTCATATATTATATCATCAAAGAAACATATCAAAATGATTTATTTATCAAAATACCCAAAAATCCCAAAGATATGGGTTATATAAGCTTATAAAGTTAAATATTTCCAATAACCAAAACTTATTAGTAGTTAACAATTTAATGTGAAACACCAACACTTTAAAATAAATATTTTGACATGTACACCTTTTCACAAATTAACTTGAACTCACCTTACTAGATTTAGGCTAAATCTAGATTTTACCTCAACTTGAGCTTCTTTGAAGAACACTTGAATCTTCAAGGTCAAAACATCCATAACCCTAGATGCACAAATTCCACCCATAAATAATCACATTCAACCATTTAGAGTCGATCATCAAACACATTACATTAAAATCTCCATTTTGGTCAAAACCCTAATTTTGACCCAAATCTTACAAACCGAAGTTGAAGGAATCAAACACTAGAAAATCATCAAGAGAACATTTATATCTTATATTAGGGTTTAGCAATGGAAGGGATACACTTACCACTTAGGTTTTGATGAAAACCTAGAAAACCCTAAGTTAGAGCTTGAGGTTGAAGATGAAGATGAAGATCCTTGATAGCTAGCTTCCAACATCGCACTTGGTAGAGTATTGATAACTCATAACTTAGGGATTTAAGGATTTAGAACCCCAAAACACTATGGGTGGGGAAGATGGGTCTTGGGAGGGTTTTGGGAGAGTTGGGGAGGAAGTGAGAAGTGAGAAATGAGCCAAAACCCGATTTTGACAGCCTGCTCTCCCTCCCATGCGACATTGCCCATGGCAATGTTGCTGGTCATTGTCGCCAGAATGACTCCCCCTTCTGTTCCTTCTCTGCGACTGTGACAGTGCGACTATGACAGGGCATTGTAGCGGGACCTTTCTGGAGCCTCGAAACTCATATTTTTCAACACCGAGACCCCCGATACTCTAAGGGACTTTAAATAATGATTTCCCAACAAAAGTCCTGCCGTTTATAAGATCCAAAAATGACTGGGTGACCTTTACTTACCGAAAATTACGGGTGTTACATTTTATTTTTTAATGCAATAACAATTATAGTAGAAATTAGTGACAATTTTTTTTCTTCACATTTTGTAATTAGTGACCAATTTTTTTTGTCACTAACAACTATTAACGCTAGTGACCACATATTTGGTCACTAATGGATGCTAACGAACTTTAACGGAGCCGTTATCTTGAATTCAATTAGTGACCTATTTTGTGGTGGTCATTAACTTGGTCACTAGTTTAATCAAGTTAGTGACGACTTTTACCGTTTAGTGACGATATTTAGTGACCAAATTAATTAGTCGTTACAAACATAGTGGTCACTCTATTTTTGTCACTAATTAATGACCATTTTGGTTTTTGGTCACTAACGCAAATTAGTGACGGACCTTTAGTGACGAAAAGTGATCACCCAAATTTTGGTCACTAAAATGGATCAGTGACCAATTTTATGTTGTTAGTGACCAAATTCTTTCCGTCACTAAATAACAATTTTTTTTTTTGAGAGGGTATCCCAAGACCACATTGGGCCCAGATTAATCCCTGGCAATTTGGGCCGAAGCCCGACTGCTAAAGCATGCAGCCCGGGGTCGAAGCCCCCGTACCTCCAGGATGCGTCCCCCAGGGTTCGAACATGAGACCGCTACTAGCAAGTCCACATGCCTTACCACTAGGCTAACACCCCTTTGTAGTGGGTATTAGTTTTATTGTTCTGGTTTTGTTTCTTTAAGTTGAAGATAAACGTTGATCTATCCACTAGCTCCAAGTTGATCCTAATTTGTTCGATAACGATAAAATATGGAGGTTTCGTGGATAAAAATGCAGACAAAATAACAAAGAAAACAAATAAATTGTATTCCAAGAGCATTTTTCCACTTACACTGCACGATTGAAATTAAGCAAAACACCAGCAAATATAGGTCATGATTGATCAATCGACCTTAAGCGAGAAAAGCAGCTAACATAAAGAACCAATGAACTCAACTCATTTTAACTATGTATAGGGTTTTTAATAAATTCAATAAATGTTTAAGAAGAAGAGGTTGTTAGAGCAAAAGTTTTGTTCGATTCATTTGCTATACCAATAACTTTTAAATGAGTTTTGCCCCCGCCATCACGATAGTATAAGGATCGACTATGATACCATTTTTGTAACATCTAAGATCCAATGCAGCAAACTGACCAATAAATTTAAACTAATTTGAAACTATGGTTTGTACAACTTGAAATTTATAAAGAGATCATATGTCTCAAAGTTAACAGGAATAAGAATTCTTTCAATTTATGAATGTTATTGTAGGATTGATTTGAAATAATAATTATATAGAAACCAGTTTCCTTTGCAATCTATTTAAGTGGATTTTTGCTAAACACTATTTAATTAACCAATCTCTCTTAATGTTAAGGCACGAACATGAAACTTTAAAAAAGTATGGCAAATGAATAACCAAATTATGAATTATACTGATAGGCATCTTCAATGCAAGTTCTTATAAGAACCTCCATCTTGGACTTTTTGGTGTCACCTCATTTCCACCTTATCAAATTAAAAATTCACATAAAAGTTAACATTGGTAGTTCTTATAAGAACCTATTTTTGTGGGTCTCATACATTTTAATATTAATATATATAATATGAATACTTATTATAAAGTCAAAAAAAAAAAAAAGATAATGTCACATCTCACATATTTCATGGTAAGAACCAAAGTTCTTATTTAAGAACCTAGAAGGACTTTGGCTTCTTATAAGAACTCTCCACAATGCTAGTTCTTACAAGTTATTGCACTTTTTACTTATAAGAACCTCGCATTGAAGATGCTCTTAGATTTCATTATTATCATTATGCAAATTTTTAGGTGTAAGAACGAATAGTTGAATTGATTGTGACTTTAAAAGAGAGCGAATAGAAGTAAAGTCTTAATTAATTGTCTTTTAAAAAAATTCGAATAATACGACTGAGCTTTTGGTTATTTGATGAAAATTAAGTTGTTTGGACTAATTAATAGTTTACTACTAAATTCGACCAAAGCTTAATACACAGACATGTATATATGTTTAAGAGAGAGAAAGAGATGGCTAGATAGATGAGGCTCTCCTGACGCGTTTACATTATTGTCATATTCAATGTGCTTTCTATATATACTTTTGATGCAAGTTGAGAATTACTCCATTAAATATATGACGGGGTACTAATAACAATGAACGTCAAAAGTTTTCTGAAGTTGTATTTACATATTTATTTTTGTTAGTATTTGTTCTTGAAAAATAATTTTAGCCATAGAAATGTTTTAATTTAACGTTTCATGTAAGTTGGTCTGGCTATCCTTTTAATGAATTGTCGTTTCCAAAAAAGAACATTTTTAAAACTGTAAAAAAGTAATCTCATATCATGGTTGTTCTTCATCTTTTTTTCAATTAACAACTAAAAAAGGAAACTTGATCCAACGTACAATCAAACTAGAAATAAAATGAAATCAAATCTATTCATAACTTAAAATCAAAAATCTAAACAGCAAAAACTTGATCATTAATTTATCTTCTTTTTGCATTAAATTCTGGTTTATTTTCTTCTTTTTGCATGATTAGCACAAAGTATTCGACATTTCTAGCGTTGCTCTAGCTACCAAATACCATTATACGCTACCTGGATCTGCTGCTGCAAATACAAGAACTATAAACCCACCTAATTAATTCGTCATTCTGGCTCTCAATTGCTAGAGTCTATACTATGAATTTACAAATTCTTCAAATAAAATAGGTATTTGCGAACATGCATGCCATTTATACAAGCTTTAGACGAGACAATTATTACAAACTTTGACTCCTTAAACGAGGAAGCTTAATTAACGATTTGAATAGAAAAAAAAATTGGTCGAGATTAATATTAGGGCTTTTTGAAACATTCTTCTTTGATTTAGGTTTTTGGTAACCCGCTGAAATAGCATATGCTAACATAAAACCCTAATGAACAATTTGAAGCTATAAATTCTAACCTTCTTTACACTCATCTATTATATAGGTATGTATTTGCTTGCATGCAAATATGATTTGGGGTCGAATGAGTGCCAAACTGCGGTAACATATATATTGGGATTAAATCTTTACTCTTTTGGGATTAATTAGTTGGTGGTCTTTGCAAATCATGTTTTGATTTCCAAATTTGAGGGTTTTGTTCTTGGAATTAAGTTTAATTGCAACCTTTTTGAAATAAATGATTTTGTTAATAAAAAACTATAAAAATCTTCGGCCCTAAATTATCACGTCTCATTCATGTCCAACAATCACATTAATATACGTTATTGAAGATAGAATATAAATTTGAATTAAATAAAATTAAAATTATATAAAATCTGACGTGTCCTAATTTTATTGCTGGAACAGGTATTAGACGTGAAATTTTAGGACAGCAGATTTTTATCTCATGGGTTGAAAGAAAAAGAAAGAACTTTAACTTGATGATATATTGCTAGGAAAAAGGTGAAATTTTGCCCTTAAAAGAATGGAATATGACCTGCATGTGACCCATTTAACAAGAACTTTTCTGACAGCATAATTAAATTAGACTGCTTCTGTTACCAAAATCACAGTCAGGAACTTCATTTGTGAGTTTCATGAAAGAGTCTTGTAATTCACTCAAAACTAAATAGAGACTAACAAGAACATTGGCCAGAAAATGAAAATCTAGCTCTTACTAATTTATTAATACCAATTATTTAATCAGTGGTGTTACTGTTGACTACGTGGCTCACTTCTTAAGTAATGATTAAACTCTTTAAACTAATGCACAAGTTGCTAATCCAACAGATTTATCACATGCATGTACACTAAAGACCTGGATGCTATGTTCTTGTGCTTACTATTAAATTGGAAAAAATATTACAATATATTCATGCCACTTTCATATGGTCAAAGAAAGCAAGCTGGAAGTGGAACTCATTTGCATATATAACAAAATATAATTAAAGGATTTTCATCACCATAAAACAAATAATTAATAAAAATGGTCAACTTGGAGGTAATGTGAGAGTGCTATTTAACAACTTCTGCTTGCCCCTCATCAAACTGTGCGCCCTAAGTCAAGTGCTGTCCTCACACATAGATACAACGCACCAATACGTACCACTATTTATGTATGTATTTGCATTTGCATATATATATATATATATATATCTTCTAGTATGTTGCAAGTTGGTTAAATTTGATTCACATTATGAGTAGGTGAATATTCTTGGTTTACCAAGCTCTGCGCTCAGAAAACCACTCGTCAAAAACTCTGATCCATGTGACCATTCGATATCACGCGTCGTCTGTTTGTCGATATATTTGTATCGTTGTGTTGCAAGTTGTAAATATTGGAAGTCATATATATAACATGTTTCATAAATTCTGACATCATATTACGGGAACCCTAAAATACATATATAGATTGGTCCTTCTTAAACCATGTATATATGTTTCGGACTTTGAGCGGAGACATGCTGTATACTCATATAAAAAATTTGATGGGTTAACACAATATTACATTCACTTTCCACATTCATATACAAGAATATGTAAAATATACATGTAGGGAGTGGAAGAACTCTTTAACCATCATACAATTCTTACTCGTAAGCATAAGAGTCCCATATTAAATAGACTTTCACCATTTCTCTTCAATTTAATAGATTGGAACCTCCCTACTCTTCACAAATGACACTATTGGAAGGCAAGAATGGGCGTCGAGGCTATTCTCATGATTACATGTTTCACCTAATAGCGATTTCGCAACAAATTTCTCTTTGATAGGTCCGTGCCTAGAATTAGTGACCTGTTTGACCTTATTGTTGAAAACTCTTTTAGATGGGTGATCTACAGGGTAGGGGGAGTCGGAAAAACTTTGTCGAGTGGTGTTCATCGCCCTTTTCCTGTCTCGGGTTCATGTTATCTTTCCTTGTTGATAGCTTTTGGCTATCTTTTTTAATAAGAATTGTCGCTTCCAAAAAAAATGACACTTTTGGAAGGTAATTTAATTAATATGGTTTCACATATTCTCAGAGAATATCAGATTTAAAGTCTGCCACTCATACCTCTAAGTAAAAGATCGATTTATGATCTAAAGAAGTCTTTATTTTTCTTTGATTCATTTTTGGTTAAAAATGAAATTGCATTGATAAGAGAACAAAATCAGAATATAATTGACAAAAGACCCCATGACATTGATATGTTGTAATAGCTTGACCTAGAAAAACCCCAGCAAACCTTGGCACATGGTATTGAACCAAACGAAATTACATAAACATTAACAAATATACACAACTTGAATACTTGATTTGAAAGTGTAAATGCACCGGAAATAATTAAAGGCCATCAAACTTGATGCTGCCAATTGGATCTACAATATATTTGCTAACACGGCAAAACACGGTGAGCATATGGAGGAGGTAAGCTTGAAATTTCTCGAAAGTGATCCAAGTTTGAAGACCACAACATAGACCATTTCAAGCTTCAATTAATTTTTTCCAAGTATATAATATTAATATAATAAAAATGGAACAAATGAACTATTGGCACACCCTCCTTATCTTTGATAAAGTTTGAACCATTGACCTCCTGAGGAGTAAAGGACTCGGATACCGCTAGGCTAAAGTGTTGTAAAATTATGTTAATAGCAAAAGTCGGAATTCAAGAATGCCCTTTCATTAATAAAGATCACGTTTTTATTAATAAAGATTACAACTTTATTAATAAAGACGAGTGTTTTATTAATGGAGATCGTTAAACAAAATTGTTTATTAGTCATATTAGGTCCAACAGATTCTATCCTTCACGGTAGAATCGTTTTAAGAAAGGAGTAGAAGACAGAATGTTCACTCAGTGAACGAAACTAAATTACACAACAGTAAATGTAAAACCAACCTGGAAGTAGACGATGAATTCAAACGAGCAGACTGCACGAAACTGTATCCTGTCCTTAAAGGTTTTGGCGACACTCTAGAAAGTTGTGAGTCTACTATCGCTTAACCCTAGGATTTGATGCAGTGTTAATCAAACACTAACAGCGATAGTGTTTAATTGTTTTTATGCAAATCTTTGACAGAAAATGGTAAAAAAAACGTTGGTACAGAACAAGCGAGAGAGAGCAGATCAAGCGAGAGAGAGCAAATCGAGAGAGAAAGATGATCAATTTCTGGTGTGTATTCAAAGGGAGGAGAAGGCCTTAATTTAAAGTAGAAGAGATCAAGTGTGAAGCTGATCTCCCCCACGACTTTCTCCTTAAGTTTCGAGATTATGGGGAGAGTTGGAGACTAAGCCGATGCGAGTGTGCAAAGTGCAAAGTGCGCGTCTCTTCGCGAGTACAACACCCGTGCCCTCGGCCTCGGCCACGCACACGCACGCGTGCGTTGCACTTTTTTGATACCCCCACCATAAGCCCACCATTTTACTCAAGACCTACTTGAGATAATAGGTTTTTAAACTTGAGCTTCTTTTGTTTTTCTACCAATGTGGATGGAAAAATTACAACCTCACACTCAAATTTCCAACAATCCCCCACCAGGTTGGAAAGTTTTCTGCCTTTTAAGAAAAAATGATGTCACAGTAGTGTCACTAAGATTAAACCCCGTTTAATGTGAATAAGCAAGAAGGAATCAATTCAGAAGTATCCTTAGGATTTAAACTTTGAATCTTGTGATTACTTCGGCTAATTCACACACATCATCTTTTGTCTTTGCATTCTCACTGAGCGCGAATATGGTCATGCGCTAAAATCCTGTTTCATGACTTTTTAGAAGAGAAACCATAACTCTCCATTTGAAGCGGCACCACCTCTCAGTCATATAGGTAAAATTCTATAACATCTTTGTTGCTCAGATACCTCTAAATTTTGTTAAGAGATTGTCTTCATCCTAGTTCTCGGCAACGACGTACTATCATGTACCTTACATGGGTCTATCAGTTAATAGTACCTTCTATCGGTCAAGTGACTTGTTGTTACCCATTAAACTTGATAGATAGGAGCACTAAATTCAAGTTGGGTTTCCATCTCTAACAGATTCTGCGGGGTTTCAAACCCATGTCTCTGGCAGTTGATCCTACTAAGTCTCTCGTCGAAGGCTTAGTCAACGGATCTACCAAGTTTCCATATGACTTGACATACACAATACTAACGGTACCATTTTCGATCAGTTCTCGTACATAGTTATGTCGAAGACCTATGTGTCAAGACTTCCCATTATACACGGCATTGTGCACTTTTGACAGTGTGGCCTCACTGTCACAATACATGGGAATCGACGGAGTTGGTCGAGGCCACAAATGGATATCTGTCAACAGATCTCTAATCCATTCAGTCTATTTTCCTGCAACTGCTAAGACAATGAATTCGGCTTCCATTGTTGAATGGGCGATAAAAGTTTGTTTCTTGCTTGCCCAGGAAACCGCTCCCCCAGCTAGAGTATAAATCCACCCACTTGTGGATTTAGAGTCACCTGAGTGATCTATCCAACTGGCATCAGAATATCCCTCCAATATTCATGGATGTGTAGAGTATGTCAATTCTAGATTACAAGTTCTTTTCAAGTAACCTAATACTCTACTAATTGTCTTCCAGTGATCTGGACCCGGATTGCTAGAATATACTCAGTTTACTCAAAGCAAAAGCAATGTCCGGTATAGTGCAATGCATTGCATACATCATGTATCCTATTGCACTAGCATACTCTAGTTGAGCCACTGCTCTTCCAGAGTTTTTATCAAGTTTTACACTTAAATCAAAAGGTGTGTTAAACTCCTTTATATTCAAGTGTTGAAACTTTGTCAATATTTTCTCAATGTAGTGTGATTGACTCAAAGAGATTTGTGATCCTGACCTCTTTACTTTTATTCCAAGAATAATGTACACTTCTCCAAGATCTTTCATCTTAAAGATCGAGGATAAGTAGTCCTTTGTTTCAAGGATACCCTCAAGGTTAGTACCGATGATCAACATATCATCTACATAAAGACAGATTACTACAGTGGATTCTGTTGTGCATTTTGAGTAAATGCATCGATCAACCTCGTTATATCTGAACCCTGAAGAAGTGATAGTGGTATCAAATCTTTCATGCCACTGTTTAGGTGCTTGTTTCAACCCATATACAGATTTAACAAGTCTACATACCTTGTTCTCTAGTTCGGGTATCACAAACCCTTCAGGTTGCTCCATATAAATTTCTTCGTTTAGATAACCATTCAAAAAGGTTGTCTTCACATCCATTTGATGAATGTACAATCCTTTTATAGCTGAGATTGCTATAAGAGTTCGAATAGAACTAATTCTAGCAACCGGAGCATAGGTGTCGAAGTAATCGACTCCCTCTTTCTGTCTATATCCTTTAGCCACTAATCTTGCCTTAAAAGCTGATATTGATCCATCTGGATGCAACTTCCTTTTGAATACCCACTTAGAACCTATTGGTTTCACTCCCCTAGGCAAATCAGCCAGTTCCCAAGTTCCATTCCCTATAATAGAATCCGTTTCATCATTTATTGCCTCCTTCCATAGTGGAGCGTCCCTTGAAGACATGGCCTCTTTAAAAGTATTAGGATCATCTTCAATGTTACGATAAAATGACTTCTCTAGTCACTTTCTTTTGTGTTCTTCTACTAGGTAGGAGAAGAAATCATCTCCTAGACTTTTCTCTTTTCTTACTCTAGTACTTCTACGTGGTTCGTCAACCTTGTTTGAGGTTTTAGAACATTAGTCGGGTGTTGCTAAAATCACCAAAGCTGCTATCTTCACCAAACCGGATGACGTCACTAAATCCATCCTACCGGAACTTCTACCAAGCTCCAATCGCCACTCAGATCCATCTAAGACCTGATATACATGTTGAAAATAAAAAGTGTTAGACTTAACGCCTAATGAGTTAAAACAGTTTTCATCATATAAATCATAAAACATTTAAAATGAACGTTTTACTCCGAATAAGGACATTTTGGAAATAATGATTATAAAGAGGCTTTACTTGCAAATCAAGTTACTTCTAATTTTCAAACACCCATTTTGAATAGTTATTCGACATCCAAATTTTCCCAAAACGCACCCACGCGGTATTTCGTCAAAGGACTCTTTGTGTAAATAAAATGGTACGTTTCAACACCGAAAGCATGTGTTAAACCCAGAATATCAAGTTCTAATCACAAAAACTAACAAGATGAGAATTTCCAAATCATATGTCATTGATTACAAATCCACATATTACATTTACTTTCACTACAAACTGTTTCTCTCTCTACATTCTCTCACTAGAAATGTAAAACAATAGATTTTTCTTCTCTGATTAGCTCTCCGTGTGAACATCTAACAAAGATTACAAGGACAAAGGTTATTTATACTACCTACAATAACAAAGAAACAAAAAACAAATACCTTGACTTTGACTTTATTACAAAGACTTTGACTTTCATGCTTGAGAGTTGACTTTGAGCATTTGATTTGTTTTTCTTAGATCTTCAAACTTCATGATATTGCATCCAACAAATCTGTGCACTAACATTCTCCCCCTTTGGATCAAGATCATTTCTAAAAAGATTTTGCAAGTCAATCTTCTCTTTTTAAGCTCAATCTATACAATCTTCCTCTTTAATCAACTTTATCTCGCCTTTGTAGAACTTTAACAAAATAAACATTGAAGCTCAGTCTCCTCTTTATGCTCAAAACATTCTCACCTTTCTTTGATAAAAACTATCTTTAAAACTTTCAACAATCTTCCCAAAATCTGTTCTTCAAGAATATTAGCATTCTCCCCAAAGGTTGTAAAACCTCTTTCAGACATAGCTCTAATTGCTTCAGCAAATTATCTTCAAATAAAATTTAAGTAAACTTTGATTTTTTTCTCTTTTCAGCTTCAACTTTCCTTTATCAAACGAATAACTCTTGAACACTTTTCAAATATTTCTTGATCTTCTCCCCATCTATAACATTTCTGAATCGTACATTTCTTGAACTCTTCTCCCATATATGATACAAACTTTTCTTTCTAGACATTTCTTGAACATAACTTCTCCCCCTTTTTGATGATTAGAGCACTGAAATCATCAAAACTTTCACAAGAAATGTCTCTGAAATCTTTTCTGACCATTGATCTTTAACAAGAGCCTCTGATTATCTGCCGATCCAAAGAATATATTCATCCAAATTTTTACAAATTTAGACAAATTATGAGTGTAACACCTGAATCAACAAATGAATCAGTTAAGATGTCTGTCAGTAACACGAAGTCACTGTGTAACGAATACACATTGGAAAAGAGCTTTTGTGATGTTCACTCCCCCAGGGCTTCCATTCAATCATCGAAACACCACAAAGATATTTCTATGAACGTTATGACAAGAAAACATATTCCTTGTGTGTTTGTGCAAGTGTTTGAAAGAATTAGCAATTGATGATTGCTTTTATAAGGCTCAAATTTGTGTAAACCATTGAGACAACAACAGTTAAACACAGATTCGATTGTGCATGATCGAAGTGCGAAGGTGGGGCAGACTTCCTTCTTTTTCAATATCCAGATTTTCCAAATGAAAATCAGATAGCATATGTGTTGCGTCCCCTTGAAATATTAAACATCAAAAACACAAAAATTACAATTTTGAATAAGAATAGTGTCAAGAACTCGTGTTTACAAAAATCACAAAAATTCGAAAATTCGAATTCAATACAGTGCAATTCTTTATAACACCTATACAGACTCGATCGAATTCACATTCCTAACATTACCTAATCAATTACAACACCAAAAACTCAATTAAACTCGAAATCGATTCTGGACTTTGATGAACAGTACGAACGAACGTATTTCTTGATTTTTCTTGATTTGGATCTGCTCTGATACCAATTGTGTGTTCCAGAATCTAGTTTCTAATCAAACAATCAAACAAACAAGATAAACAAATCATCTACCTGTTTGATTTCTTTCAAATTCAATCTTTACACTTTCTCTCTCTAGAACTCTCACTTTCTCTCTCTACAATCTGACTTCTCACACTTTTGTTCTCTCTAAATCGTATCTTTCAAAATACAAAGAAAACAAACTATTTATACTAACTACTAATTACAAGGAAAATACAAATACAAAATATATTGACTTATTACAAATAGACTTTGACTTTTAATGAGATTTGACTTTAGCAGCTTTGACTTTCTCAACTTTGACCTTCAGTATTCTTGATCTTGTATCCAACAGATTTATGCTCTAACAATTTTCTTGTTGAGAAGAAAATGAGTAGCTGGTGGGGTTTTTATCAAGAGTTGGCATGGGCTAGTTGCCTGTTTCAATAATGTTCACGAAGAATTGTGAAACACTAGTAATGTGGCTGCCCGGCTCAGAAAAAGTTGGTGCAGAGTTTGATATTCTTTTACTCTGTTCTCTCACCCTCTTTCTTTTAATCATTGAGCTCGTTTCTAACCAAACTCCCATTTACATTTTACCTCATCACACAACCCACACTCAGTTGTTTTGACTCCTCACACTCGATCACTAAAGGATTAACTTCTTGGGTAGGAAACACTGGTTATCGTGAATCCATAGAAGTTTCAGTTAAGTCCTAACACAATGAACCCATATTATCCTAAAAGAATATGTTGCTCAACTGGTTTAACTTTTCAGTTAAAGCACAAAAGATACAAGTCAGATGTATGTATGCTCAATGAGATAATCATGAATATTTGAGCATTTTAAACATTGAAGATATTTCAAACAAGTATATTAAAAGAAGAGACTTGTTTGAAAATCTGACTTTGTATGATAAAGATCAAATAGAATGATTTATCGATTAAGGTTTAGGTCAGCAAAAATTGAATTTTGTCTATACGAACCAATATATAGACATTCTTGAAAGAAACGTTTCGAAATGAAATCAATCTCAATATTCATCGAAGTTCAATCGGGGTGTCTTACCATAAAAAATATATTTCAATTTAGAGACATGGTAAAAACATTTCCAACAAAAATTAAACCGATGTGTGTGAATACTTGACAGTATATGGAAAAAAAATACACAAGTATTTATCTTTGAAAACTCACGGTTTATTGACATTTAAGCACAAGTAAAAATGAAAACATTTAAAATCACACTTTTATATTCATGAAATCATTTAATAATCAGAAGTGGTTTGAACATTTAAAAACATGTTTTCATACCTGAAAGTTGTCCTTCTTTCAGATACGTATGAGATTAAGATTAGAAATTAACCTGTTAGATCAGTCTTAATTCTCATCAAGTCAGTTCTAAGTCATAAAGATATGATCATTTAAGCTTCCTCTCAATTCTACAAAAAGACACAAATTCCGTCAAAGTGCAAAACTTTATTCACAACATTTATTGAAAATTAAAATGACATAAAGCAGTAAAACATTGAATGTACGAGTTCTGATCTGAAATACTCAGAAGTCATAATTCTTACTCCCCCTGAAATTATGCATCATAAAATATGTCAGTGAAGAACATGATAGAGATCTACAACTCCCCCTAAAATGTAGATCATCATATCTTGCGGATGCATATTTTCTATAAAAATATGTACTCCCCCTTTAAGGTTGATCTTCTCATTTATATCTCGGAGTGCAATCTCATATCAACACGAGAGTATCATTTCTTTCATCGTTGAAGTACGAGTCCTAAACTGTTGTGTTTAGAAGTCAAACTCCGTTGAAATACGGGTCCTGGATTGATTTATTCAGAAGCCTTGGTTCTCTTACTCCCCCTTGACTTGAGGTGCCTGCAACACAGAATCATTCTTTGGCTTTGGTACCCACTGGTATTTTGGTCCATGTTCGTGAGTTGCATTTCTATTGGGAGTAATATAATAAGAACCATACTAGTAATGATCACTAGTTTTATGAACAAAACCATATGTATGACAGTAAGAACAATACATTTTTCTTGTAGACAACCTGATTAATTGATCTCTCGTGTAAGCAAAATCAGGTTTACCTTTCTGCATATTGTTCTTTTTGGCATTTGATCCATGTACAAATGTTTTGTTACCTTTCTTCTCATCCTTCTTCTCATCTGTCTTTTCATCATCAACTGGTTTTACTTTCCAAACCAAATTTTCTTCTCTATAACTCCTTCTTCTTCTTCTAAATGTATCTGAACCATCTACATTTCTATCAAAGAAAATGTTAGTAGTACGAATCTGATCAAATGAATTAACTGACCTTCTTGAAGAAACAATTTTCTGATGTGAGCTTGCAGCTGTCTTGAATGAACATTCAGAATCAGCTGAATCATCTCTAGATGTGTGGATTTTTGACTCTGGAGTCGTTTGCTCAGTCACCACCATCTTTGAAATAATATCTTCAAGTTCTTCTATATTTGAAGAATAACTGTCTCTTTCTTTGACAAGCAGGTCAATCTTTTCTTGAAATTTAGACTTCGCTTTCTGCTCTTTCAGTGCACAAGCTGATATTTCAGATAACTTGTCATTAAGCTTCTTAATCTCAGATTCAAAAATCTTCCTTTCTTCCTCAAAACTACTCTCAGCATTCTTTCTCTGACCGGATATCTCTTTGAAGATTCCAACATTCTTCTGTTCTATGATCTTCTTTTCCTTTTCAAACCTGTCTATTTCCAGGATGATCACTTTCTCAAAGTCAGATACTTGTTGAGAAAGCTTAGAACATTTAAGCTCAATTGTCTTCTTTTCTTCAACACTCTTCCTGGAAAACTCTGATAACTTCTTAGCAAACTCTTTCTTTTCTTTCTCAAAATCTGATCTTTCTTCAACAATTTGCAGTTCTAACTCAAAGATCTTCTTTTCATTAACACACTCTGTTTGCTTGATCTTGAAAATTAGACCTTCTAAGTCTGAGATCTTGCTCTTTAACTCAGTGTTTTCAGTTACCAGACTTTGTTCCTTTTCTTCAATGCTTTTACCATCTTTCAAATGTTGAGAGTCAGAAATTTGCTTCAGAAGATCCTCATTGATCTTTTTCAATGCATTGATTTCTTCTTTCAGTACCTTCTTCTCATCATGATATTTCTTTGACCGCTTCGAATAGTATGCAACTGATGAAACAAGATTTTTGATCTATGTTTTGAGTGTTGTAATCTTTTCTTCATCATCAGAAAAACTCATCTTGAATATATGTTTTCAAAAAGAACTTGAATTTGATCGTTAGTCCAAATGAAATCAAGTAAATCAGAAAAACTTGAAAGAAAATTCAGAAATGAAATTTCCAAAATTCTACAAGTAAAGAATTCGCAGGTTATTTAGAAACACCAAGAATTCACATACAAACACAATCAATCAAGAATTCACATACAAGACAAATTCAGAATTCGCATACAATAAACCTTCAGAATTCGCATATAACAATTCGCAAGACAGAGACACACAAATCCAACACTTAGAAAAATTTAAAAAACTTTTATGAGATACAAAGGAATTCGTATGATATCCTGATGCGAATTCTGAGGAATTCGTATCACACACTTATGCGAAATCAAGACTTATCGCATGACACTCAGATGCGAAATCTGATCAATTCGCACAACAACTTATGCGAATTCTTACCTTGTAAAGATTTTCTCAGAAAAACAATTAGTATAAACGACTATGCGAATTCAAGCTTTTTGCATATACACTCGTGCGAATTATGAATGATTCGAAACACACAGATATGCGAATTCAAGACATTTCGCATAACAGACATATGCGAAATCTATACTTGAATATTTTCAGAATTCAAACATATGCGAAATCCTTTGATTATGCGAAATCAAATGGTTCTGCGAGTTCTTCAGGACCATGCGAGTTCTTGAGATCTCGAAGAAAAATCGATCTGAATTGCTCAAAAACTCATAAAATCTTCGATTTTCATCCTGTAACTTCGACAATTTGATCACCTATTCTTCTACAACCTAATTCTACCAATTAATTTCAACAAGATACACTCAACAAAGAAAATTGATCCCATTACAGTGCGAAGAACTCGTGAAACTCAAAAACTAGAAACTTCTAAAAATTAACCAAGATTATAGTGCAAGAATCCAATTCACCTATACAAGATTGTTCTAAATCATAATTCAAACAAATTCTAATCAATTAAACTCACAAATTTACACAAAAATTCAAAATTGATCTACGACTATATGAACAGTGCAAACTTTCCATATTTTCTTGATTTCTGATTAGATTTGCTCTGATACCAATTGTTAAACCCAAAATATCAAGTTCTAATCACAAAGACTAACAAGATGAGAATTTCCAAATCTTATGTCATTGATTACAACTCCACAGATTACATTTACTTTCACTACAAACGGTTTCTCTCTCTACATTCTCTCACTAGAAATGTAAAACAATAGATTCTTCTATGATTAGCTCTTCGTGTGAACATCTAACAAAGATTACAAGGACAAAGGCTATTTATACTACCTACAATAACAAAGAAACAAAATACAAATACCTTGACTTTGACTTTATTACAAAGACTTTGACTTTCATGCTTGAGAGTTGACTTTGAGCATTTGATTTGCTTTACTTAGATATTCAAACTTCATGATCTTGCATCCAACAAATCTGTGCACTAACAGTATGGGTAAGGGAATACCCAAAAATAACACCTTTCGGTGACGGGGGAGACCCGATTCCATCGAATGTGGCAGGCACACAAAGTTAAGCCACTTATCAACGTTCTCGATTTTCACATAGACCATGGATCCCCGTATCCGGCTCCTCTGAGCTACCACCGCAAGATACCCAAATGAACCTAGGTACTACTCGACCTCTAGATGAGTCTCACCACAAAGTCACAAGTCCCCGTATCCGGCTCACCATGGGCACCACCGCAAGACTTAGCTCCGTATACGACTCTCCAAGAGCACCACCGCAAGCTTATATAACAACATGACTTGGGGACCACTCACTAGACTCAAACATGGACATCAAAACTCTATGATGAACATAACGACTCATATGCCTATGGATCCAATGCATTACAGTCTAAACATTACATGACTCCATATGAATGAACTAATGCATCCAGAATATGTAATAACCAACATTTGTATAATAATTGTATTTCCATAAAGCGCCCATATTGAGCTGTTAAAACGGGACAACATCCCAAAACTCATTAGAGTATAACTCAAGCCACAAGGCATCTTAAAATGTTTGCCAATAAAAGCAAAACCAACATGACTATACATGTCGAAGTATAATTTTCTCAAAATATGCATTCCCCCAATGTATTGTCGGCCGAAGGCTAAAACCGTAGGATTCGTAATTTCCCAAAATACTCGTAGTGTCCAAAATGATAATTTCCGTTTACTCAAGCCATTGAAGTCGAACTTGTTTAAAACATCGATATCTCAAACTCATAAGTAAAGTAAAATCCCAAGACTCCTACTTGTACCCAACTTTTCACCAAAATAAAACCCAACACCTTATGTTGTCCAATTTCTTTAATAATTCCAATAAAATTCCTTTAGTAGGTTTGGATATCATTTTGATTCTAAAACACCCCAAACACACTTAGCAACCCTCATAAAGCTTTGACATCCCAAGTATGTGAAAATACCCATTTACCATGAAACTCATCAAATGTAAAATGTGTTTGTAACATATGTTCAAGAATCCCCTTTTTGTGACTCAAACACTTCATAAAATATTATAACCCATTTCTCAAGAGTTTGATAGCACAAAGTGTGCAAGTATACCAAATATGCGTATTGTACAAATGTTCACTAAATTCTTATGAAAATGAAGTAAACTCATGGATATACATTTAAAACCCAAAATATGTGCATTTTGACATGTATATAGTTTTTCAAAGCAACTAGAACTCATCTTGCTAGATTTAGACTAAATCTAGATTTTACCCACAAACTTGGGTTCCTTGAAGAGGAGATCTTGGATCCTTTCACTAGCTCTAATGCTTTCTACAGATCCACTACCACAAACATTTACCAAGTTATACCAAACCCTTGGAATGCAAAACAAGATGTAGAACACTAAACCCTAACTTTTAGATGGAAAGATGGGTAGATTACCTTGATCACAAACCCTTGGATCCACCCAATATCCTCAATACCCTTCTTTCTCTACTTGAAAAGCTCCAAAAGATGAGACCGTGAGATCAAGAATCACTCCAATCAGATTTGGGAGGAAGAAGTTATGGGAAAATGAAGTTTGGTTCCAAAAATCGAGTTTAAGACCCTTAGACCAGATCCTGCGGCCTTGCCCGCGACTTGCAAGTCGCGGGGCAAGTCGCCTGCATCCCAAAACTCAACTCCAATGAGTTGCGCGGCCTGGGTCGCGCACCAACCCGCGGCCCTCAAAAAGCCCGGTTTCTCACGTCTTTCACGCCTGATTCAATTCCCAAAGGTTCCATCGTGAAGTTTACCTGATTTCCCAATACCTTTACGCTCCAAGAGTTAAACGACTTCCGTATTACCCTCGATGTGAAATTCTAAAATTACGGGTGTTACAATCCTCCCCACCTTGAAAATGATTTCGTCCTCGAAATCTTGACCCGAAATCCCCAAAAATCCACGGGGCACGGGGCATTACTAACGAATCCCAATCTACAAAAAACGCGTCACACTCAGACTTTGGCTCCTTAGCCGAAAAACATAACTCTCGCTCTTACTAGCTAGCAATCCCTACCAACGAGCAAGCATTGGTCAAGAGGTACCACACCCTTTTTACTTCGCAATGCATTCTCACACACACACAGCAGGGTTACGAGAAGTAGTTCCACCACCTTATTGGCAATAACAATTCTTCTCACAGTCTTTCACCCGAAAGACTTGGGCGAATTACCTGATCTCCAAACCTTAAACTATTCCTCGTTCCACGAGGTTTTTGGTGAAGAGTCGTCGACCTACCGATCCCCATATGCTCGAAAGATGCACCCTCGATTTGTTCCTTCTGGTAGATTCCCTTATAACCCCCAACTAAGAGTCCGGGTTAAGAACAACCCTACGGATGGCCCTTGCGACAAGACTCTCTAACGAGGACCCAAACCTGGGATACCTCTCACAACTCTAAGATCATTCCTAAGACCACCACTGATCTCAACTTAGCTCTCTCCCAACAAGCTGCAAGGAAGGCCTAGCACACTAACAAAAGATAAAATCACTATCAAATAAAAGGCAAGATCCTACACATGAGCCACCAACAAGATCATTAAGGTTCCCAACTTTTCTTAAAGTTGACAATCCTCCAAAATTTCCACAATCCTCACGGCGCTTACACCTTAGTTCTATCCCTTGACTAGAAGGTCCCGCTAGGCTCCTAACTGACTGCACTCCAACCTATTTACTTGGTCACACCAGACCGAGTATCAACACCACTTGAAAGTTTATTCAACTTATCATAATAGAGGGTGTCCTATCTTACAATACGCCAAAATCTTAAGTCTAGGATTTGGTTGGGTCTGCACTTCCGCGATAGCCTCAAGTCGACCAACTCATGGATTCATTAACTCTTAAAAGTCTCGCTTAGTGTTGGTCCCGAAGGTGCTAAACAAGTTTGTAGAAGGGGGGGGGGGGGGTTGAATACAAACACAGAATTTAAAGTTTAATAAATTGTTTATTGAAGAATCAAAATACAATTTACAAGTTTGTTGCGGAATAAGATTAAGACAGACTCAATCTAAACAAACTAAAGAAACACTAAGATAATTGCACAAGAAGTTCAGAGAATGGGGATTAGAGATATAGAAAACAAGGGTTTCTATCTTGAGTTCAAGGATGAAGCACACCTTTAGATGAAGGGGTGAACTTCCTATTTATACCCTATGCATTAAATGCATGGCAGGATACTTTACACGTGGCGTTCACAGATTGGCTTTGAAATACTGACTTTTGGGAGACATGCTTTTGGCCGGGTCATGAACAGTGTAGTGGACAGAGTTGTTGTACGAATGTTTGCAGAGACTTGTCCGTTCTGACATATCGTACTAGGTTGTGCAAGGATAGACAAAAGGACACAGGCATAAGCTTTGTGATCGTTTGATAGCTGAGTATCTCTAAGTTCAGAGATAAAGAGGTTCAGTTATCGCTGAAGCTTTTTCTCCTGTTCCTTCGCGTATTGGTAGAGTTGTCTTTGCTTCACTGATATCCGCATCAGGTCACTAGTAGACTTCTCATTGTTCAGCAGCTTCGTCTTTGATTCAGCTATGAACATCTGTTGACGCGAAACTTGTCTTCAGGGATTACGTTGGTTGTTTACTTTAGGAACTATCAGTGATAACTGAACAGACTCAGTTCGATCACTGATAGTGAAACACTAATACATAGAAATGCTTATAAGAAAGACAATCAGCGATAACTGAACAGACTCAGTCTGATCGCTGATGGTGAAACACTAATACATACTAAAACGTAATTTTCACTAAGTATAGGAGAGGGTCGTTATCAAATCACTGAGAGAGTTTGGATCAACAATCTCCCCCTATTTGATAATGACAAAGTAACTGAAGAAAATTACTTTATGATTCAAAATGATGGAATAATCAGGACTCGTAACATACATGTCCCAATTACTATTTTGAGGGATCTTTTACAGCACTGATGAAGTTAAGTACTTTACTGAAATTTCATTAATTCAGGAATAGAATTACAAGGAATGAGAATTACAAGTAAATTACTAACTACTGTAAGTACAACTAATAGATTACAGAAGAGAAAACTAATCTATCAGCTATAAGAAGATTTAGGAGGATTTATCATATACTCAGGTATTTCTTCTCCTTTCTGTCTTCGTTCCAAAGATTCTTGGCTGATGATTTCTTTGATTTTCTCAGCAGCAGGGAAGAAGTCACACCATAAGCATAGTAGATCCTTGAGATGATTCAGAGGACAGATAGGAATCTCAGAGACTCTTTGAAATCTGAGTTCCTCATCATCATCTCTGAAGAATATTCCATAAGGATGATCAATTACTTGACCAGCTTGGAAAGGACCACCAGGAGGCAGAGATAAGTCTAGAACTGAAAGATCAGGAGGAGGACCAAACAGTGCATCTCTTGAAAATTTGATAGAAGTTTCATTCCTGATGATGGCGACGTCTTCAGAGGAGGAGGACCCGATTTTTCTTTTGAGTTTCTTGGGATTGGGAGGGATAGGAGATGGCAGGTTCAGTACAGAAGTGACTCTGTTGATGAGAGCTTTAAGAAGTCCTTCAACGTAGCCTCTGTATGTAGATTTTGATTTCTTCAGCGCATCCCAGAATTCTATCCACTCTGTAAACCCGAAACCTTCAAGTTTGGAAACGTACATAGCTTTCTGAGTTCCATCCTCTCTGGTAATCTCCATGGTCACTGAGAGTTGATCCTTCTTCTTGCGACCAGAGATAGTCATGGCTGATATTGGAAGAAGATCAGAGCGATAATCCATCTTTTGTTTGCACCATTCAATGGACTTATCGTTGATCTCTTGTTCTTTGGATCGTTCCTCTTCAATTTCTTTCAGTAGTGCAGCTTGAACTTCCACAGGCTTTCTTTTCAGCTTCTTGTCCTTGACTTGAGAAGATTGAATCTTTAAAGCGAGTTGGGCATCTCGTCTGCATTCAGCGATCAGTTTCTCAGCTTTGGCAGATTCTTCTCGTTCAGCTTTAGTGAGGAAGTCGAGCTCTGAGGATGTTTGAAGAGGGACTTTCAGCCGTTGACTTTCTAGTTGAGCGATCATTTCAGCTCTTTTCTTCATCACTTCCTCTGCCCCATGAGATGGTTTAGAGGGCCTTCCTGGATGGACCAGGGAATCTTCTTCTTCTTCATCATCAATCTCAGCGATAGAGATTGGGATTATTTCTTCAGCGATTGCAGCTGGGATTATTTGTAGTTCTGAACCCTTAAGCAGGGGTGAGAACTGTCTGGATAGAAAAATGAAGAAAAGAAGGGATAAGTGTATATTTAGAAAAAGAAAGATAAAGGCTAGAAAGAGATAGGGGTTTGGAAAAAATAGGAGTGTGGTACAATTGAAAGACATACCTGAGAAGGATGCTCCCCCTCAGATTGTGATCCAGTCCTCAAGCATTCTTCATCGATTGGTTGCTTGTCTTTGCTCTGCGAAGGAGCGCTTGAAGATGTATCACCTCTCACCCCTGTTTTGACAACCTCTTGTGACGTTGTCCCTGATGAAACGTTCGGCTTGGAGAACCACATAGATTGGTCTTCTTCATCGTCGTCGTCATCATCGGAGGGTTGATCCTTTTCTTGATCAGCAAGATCTAGATCATCTTCCTCTTCATCATCTTCTTCCTCATCATCTTCAAAGAGAAGAGAATGAATAGATGAGGAGGGTTCTTTCGCCTTCTCCCCCTCAGATTGAGAGGGAGGTTTCTTTGAAGTCTTAGCTTCCCCAGCAGCAGCGATAGATGTTTCTTCAGCTTTCTCCCCCACTTTGTCATTATCAGCGGTAGGGGGTTGCTCAACTGCTGGAGTAGCTGTTGAAGCTTTTAGCATTCGAATGTCAGCTTCCAGACACGTGACCCGTTCTTCAACTGCAGGGATGTCGCATGTGGCATCATGGATGAATTCCACAGCGATGTTGAGATTTGTCCGATCATCTTCAGTGAAGGAGGGAGGCAGCGCTGGAGCTGTTTCAGATACCTTTTGGAGAAGTTGCTGTAGAAGCGACGTGCAGAGATCAACCTTAGAAGAGAGATCTCAAACTTCAGTGGTAAGAGACTCAAATCGTCCCTGAAAGAGTTGAGAGGACTCTTTGAGTTGGACGACTTGTTCTTCTACAGCTGAAAGTTTGGAGTTCTCAGCTTTGGATGAGCAGGTGGCTGTCAACCTTTTCAGCTCCTCACCAGCCTGATTAACGGCGCTGGTGGTGTTGTTGATGGTGTTGGTGAGAACGTCCACCTTTTCTCCCAGATGGTTGACATGCGTGTCAACAGACGCCAAACTAGGACCTGAAAAGGATATCAGTTCAGATATGGGCTTATTTGGAGAGATGGGAGAAGAAGTGTTTAGGATAATAGGGTTACCTGAAGTATCAAACATTTTATAGAACTGCAAAGATTTCTCAAACGTTTGATGTTCAGGTCCTATAGGTAGAGAGGCGGTAGCGGGTTCAGAGACCAAAGAAGGAGAGGGAAGATTTATGGGGATAGAAGTAAGGTTGGGGTTAATCTCAGCGAATGAGATAGTAGGTGGGGTCACTGATGGTGTGACAGCGATTGAAATCGCTGACACGGCAGGTTGAGTGACTGCGGGAGTTGTGGAGGAAAGACCCACAAAAGCATCTAAGGCAGCTTGTTGAGAAGCTTCCTCAGGTATAGTACTAGAAGGTGTACTTTCCTTAGTCTTTTTGGCCGTCTTAGAAGAATCAATTGGACCAGCTGATGGACGTTTGGAAGTAGTGGTAGCGACAGGGATAGCAGACGAAGGAACCGTCTGCGTGGTCGCTGAAAAAGAAGAAGAATGGAGAGAGAGACGAGAACGAAGGATAGAGATACTTACCTCGTTGGCGAGTGGCTTAACCTCCAGTGATCGTTGACCTATCCTGGCAAAAGTGCCATCATCTTTGGTGGGATAGGTGTTGGGATAGAGGAACTTGATGTACGTACATATGAAACGTACGTACGAGATCTTGGGATCTCGTTCAGGCTTCTCTAACCTCGACCTCAGGTCTTCAAAGATGGCAGTGGCGTAGTCAAAGTTTTGACCAGCGATTACTGAGTAGGCCATTTGCAGTTGTATTTTGCTGGCTTGATCCAGCGAACCACTCTTCCCGCTCATGCACTGAATGATGTGCGAGAAGATGAAGTTCAGTTGTGAAGGCATCTGAGCTTTAAGAATCTTGGTGAGCTTTTTGTTGGGAATAGAGGATCTCGGTTTGTTTTCCCAACAATAACCCATTGCATCCAGAAAGGAGATCAGCTCAGCATCAGTGGGGAGTGCGGCGAACCCACTCTTTGGTTTGTCAGGAAATCTCAAGGATTTCCTGAGGCTAAGAGCGGTCATGCTCCCTGGACCCAAATCCGTGCTGAAGGAGATAGCAGGGACTCGCTCACCCTTTTTGTTGGTGAGTTCAGTGGCATCAGCAGTGAACCAGAACTGCTGGAGTAGAGTCTTTGAAGGCTTAGGATCCACAGTGATCGCGTAAGCTATGCATGATTGTTTAAGAAAGTCAGCAGCTTCCACCAGATGTGGGTATTTGTCAGCTTTGAAGTCGAGTCTTCCCAAGTGATTACATTTAGTAATCTCAACTTCAGTGATAGCGAATCGCACATTCTTTGAAGCAACGATTGAAGATTGTGCCATTTCTGTTATGGAAAGAATCATAATAGAAGAAATGATTATGGGTTAAAAATAATATGATTACCAGTTTCTCTAAATGAGGGGAAACTGGAAGAATATCAAGTTATTTTTAGGAAGAGAAAAAAATAGTGTTCTGGGTAGAAAGAATGAAGAACACTTTAAAAACCAAAAGGTTTTTATTAAAAAAAAAAACATAAAATCAGAAAGAATGATTTTTAGTTTTTTTTAAGCAAAATAAATTATAAAATCCATGATGAACAAGAACGAGTAGGATTTTAAAAAATAGAAAGCAGATAAACAATGCACATAAACATGAAATAAACCTGTTTATTTCGAAGACGAAGATTGGCAGATTCAAATTTCTGGTTTTACTTGCTTGAGTGTTCTTGAGAGAGAGTTTCTTGCTTAGAAAGTTTTGAAAGCGTAAACCGTATAGAGGAGAGAAGAATTTCTTTTTATACAAAGAGATAGAGGAGAGAGAAGGAATGAAGCGGGAAAAGATCATCATGACATTGACACGTTCCACTAAGTTGATTGGATAGAAGAGCAACGGACGAACGTGTCAGAAAAGGCGTGTCGTGGATTATCCGCTCAAATGACGTCATGGGAAAGATACGTTTCATTTTTCTGTTTTGAAATTATCACTGAAGAAAAATCAGCGATAGAATTTTCTCTTTTTGAAAGTATCCCTGATGAAAAGATAGGGATATATTTTCTTTTAAAAGGATCACTGAATATAAATATCAGTGATAAATTTAATTTCAAAAAGCTTTTAATCATTTGAATAAAAATTCAGTGATTAAGTTTTATGAAGATTCAGTTGTAGGGATTGAGAAATCATACCTGAGAGTCAGAATACTTATCAGAGAATGATGAAAAGAAACTTTTGATTGCTGACACAATGCATGAACGCTGAAGAATTATTCTTCAAGATTCAGCATTCCAAGCTCACTGATGAGAAAGTTGAACCTTGTCTCATCAAGAGGTTTGGTGAATATATCAGCAAGCTGAAAGTCAGTAGGGATAAAGTGAAGTTCAATATCACCATTCATCACATGATCTCTGATAAAGTGATATCTGATCTCTATGTGTTTTGTCTTTGAATGTAGCACTGGATTATTTGCTATAACGATAGCACTAGTGCTGTCGCAATAGATAGGAATTTTTGACAGCTGTAGGTCATAATCTAATAGTTGATTTCTCATCCATAAGATTTGAGAACAACAGCTTCCAGCGGCTACGTATTCAGCTTCAGCTGTGGAAGTGGACACAGAATTTTGTTTCTTGCTTGTCCAACTTACCAGCTTTCCTCCCAAGAGTTGACATCCACCAGTGGTACTCTTTCTGTCAAGTTTACATCCTGCAAAATCACTATCAGAATAACCAGTTAGATCGAACCCTGAGTCTTTGGGATACCAAAGACCTAGGTTAGGAGTTCCTTTCAGATATCTGAAAATTCGCTTTACAGCGATCAGATGGGATTCCTTGGGTTCAGATTGATAGCGTGCACATAAACAAGTAGAGTACATGATGTCAGGTCGGCTTGCTGTGAGATACAACAGAGAGCCTATCATTCCTCTATAGGCAGTGACATTAACAGGTTTTCCAGAAGGATCTTTGTTAAGTGTCAGGGGTGGTGCCATAGGAGTTTTCATCGCTGAAGCTTGAGTAAGATCAAACTTCTTCAGCATATCTTTAACATACTTACCTTGGTTGAAAAACGTACCTTTGTCAGATTGTTTAATCTGAAGACCAAGAAAATATGTCATCTCACCCATCATACTCATTTTATATTCTTTCTTCATTCTTTCAGCGAAGCGAGTACACAGAGATGGGTTAGTAGAACCAAATATTATGTCATCGACATATATTTGTACAAGAATTATATGACCTTTTATCTTTCTGAAAAATAACGTATTATCAATCTTGCCACGTTCAAAATTTTCAGAGATAAGAAAAGATGAGAGAGTGTCATACCAAGCACGAGGGGCTTGTTTTAGACCATAGAGAGCCTTATCCAATTTATAAACATAATTTGGATGCTTAGGGTCATAGAACCCTGGTGGTTGTTCTACATAGACTTCTTCATTCAGCTTTCCATTTAGAAACGCTGATTTTACGTCCATTTGATAGACGATGAAGTCTTTATAGACTGCATAAGCTAAGAATAGTCGAATTGCGTCGAGCCTGGCCACAGGGGCAAAGGTTTCATCATAGTCTATGCCTTCCTCTTGTCTGTATCCCTGAGCAACAAGTCGAGCCTTGTTGCGGGTTACAGTTCCATGTTCATCTAACTTGTTTCTAAACACCCATTTGGTGCCTATTACAGTTTTATCAGATGGTCTAGGAATGAGATTCCAAACTTTGTTTCGAGAGAACTCAGTCAGCTCTTCTTGCATAGCACTGACCCAGTTTGGATCTCTGAGGGCATCATCAGTCTTCTTTGGTTCTATTAAAGAGAGAAAGTTTACAAAGAGACAAATATTACCTGAGCTTCGTCGTGTCTGAATACCTGCATCTGGATCACCAAGAATTTGATCTATTGGGTGATCTTTGGTCCATCGCTGAGCAGGAGCATTATTGCTTAACTCAGAGGTGGGATCAACAATTTGAATGTTTGTCGATGATGACGATTGAGGTTCATCAGCGATCAACTGTTGAGTAGATTCACTGGAGAGGTTTTCAGACGAAGGCAGATTTGATGGTAGGAGTGTGTTTAAAGGTTCAGCTGAAACCCATGAGTTGGATTCAGCGGTAGGATGTATAATGTTTGGATCATCATCAGCAACTGGAGGATCTGAATGCTGATGGTTAGAAAAGAAAGGTTCAGTTTCTCTGTAGTGAGAAAGCATCCAAGCATTTAACTCTTCATTGTCAGCGATTGGTTTTGAGTTCGCTGAGCGAGTTTCATCAAAAGTGACGTGAATTGTTTCTTCTACGGTTTGTCTTCTCTTGTTGAAGACTCTGTAGGCTTTGGAGATGGAGGAATATCCTAGAAATATTCCATCATCAGCTTTTGGGTCGAACTTTCCAAGTTGATCTCTGTTGTTTAAGATAAAACACTGACAACCAAAGATATGAAGAAAACTGATAGAAGGCTTCCTTCCAACAAAAAGTTCATAAGCTGTCTTCCCAAATCGCTTTATTATCAGCGATCTGTTTTGAGTAAAACATGCAGTGTTTACAGCTTCAGCCCAAAATTGAGTAGGGAGATGAGAATCGCTGAGCATTGATCTAGCAGCTTCTATGATCGTTCTGTTTCTTCTTTCAGCGACTCCGTTTTGCTGAGGTGTTCTTACTGAAGAGAAGTTGTGAGAGATTCCCTTGTTCTCAAAGAAATTGTTCAGAGAACTATTTTTGAATTCAGTTCCATGATCACTTCTTATTGAACGAACAGTAAGATTGTTCAGCACTTCCATCTTTTTTACAAAAGATATTAGTTCTTCTGGAGTATCACTCTTACAGCGAAGAAAGATAACCCAGGTGTAGCGAGAAAATTCATCTACAATGACAAGTGTATATTTCTTTCCAGCTATTGATTGGATGTTGACAGGGCCAAATAGATCCATATGCAAGAGCTGAAGAGGACTTGTCACTGAGGAAACTTGTTTCGACTTGAAACTTGCTTTTGTTTGTTTTCCTTTTTCACATGCTGAGCAGAGAGATTCTTTAGCATATGAGTGCTGAGGAAGACCAGAAACCAGTTCCTTTGATGAGAGAGAATTCAGGGTTTTGAAGTTTAGATGAGAGAGCCTTTTATGCCATAGCCAGTTGACATCAGAAGAGGCTTTAGATAGAAAACATAAGTTTTCAGTGACAGTAGAGTCCATATCTATTACATAGACATTTTCTCTGCGATGACCACTGAGAACAAGTTTTCCTTTCTCATTTAACACTGAACATGCTTTCTTAGTGAAGCGTACTTCATAGTCTTTATCACATAGCTGACTGATGCTTAGAAGATTATGCTTCAGTCCATCTACGTAAGCGACTCTTCGAAAGGTAGTTGTCTCATTGCTGAGGACACCAAACCCTCGGGTAAATCCTTTACCATTTCCACCAAAGGTCACAGAGGGACCTTTTTCTTCCTTGTATTCAGTGAGCAGGTCTTTTTGTCCAGTCATATGACGAGAACATCCACTATCAAGATACCAGATGCCCTTTGATCCCTGCACACATAAGGAAGATTAAGCGTTGTTTGGTACCCACTTTTCAATGGGTCCTTCAGAGTTAGTGGATAATGTAAGTTCAGTGATATTCTCAGCTGACGAAGATTCAGCTTCAGTGATAGTCTTCACTTTGGTTAATTTCTTAACCTTAGTGGTATTTTTCACCTTGGTGACCTTCTCAGCTTTAGAAGCATTTTTCTTCACTTTAGCTATTTTATCAGCTTTAGTGGCGGTTGGACATTTACTTGCAATATGATCAGTAAAACCACAGTGATAACACTTTCTGTATTTAAAAATGGTTTTAGGACCCGAAGTAGAAGGTTTTGCAAGTTTAAGATGAGCAGGGTCAGGTCCAAGAAGACTTTTCTCTTGAGATCTGGGAGGAATTTTCATTTCTTCAGATCTCGAAGGTTTAAGGTCAATCTTCAGCTTTGGAGGACAGAGATCAAAGATTTCTATCACAGAGCTAGAGGATTGCTTAGCTGAAGGTTTAGAAGGAACTTTCAGCTTTGCTTTCCTGGTTGCCTTCTGAGGAAAGAGAATGGACTTTCCTTTATCCGTAGACTTAGTGTCTTTGGATTTCTCCTCAGGGATGGGATTTGAAGAAGAACAGGGATAGAGTTGATTGTAAGAAGTGTCAAAGAAGGAGGTGACAAAGGTTCCAAACTTAAGCAAGGAACTCTCTTTCTTAGGTTCATCCTGAGGTGTCCAAAAACCAAGACCAGTTTTATCATTTTCAGGGGTTTGAGCATTTATTATCTCAGAGATTTTTGTTGATGATTTGCACCATTTTTCAACATGAGCCTTTTCTGTTTTTAAAGCAGCGATGGCTTGTTCGCGTTCAATACTGATGATTTCATTTATAATGACTTGATCTTTCAACTTTTCTTCTAAAAGATTTAGTTCTTTGATCTTTTCATGACATTTCTCCAGCTCTTGAGTTAAATGAACATTTTTGTTCTCAGCTTGAGTTTTGTCGTTTAGGGCATTATAAAGGTCACTCGTCAGTACATCAACAGCGCGACTTCTCTCAGCTTCAGGTAGAGAGGGATTTGTAGAGATAGATACCTGAGATGATATGTAGCTCATAGAAGATTCAGATGGTTCTTCCACTTCTTCTTTAATCTCAACCATGAGGCAAAGATTAGCGACTTCTTCTTCATCAGAAGATGATTCTTCTGATTCAGCCCAGTCGTTTTCTTCAGCGATGAGACCTTTACCTTTTCGCTGATGACTTTTCAGCTTTTGATATTTGTTTTTCAGCTTAAGGTATTTGTCATCACTGGATCTTCTTGAGGTAGAAGGTTTGAAGACCTTTTTCGACCTGCACTCATTAGCAAAATGTCCAATCTTTTCGCAGTTATAGCAAGTGGCAGTAGCCTTATCAACCGGAGTTGATTTTGACTTTTCAGAAATAGAGAGAGGTTTACTTCTTCGGAAGTTACTCTTTCTTGCAAATCTCTTAAAAGAGTTTGTCAAGAGAGCTAAGGACTCATCAAACTCTGAAAGATCAGGGTCTGATAGATCCTCAGATTCAGAATCTAACTCAGTGATAGTGAGAGTAGATCGCTGAGATGGAATTATCTCTGAAGAGACTAAAGCAACAGGAGTGCTTTTAGAGTCTTTAGAATCTTTTACAAGATTCTTCTTCAGAAGATTTGATTGCTCATAGTTGAGCAATATTCCATACAGAGTGCTTAAGGAGAGAGTATGTAAGTCTTTTGTCAGCTTAAGACATATTGAATAACTGTCCCAGCTTTCAGGAAGACATTCCAAGAATTTCGTTAGGACCTCAGAATTAGAATAGGTCCTACCAACAGTTCTTAGATCAATTATTAGGCAGTTAAATCGCTGATGAACATCAGAAAGAGATTCATTCTTACCAGCGATGAAACTTTCATACTGTCTTACCAAGTTAATCTTTCGAGTCTCTTGGATTTCAGTGGTGCCCTCATATTGAACACATATGGTTTCCCACATTTCTTTAGAAGTTTTTAGATGCATGATGGAATGGAAAACTTCATCAGGCAGAGCCATTGAAATAATGGTCTTTGCTCTTGCATCTATGCCTACCTTCTTTTTATCTTCATCACTCCACTGTCTTATTTCCTTAACGACATATCGTTCAGGGACAGCTTCAGTGGTGGCAGTAGCGGGAACCGCAGCTATAATTCTAACAGGTTCATAGGGTCCATTTTCTATATATTCAGGTATAGTAGGATCCGCACCTTCAAGAAATAGCATCATTCGATTTTTCCATAGAGAAAAGTTATCTCTGCTAAATCGAGGAGGTTTAGAAAGTGAGCCATTATCATAGTAGTTTGTGTTTGTGTTTAATGCCATTTTAGAATAGCAAGGAAGAGTATACAGCAAGATCTTGTTTATTAGATTTAAACAAACTGCTCTGATACCACTTGTTGGTCCCGAAGGTGCTAAACAAGTTTGTAGAAGGGGGGGGGGGGTTGAATACAAACACAGAATTTAAAGTTTAATAAATTGTTTATTGAAGAATCAAAATACAATTTACAAGTTTGTTGCGGAATAAGATTAAGACAGACTCAATCTAAACAAACTAAAGAAACACTAAGATAATTGCACAAGAAGTTCAGAGAATGGGGATTAGAGATATAGAAAACAAGGGTTTCTATCTTGAGTTCAAGGATGAAGCACACCTTTAGATGAAGGGGTGAACTTCCTATTTATACCCTATGCATTAAATGCATGGCAGGATACTTTACACGTGGCGTTCACAGATTGGCTTTGAAATACTGACTTTTGGGAGACATGCTTTTGGTCGGGTCATGAACAGTGTAGTGGACAGAGTTGTTGTACGAATGTTTGCAGAGACTTGTCCGTTCTGACATATCGTACTAGGTTGTGCAAGGATAGACAAAAGGACACAGGCATAAGCTTTGTGATCGTTTGATAGCTGAGTATCTCTAAGTTCAGAGATAAAGAGGTTCAGTTATCGCTGAAGCTTTTTCTCCTGTTCCTTCGCGTATTGGTAGAGTTGTCTTTGCTTCACTGATATCCGCATCAGGTCACTAGTAGACTTCTCATTGTTCAGCAGCTTCGTCTTTGATTCAGCTATGAACATCTGTTGACGCGAAACTTGTCTTCAGGGATTACGTTGGTTGTTTACTTTAGGAACTATCAGTGATAACTGAACAGACTCAGTTCGATCACTGATAGTGAAACACTAATACATAGAAATGCTTATAAGAAAGACAATCAGCGATAACTGAACAGACTCAGTCTGATCGCTGATGGTGAAACACTAATACATACTAAAACGTAATTTTCACTAAGTATAGGAGAGGGTCGTTATCAAATCA
Organism: Arctium lappa; assembly: GCA_023525745.1. Classification (NCBI taxonomy): domain Eukaryota; kingdom Viridiplantae; phylum Streptophyta; class Magnoliopsida; order Asterales; family Asteraceae; genus Arctium; species Arctium lappa. Next base: position 14,683,843 of record CM042050.1, read on the forward strand.
CTGAGAGAGTTTGGATCAACACTTAGCGGGGTCTTCCAAAACGTCACGCATATCTTCCTTGCGTTCTATGACCAAATACTATCTACCGCTTATCTTATTAGCTCTTATAGACAACATCCCGAATTCTTAGCGGTTGCTTGCTAATGACTCCTTCTACGGTTACAGGTGGGAACATTTTCTTGATCTTTCGAAGCAAACCGACACTCGACTTGCCTAAAAAAATCTCCTATAACACCGGTACTATATAAATCCAATTACCAAAGTCTTCGGTTTAAAATTCTTATGTTGGTTCTCAATTAAAACAACCACATCAATCGGTCACCAACCCCGGGGCTTACCTCTTAAAACTCCTACTCTCTCCCTATTATCGACTCAAGCCTCGACTACATGAATTAACACCCAAAGCCCCTTACCTGCCCTTATATGGCTCCCAGAAACGCTATCAACATCGATCTCTAGCATCCGCTACCAGAAGTGGTATATCCTACCCGACGGACGAGGTACCGACAAACCATCTAACAAAGACTCGAACACGAGCTTAACTATCTTACGAAACGAAACGAATGGGAAACGCACCTGTCGTCACCGATGTGCCATTCCAGTCTGGACGCACTGTGCCCGCTTCCCAATCCTTCTCTGATATCTGCACGAGGGCAGTCCTTCTTGACATGGTCCGACTCTCTACATGTAAAACAGATAGTGCCCTTGATGGAACAATCCCGGTGAGAGTGGCCTAACATGCCACCCTTGAGACACGTTAGAGGGTTGGGGTTGCACATCCCCGCATGTTTGGCTCGACACTCACGACACCACTTTGACTTCCTGCGATGGCTAAATCTCTTCCCTTCTTCATAATTTTGGTATTCATGGGGTGGACTCCTCCGGTCCTCCCGTTTCCTCTTTTCTAAAAACTCTGCCTCTTCTTCTTCACCCCGGAAATAAACGTCTTCCATAAACTATGATTCTTCTATCGCTTCCCGAAGAGTGGAAGCCTTGGAACATCGGAACATCACCTTCATACCAGCTGGCAGTCCGTTCATGTAAGCCTTGACTCTGTCTTTCTCACTCAGAACGATATGTCCTACTAGATCCAATTTCTCCATGAAGAGATTGGAATATTCTCTCACCGACATATTTCCTTTCTTCAGGGCTCGGAACTCGTCTTCTATTCTGTCTATCGTCCTTTCGTTACAAATTTCATCCAACACTTCCTTCTTGAATGCATCCCACGTTAGTGACGAAGCAATAGCAGTTCCCATAGTGGTTTTGGTGACGTTCCACCAAGTAAGAGCTCGACCCCTCATCATGTGGGAGGCAAATTTCACCTTCTTCCCCTCCTCACACTCGCTAGTGTCAAATGCTTGTTCCATCTCTTGGATCCAATTCAAGCACGCCACTGGACTGTCGGTTCCTGAAAACTCTGGCGGCTTGCTGCACAGAAAGTTCTTGTATGCACGGGCCCTCTCGCTATATTTCATATTAGCAGCAACAAGATCCTCCATCCGGATCACATTCCCGGTGTCACCTAGACTCCGCACATCAGGCTCGTTAATTATTTCACGTCTCCGGTCATTGGCATCTCTGACCTCTAACGCCTTCATTATCCTTTCCTCTTGTTGCTCCATAGCCAACTTCATCAATTGAACCACATTATCCAACAACTCGCCTTGAGGATTTGCCTCTTGAGTTTGCGTTACTCTTCCTGCATCCGCCATTCTTTTCTGACACACACGAGAATGAGATTAAGAATCTTAGACCAAAACTATAGTCGCAACTATGACATATTAATGCACATATCGAGCATCGTAATAATGGTAGAGTCAAGCATGCTCACGTAACAGTATATTCATAATAGAAGTAGCTAAGTGAAATTATGAATATAGTATATATAAGGATCCTCGTCACCATAGTCACGACCCATAACTAGGGCATTTTTGTCGACCACCGCAACCCACACTCATCTTAAAAGTTCTACCCAGAACAAACAAGTCATAACTTAAAGTCTCAGCTTAAGTCTAGGCATCTAAGCTCCATACCTAGTTCACTTAAACTAGAGCTCTGATACCAACTTGTAACACCCCTAAAATTCGAAAATAGCAGAAAATTTTAACTTCCAAAAACTCTAAAATACAAAGCTTTGAAATATCAAATATCTAAAGTTACAAGGAAGAATCGCTACAAAAACGTATCAGAGTTCTAATGGAACTATCTAGTCTCACAAACGGGGACACCATTAGTCGGATGTTGCTAAAATCACCGATGCTGCTATCTTCACCAAACCGGATGACGTCACTAAAGCCATCCTACCGGAACTTCTACCAAGCTTCACTCGCCACTCAGATCCATCTAAGACATGATATACATGTCGAAAAGAAAAAGTGTTAGGCTTAACGCCTAGTGAGTTGAAACAGTTTTCATCATATAAATCATAAAACATTTAAAATAAACGTTTTACTCCGAATAAGGCCATTTTAGAAATATTGATTATAAAGAGTCTTTATTTGCAAATCAAGTTACTTCTAATTTTCAAACACCCATTTTGAAAAATTATTCGACATCTAAATTTCCCTAAAACGCACCCACGCGGTATTTCGTCAAAGGACTCTTTGTGTAAATAAAATGGTACGGTTCTACACCGAAAGCATGGGTAAAGGAATACCAAAAAATAACAGCTTTCGGTGACGGGGGATACCCGATTCCATCGAATGTGGCAGGCACACAAAGTAAAGCCACCAATCAATGTTCTCGAGTTTTACATAGACCATGGATCCCCGTATCCGGCTCCTCTGAGCTACCACCGCAAGATACCCAAATAAACCTAGCGACTACTCGACCTCTAGATGAGTCTCACCACAAACTCACAAGTCCCCGTATCCGGCTCACCATGGGCACCACCGCAAGACTTAGCTCCGTATACGACTCTCCAAGAGAACCACCGCAAGCTTATATAACAACATGACTTGGGGACCACTCACTAGACTCAAACATGGACATCAAAACTCCATGATGAACATAACGACTCATATGCCTATGGATCCAATGCATTACAGTCTAAATATTACATGACTCCATATGAATGAACTAATGCATCCAGAACATGTAATAACCAACATTTGTATAATAATTGTATTTCCATAAAGCGCCCATATTGTGCTGTTAAAACGGGACAACATCCCAAAACTCATTAGAGTATAACTCAAGCCACAAGGCATCTTAAAATGTTTGCCAATAAAAGCAAAACCAACATGACTATACATGTCGAAGTATAATTTTCTCAAAATATGCATTTCCCCCAATGTATTGTCGGCCGAAGGCCAAAACCGTAGGATTCATAATTTCCCAAAATACTCGTAGTGTCCAAAATGATAATTTCCGTTTACTCACGCCGTTGAAGCCGAACTTGTTTAAAACATCGATATCTCAAACTCATAAGTAAAGTAAAATCCCAAGACTCCCACTTGTACCCAACTTTTCACCAAAATAAAACCCAACACCTTACGTTGTCCAATTTCTTTAATAATTCCAATAAAATTCCTTTAGTAGGTTTGGATATCATTTTGATGCTAAAACACCCCAAACACACTTAGCAACCCTCATAAAGCTTTGACATCCCAAGTATGTGAAAATACCCATTTACCATGAAACTCATCAAATGTAAAATGTGTTTGTAACATATGTTCAAGAATCCCCTTTTTGTGACTCAAACACTTCATAAAATATTGTAACCCATTTCTCAAGAGTTTGATAGCACAAAGTGTGCAAGTATACCAAATATGCGTATTGTACAAATGTTCACAAAATTCTTATGAAAATGAAGTAAACTCATGGATATACATTTAAAACCCAAAATATATGCATTTTGACATGTATATAGTTTTTTCAAGCAACTAGAACTCACCTTGCTAGATTTAGACTAAATATAGGTTTTACCCACAAACTTGGGTTCCTTGAAGAGGAGATCTTGGATCCTTTCACTAGATCCAATGCTTTCTACAGATCCACTACCACAAACATTCACCAAGTTATACCAAACCCTAGGAATGCAAAACAAAACGAAGAACACTAAACCCTAACTTTTAGATGGAAAGATGGGTAGATTACCTTGATCATAAACCCTTGGATCCAACCAATATCTTCAATACCCTTCTTTATCTACTTGAAAAGCTCCAAAAGACGAGACTATGAGATCAAGAATCATTCCAATCAGATTTGGGAGGAAGAAATTATGAGAAAATGAAGTTTGGTTCCAAAAAACGAGTTTAAGACTCTCAAACCAGATCCCGCGGCCTTGCCCGCGACTTGTAAGTAGTGGGGCAAGTCGCCCGCATCCCAAAACTCAACTCCAATGAGTTGTGCGGCCTAGTCCGCGACCCTCAAAAAGCCCGGTTTCTCGCGTCTTTCGCACCTGATTCAATTCCCAAAGGTTCCATCGTGAAGTTTACCTGTTCCCAATACCTTTACGCTCCAAGAGTTAAACTACTCCCGTATTACCATCGATGTAAAATTCTAAACTTACGGGTGTTACAGCGTGAAGTGCAAAGTGTGCGTCTCTTCGCGAGTACCATGCCCGCGCCCTCGACCGATCGCACTTAGAACCTATTGGTTTCACTCCCTTGAGCAAATTAGCCAATTCCCAAGTTCCATTCCCTATAATAGAATCTATTTCATCATTTATTGCCTCCTTCCATAGTGGAGCGTCCCTTGAAGACATGGCCTCTTTAAAAGTCTTAGAATCATCTTCGATTTTAATCGATAAAATGGCTTCTCTAGTCACTTTCTTTTGTGTTCCTTCTACTAGGTAGAAGAAGAAATCATCTGCTAGACTTTTCTCTTTTCTTACTCTAGTACTTCTACGTGGTTCGTCAACCTTGTTTGAGGTTTTAGAACTATCATGATATGTACTAGGAAGATTTGATGCCAAATTTCTTTCAGAGTTTTCAGCATCTTTTGAAAACTTGTCTTCAAAGAATTCCACATCTCTGGATTCGACTATTACTCCTAATTCTTTATCCAACAACCTGTAAGCTTTGTTATTTCTAGCATATCCCACAAGTATGCTTTTAATAGCACGGGCTCCCAGTTTGGATCTTTTAGGATCAAGAGTTCGATAGTAGGTAACACAACCCCAGACTCTAAAGTAGTTCAGATTGGGCTAGTTGGGATCACACGACTAGTGATCCGGTTGTGAATATGACAAGCAGTCAATAGGGCTTCTCCCCACAGTTGACCATCTCAACAAGAGTATGTTCTTTCGTTTCACCAGACCATTCTGTTGAGGGGTGAACGGTGAGGTGCGTTCATGTTTGATACCATTCTCTTCGCAGAAAGTATCAAACTTTCTATTAAAATATTCCCCACCTCTATCTGATCGAAGTTTTTTGATTCGTTTTTCAAGTTGATTTTCCACTTCATCTTTATAAAGTTTAAAAGCATCAAAGGCTCCATCTTTTGAATGTAATAAGTAAACGTATAAAAGCCGACTGAAGTAATCACAGAATGTAATGAAATACCGTTTACCACCACGGGTAAGTATTCCATTCAATTCACAGATATCGGAATGAATCAACTCTAAAATAGTAGTATCTCTTTTAACTGATGGAAAATGTTTCTTTGTAAACTTTGATTTCACACATGTTTCAAATTTTCCAAAATCTTTGTTGTCAATTTTAATTAATCCTTTATTTTACATTTTTTCAATATTTGTAACATTGGTGTGTGTTAAACGATTATGCCATAAAGATATTAAACAAGCAAAATACTCAAAAGAATTAACTTTATTAAAATCAGAGGGAATTACATCAATAGTAGAAACAAAAACTTCATCAGAAATGGCTAACACATTACTACCCCCACTCGGCTCGGCCCCATTTTCATCATCACTCAAGTTCAACCGATACATACCCAACTGGTCGTATCATTTTCCTATGAAAGTATTCCGTTTGTATATCACTAGCTTCCTTTCCTCGATGTTGAGTCCAAACTCGTGTTCATCGAGTTTGTTCCCAGAAACGAGGCACTTATTGATAGAAGGAACGTGAAGTACAATCCTCAAAGTGACAGTTTTCCCGGAAGTGAACTTGAGTAGCACCGTACCCATACCCGCAACATTGGCCTTGCCATTGTTAGCCACGATCACCTGTTTTTCTTCTCGAACAAGACCATATTCAACAAACTTGGACCGGTAGTTACACACATGAACTGTCGCTCCCGTGTCTAAGTACCAACCTCCTCTACTAGCTGTGATTCTGGTAGCTGCCTCCGAGATCATATCAATCTCCTCCATTTGCATGTTTGCAACAAGATTCTGGATTCCTTCAACAGTGTTGGCTACTGGAGGTCCGGATTTCCTTTCCTTGCATTCTCGGGCATAGTGTCCCGTCTCTCCGCAAACGTGACATTTCCCGATTCTCTTGAAGTGTTGAACAAGTTTAGATTGTTGTCCGGATCTTTAAAAACTCTTATTTTGTGGACCCAGATTCCACTTCTTACTAGGACCACCCGCCTTCCCCTTCCCTTTGTTGTTGTCAGCCTGCACGCTGTTTGCAACCATCACAGACTTACCCCTCGTATCCCGATTACGAGTCTCTTCTTCGATCCTTATATGTTTGGGCAGGTCATCCAAAGAATAGTCTTCAGATTTGTACATCATTCTTTTTGAGAAATCTTTCCAAGATGGGAGCAATTTATCAATCACCGCCCCCACTTGGAAAATTTCTGGAAGAGTTATGGAAAGTGCTTTTAATTTATTTGTAATAACCTGGAGCTCGTGAATCTGCTCTAGGATTGGTTTTTCATCAATCATTTGAAAGCGTAAAAACTTATACACAAGATACTTATTGGTGCCCTCTTCTTGTGTCTTATATTTGAATTCAAGTGCATTCCATAACTCTATTGGATCGGTAATCAGAGAGTATAAGTCATAGAGTCTATCGGATAGGGCATTTTTAATGTGTCCGCAGGCCAAGGATGTCTCCTCCTTACGGATTAGCCTTAACTTGTTAAGTTCGGCTATTTTTGCCTTATCCGGCTCTTTTCCTTTATCAGGAATGAGATCAGCAAGGATAGGCGGGAGGTTCGGGTCCATTACATGATAGAATTTTATTACCATTAGCATAAACTTGACTTTTTCAACCCAACGAGTGTAGTTACACCCGTTGAACCAGTCAAGTTTCACAATCTCTTAATTCATTACACGAATGTTGGTAGAGCTTCCGAAATCCATAACAAAACCTTTAAGAATGTTGTAAAATCTTTATATATATAAAAGGAAAACCCAAGAGTGATGAGGTGGCACCATGAGAGACCTTCATTTCTATTTATCTAAATTCTCATAATTTTGAAATTTTTTACTTAAAGATTGGCTTTGGTGAAGAGATGAAACATTATGTTGTTAAGGTTGTCCCACATTGATTGAAAGATAAAGATGTGTATATAAGGGGTAGATTAATGTTGAAATAATGTGAAATGGTGTTTAGCTAAATATAGCTAAACCCAAGTTTAAGAGTAAACTACGATTTTCGTTCCTGTGGTTTGATGTTTATAACGATTTTCGTCCTTAATCTTTAAAAACTGCTTTTTTCGTCCCTGTGGTTTTCAATTCCTTTCGTTTTTCGTCCCTAAGACTAACTCTGTTAAAAAAAGCAAGTTAGTGAAGGGCATATTTGTCTTTTTAAATGTTTTTGTTTTATCCATAAACTTTTATTAAATAATATACCAATCTATACTATATTATAAAAATGACATAAAAAACTCTTAATTGCAACATTTTAAGCACAAGTTACAACTAATTAAAGCCAAATACTTAATTTACAATTTCTTAATGCTTTGGTACAATCTTTCCAAGCACAGTATCTCACATAATCATCTATTTGTAGAATGGATACTCATTTATTAATATAATATTTGTTTTTTTGGTGGAGAATTTTATAAATTAGATTTTATATTAGCATAATCTATTTTAAATGTAGATTTTACATTTAAATCTATATTAATGAGATGTAATATAAAATCTTTTTTCTTCCGTATTTTTTTATATTACATCTCATAATCATTTTTCTATATTTTATTTTATAAAATTTGTTTCCATATTTTATTTTATAAAATATTTTTACATAATGAGATGTAATATAAACTCTTTTTTCTTCCCTATTTTTTTGTTAATATAAAATCTATTTTATTTTATAAAATCTACACGTATTTTATATTAGCATAATATAAAATCTACACGTATTTTTTTTGATAATATAAAATATACACGTATTTTTTTTTCACGAGCATTAAAAAAGAAAGTTGATATGAGTTAAAAATAACAAGATACTAATAAATTATCGTATTCTTTAAAATAAAAATATTCCGCAATACTTTCCAAATTAACTAAGTGTAAAAAAAAAAATAGATACGATCTAGATATAAAAATATTCTTCCATATTTTTAATATATTTACATTTAAATGTAAAATCGAAAATAAAAATAAAAGATTTTAAAATATTCTCTACATTCACTATAAATATATATAGCTTCTCTATGTATCATCCGAGTACAAGAAGAAGACGAACGGTCGGGTGTCAATGACGGAACCTGCAACTGAACAAAAAGTATTCTACTATATTTTTGTTTCTTTGAAAAACTATTTTTTTTATATTTTATTTTATTTACTGAGGATTTGTTTATATTTTTCAAAACCCACAATCATATTTTTCGAAGTACAGGAATAAGATATATACATATCTTTATTTTTATCGACTAATACTATGAGGTTTTGAAGTCAATAGTCAGATAAATATGTTGTGAGACATGTCGTTTGAGTTTTAAATAATATAATACAAAATTATTACCAATATTATTGCACAAAGTCATAACAACAAACGATTAAGAATATATTCAAGTTAACCACTTATAAAATTACATTCGTTTTTCACATTGTATTTCATTAACTGTTAACAGAGAAATTACGTTTCATTTTAACTCGGTTCAATATTCCAACAAAAAAAAAATTCCTCTCGTGCAATGCACGGGCCCAACACTAGTTATGTTAATAGCAAAACTCGGAATTCAAGAATGCTCTTTTATTAATAAAGATCACGTTTTTATTAATAAAGATTACAACTGTATTAATAAAGACGAGTGCTTTATTAATGGAGATCGTTAAACAAAATTGTTTATTAGTTATATTAGGTCCAACAGATTCTATCCTTCGCGATAGAATCGTTTTAAGAAAGGAGTAGAAGACAGAATGTTCACTCGGTGAACGAAACTAAATTACACAACAGTAAATGTAAAACCAACCTGGAAGTAGACGATAAATTCAAACGAGCAGACTGTACGGAACTGTATCATGTCCTTAAATGTTTTGGCGACACTCTAGAAAGTTGTGAGTCTATTATCGCTTAACCCCAGGATTTGATGCAGTATTAATCAAACACTAACAGCAATAGTGTTTAACTGTTTTAATGCAAAGCTTTGACAGAAAGAGGTAAAAAAACGTAGGTACATATCGAGCGAGAGAGAGCAGATCGAGAGAGAAAGCAGATCAATTTCTGGTGTGTATTCAAAGGAAGGAGAATACCTTAATTTATAGTAGAAGAGATCAGGTGTGAAGTTGATCTCCCCCATGACTTTCTCCTTAAGTTTCGAGATTATGGAAAGAGTTGGAGACTAAGTCTCCAACTGATTTTTGGGGATAATTAAACATGTGTTTAATATGCTGAAAAATGAAAATATCTGCTTAATTTAAATAAAATTAAGACTTATCTCAAAATTAATTAATACAGGTTCATCAATTAATTCTACAACTCGAGTTATAAAAAGAAACTCGGAGCAAGGCTCCTCAGCTCCAATGCGAAGTGCACGTCTCTTCGCGAGTACCGCGCCCGCAGCATCAGCCACGTGCGCACGTGTGTTGCCCTTCTTTGATACCCCCACCATAAGCCCACCATTTTAATTACTCAAGACCCACTTGAGACAATAGACTTATAAACTTGAGCTTCTTTTGTATTTCTACCAATGTGGGATAGAAAAATTTCAACCTCACACTCAAATTTCCAACATAAAGACCTTTCGGTAACCTTCAATATTGTTGAACAGACAATGCAGATATCCTGACCACTGTCTTCTTACCATTCGATCGGGTCGGGAACTCTATATTAGTGTTTGTTAGAATCCATGCATTAAGTCGAGACTAAAACGGGCTTACCAATATGGATTTGATTCTTATGATAAAATGTCAGGCTAAAATTAAATTATATTTAGAATTCGTTTTAGATGGAGCCATTATATTCTTTATTATTAATTTACAGGTGGTACTATTTCGGTCGTTCATTTCTGATCATAAAACTGGTACGAATGCATGAACACTCTCAAGAAGGTCCTTTTTGATGCACAAAAAAAGTGCTTTTTGAATACTTTGATGAACAGTACGGCATAAAAATCTTATAATAATGGCATAATAAACATGATTTATATTAGATCATTTTATTTATGCTTTAGATCAAATTGACAGATAAGTTCATCATGTTGCCAATTACCCTGTACGAAAAGAAATTATTGTACTGGTGAAAGCTTTCACAATAATTCCACCTAAACAATAATTTCGATCTATCATAGAGAGAAAGAGTTAACTATTGGAGGTGGATAATAATAATCATAATATCTACTTGTTAAATAAACTTAATCTTCTACAAATTATCCTTATCACATTAATTTGTTAAAATCAGACCCTTTATTTGTTAAATCAGAACAAGTTGTACAACCATTATCATTACTATACCCCCTGATAATCAACCCTACTTAATAGTATAGGTTTTATGTAGAGATAATGGCACAAGAGGGATTGGTCTCTTAGTCATCCCTCTCCCTGACTTGCAAAAATGTTCAAAGGGACGTAAATGGAGTCTCAAGGGCGTAAATGAAGTCCAGGACACAATTGGAGTCTTGGACGCAATTTGGCCCTTGGGCTCCATTTGCGCCCTTGGGACTCTATTTGCGTCCCTTTGGACGTTTTTGCAAGTCAGGGAGAGGGATGGCTAAGAGGCCAATCCCTCTCCTAGATTTGGCCATTTGAGCTAATTTTTATTTTATGTATCATATGGTTTTACAAATTACAACCGGATTTGATTATAAACTTTGTCGTAGTTACAAAATATGATTTGACCCAACAAACTTTTTTAACACCACTCTTATTATATAACTTAGGCATTGTTTGTCAAAAAAAAAACTAGCTTATTGAAAAACTACTCATAGTAGTGTTTAATAAACTAGCCTATCAGTTAGTTTACCAAACATAGTCTTATACCAATAAATTTATAGCTTATATAGTTATCTATTGGATTATTTTAAATATACTCCAATTTATTTGCTATTTAAATTATTTTCATTTTATTGACATCAACGTTATTTTTTTTTTTTTGTACGGTAACTTGGGCTATGCCCACAACACACGCACCCACGGTATCCGGGCATCCAATTGGGCAACACCAACTAATCCACGGTGACCTGACCCAACCCAATTCGGTCTTTTATATTTTCAATTATTTTAAATTGACTCAAAATAGATTGAGACAGTAACACCATTATTTAATTCATGGTGTTTATGTAGGCTACGTGGCTGTATCGTTAAGTATTGATTAAACTCATAAACTAATGCATTTATCACATGCATCTACGCTGATCACCACCTCGATGCAATATAACTTTCTATTTTTGTTATAGAATCAAGAAAATGTTATGATTTATTAATACCACTATCAATAAAGTTAGAAAAAACTAGTGCAAAGTGGAAATATCACTCTCTTTTTTTCATAATTAAAAACAATTAAATGATGGATTTTCAATCCCTGTAAATACTGAGAAAGTTGCAGATAAAGAAAGGTCAACTTGGGAGTTATTATGACAGTGAATTCAAAGTGTTTTTAGAGCATCCACTGCGTGAGTTTTTTCACCAACTTTTTTCATAACTTTTTTCTTACATATTATTGTCATTTCAACAACTTAAAAGCTTCTATATACTTCTATTATATGAAAAACCTCACCCAAACTTTTTCAAAAATTTTAGGGTCTTACCATTTTAACTATATATCATTAAAAAATTTATTAGAATTGTATAAATATGTCAAATTTGAGATATTAATTTAAATATATAAAAATATAATTACTTTCATTATGTATTTATTTATATTATTTTTTAATAATTTTATTTAAATATGATTACTTTAAATATATTAATAAACAAAAGTGGTTAATAAATAAAACTGATTAAATACGAAAAAGCAGGTCGTGCAGTTACGACCTATGACGAAAAACCTCACGAAAAACCTCAAGTGAAAAACATCTCTACTATGTGAAAAACCTCAAAAGGAGGTTTTTGTTTTTTGAAAAACCTCCTAAAACCTCCCAAAAATCACATTGTGGATGCTCTTATAAGAGTAATTTAGCTAGATAGCCATTTAATTAATGGGTTTTAAGTTCTAACCATTCAATAAATTATAAAAATTTTTGGAATCCCGCAAGGTTAACAACGTAAGGCGTCTTTTATTTGCGGTGTTAGATTTTTTCTGAGAAAAAAAAGAAAAAAAATCAAACTTTATGTTTTTCTGGAAATTTGCGAGCTTGCGGGACGTGGCTTGCGGTTTCCACTGATTTATTTAAAATTGCTATTTTCGGACCTAGGGTTTGTAAATTACGGTCTTCCTTCATAACTGCAACTTGAGGTTTTCTATTCCCTTCTTTGTTTGTCTGATTTGAGGGAGAAGGTTCCATTGAAGTTTTAATAACTATAAGATTTTTTTTATAAGTTCATAGGTGTTGTTATCCCTACCCCCTCCTCACTCACAAATAGGCATGGGAACGGGTCGGGAACCTCAATCCCCATCCCCGTCCTCAATCCCTCATCTTCATCCCCGTCCCCGCCGGAGAATATGATCACATCCCCATCCCCAACGGGGAACGGAGATCCCCAACGGGGAAACGGGAATTTTTTTTTCTGTTTATGTAAGCTATTTAAATCAAATATATGAGACACCGCACATATTTAAATATCACATATTTCCAATAAACCTAAAATCGAAAGAAATTTAATTTAGTATAAAAAAAATCATAACATCATATAATAATGAGTGAATTATAGATTTGGTCCTCGTTCTTTGACTACGGTCCCTATAGTATGTTTATTGTGGATTTGGTTCCTGTGGTATTCAATTTATCTTGGTCATGGTCCCTCTGACTAACGCATCCGTTAACTCCATTAAATCAGAGATCATTTTAGTCATTTTGCCTAATTTGTGTCTTATTATGATAAGAAAAATAAAAAATATATTTTTAACACACACATATATATATAGATATCAAAATAAATAAAATAGGATGTTATTGTATTACTTGATTCTTTAAATTTAAAAAAAATTAATTATATTAAATATAATTTTATTTTATTATTTTATTGTAATTGTGGAAAAAAAATAAGGTTTTATTGTTTTAATGTAATTAAAATTTTAATTTAAACAAACTAGATAATAAAATTATATCTTATTTTATTTAGAACGAATAAAATAAAATATGTTTTTATGATTTGATTTATTAAATTAAAACTTTAATTATGTTAAAGGTGATATAATTTTATTGTTCTTTTACTATCATCACAACAAACAAAGTTATTATCGATATTTTGACACCAAAATAATTGAAAACATGATAAATGAACTCTAATTTTATCATCTTAAAATTAGAGGTTCCGATTTTCATATTGTTTTTCAGTCAAAAATTAAAAATCAACTGTTTTGATTTTAACGAAATAAAATATTTAAGTTACGAATATTTTAACCCACAATAAAATTAACAAGTGTAATAAACTAATAATTACACATTTCTAAAACTATGTGCCTTTTTTATTATGAACATTTATTTTTGGACGGAAAGAGTACCGAATAATGATAAAACCATGCCGTATCTTTCTATTGATGAATGTTGTAGCTGATCTTCGCTATTTTCTAAATGCTAACATGTTTTCATGTTGGTGTTAACTGACATATGATGCTCTATGTTTTGCCTTATGGCTGTGAGTTAAAATATTCGTAACTTAAATATTTTATTTTTTTAAAATCTAAACGGTGTGTTTTGAGTTTTTTTTATTGAAAAACAATATGAAAATTGGAACCTCTAATTTTAAAATGATAAAATTAGAGTTCATTTCTCAATGGTTTTCAATAATTTTGGTGTCAAAATATCGATAATAAGCTTGTTTGTTGTGATGATAGTAAAAAAACAATAAAATTATATCACCTTTAACATAATTAAAGTTTTAATTTAATATATCAAATCATAAAAACATATATTTATTTTATTCGTTCTAAATAAAATAAGATATAATTTTATGATCTAGTTTGTTTAAATTAAAATATAAATTACATTAAAACAATAAAACCATATTTTTTTCCACCATTACAATAAAATAATAAAATTAAATCATATTTAATATAATTATTTTTTTTTAAAATTTAAAGAATCAAGTCATACAATAACATCCTATTTTATTTATTTTGATATATATATATATATATATATATATATATATATATATATATATAGGGTCAAGTTCAGGGGAAAACCCTAAATAAATAGAAAACCGAAAAACCACGAAAAAAATGGATGAAAAGGTATATCAATATGGAGGTCAAATTAACGAGAAAATTATGATTGTTTTTTTGGAGTAATTTATTTCGCTCGAATTTTGTTTATTTTTTCTTTTTTTTCGAATAAAAAAATAGGGGGCTAGAGTTTTTTAATTCAAAAAATATTTTTGTAACCGCCCATTTAATCACATCCATCAGATCATCTAATCTAACGGTTGATAAGATGTTTTTTAGTTTTTCATTTATTTGAGGTTTTCCCTTATATATATATATATATATATATATATATGTGTGTGTGTGTGTGTGTGTGTGTGTGTTAAAAATGTATTTTTTATTTTTTTTATCATAATAAGACACAAATTAGGCAAAATGACTCAAATGGTCCCTGATTTAATGGAGTTAACGGATGTGTTAGTCAGAGGGACCACGACCAAGATAAATTGAATACCATAGGGTCCAAATCCACAATAAACATACTATAAGGACCATAGTCAAAGAAAGTAACAAAGCACGGGGACCAAATCCACAATTCACTCAATAATAATTAATAACTTAAAACCAAAAGAAACTCAACCGAATTCGAAAAAAAAAAACTTAATTTCACACGTACCAAAAGATATCGAGTAATATTCAAAACCATATCGAGTAATTGTATTTTGATTGACATCCAAAATACATACTAATATCCAAAAAATAACAATTTTATATTATAAACCTAGTTAGGAAATAGGAAATTATGAATTACCGATTTAGTTTATATAAATAATATATATTAAACATTAATTAAAATATATAACGGGGACGGGGCGGGGAGTGTGATACCCGTCCCCGTCCCCGTCCCCATCCCCGGTTTGAGACAAACGGGGATCCCCGTCCCCATCCCCATCCCCGATCGGGGCGGGTGGACCGGGTTCCCCGACGGGTCGAAGCCCATTTCCATGTCTACTCACAAACACTCACATACCCCCCTACCTCACTCACATACCCCTATAGGAGGGGGTATGGATAGAATTCACCTATATTTATAGTATACATAAATATTATAAGATAATATAATAATAAAATAAAATAGGTAATAACTCTAAAAAAACGTTCTGATACGTATGTAAAAAATCGAAACTAACACTAGGAATCTTTGACGAACAGTATCACGAATCATTATTACTTTGACACACGAAAAGGATTCATAGGAAACCTCAAGTTGCGGTTATGAACGAAGACCGTTATTTATAAATCACAGGTCCGAAAATAGCAATTTGAAATAAATCAGTGGAAACCGACAGTTGCATCCCGCAAGCTCACAAATTTCTAGAAAAAAACGTAAAATTCGATATATTTGTTTTTCTCTTTTTGTCAGAAAAAGTCTAACACTGCAAGTAAAAGATGCATTGTGGTGTCAGCCTTGCGAGCTTCCGGATATTTTTGTAAAAAAAATATATTTGGTGGTTAAAACTTAAAAACCTTTAAGTTTAAGTGACTATCTTAGGTAAATTACTCGTTTTTATAACACCACCTAACTAAGCTTAAATGGGCATGCCGATAACAGCTAACTGGATTCGTGATTGGATCCACATATATTCGGTAAAAAGAATAATCATTTATTTTAGAACAATCAAAAACAGAAAGTGTTTGATAAAAAACTGTTTTCTTTTCTTCTTTTTTGATTTGGTGATGAGCATTAATCAACAACAGCAGCTTGCCCTTCATCAAACTCTGTGTTCCACTCAAGCTAGAACATTTTGATCCCTTCTATTGTACAAAAGTTAACCAAAGTCCTTGTAGAGTGTGGTCCTAAATAAAACTTGAGCCGGCCCTAGTTTTATGTCGACTGTATATATAATATATTATTTGTGTATTAGAAAATAATTAAATCATAGGGAATTTGATTAAAATGGGCGTATTTCAAATCCGTACTACCCAAATAACCCAAATCTCGTTCAAATCGCCGAAATACCCTTTATGTACGGGAATAGTGGCCGGGAATCCCGGGTTGGTCGTGTTCGAGGTTATGGCCGGGATTCCCGGGGTTAGAGGCCGGGTTTCCCGGGGTTATCCATGAACAATGGGTTTACTTATTTTTATCATTTCATTCAAGTCAAAATCATTACTTCCAATTGGAGAGAGGCCGGGAATCCCGGGGTTACATAGTATCATATGCATACAATATACAGACACAAAGAGTGTGTATGAAATTGGTCAAAATCAATTTTCTCTAAGTCAAAATCATTACTTAGGGGGTTTCTCGGACATAACCCCGGGATTCCCGGCCTCGCAACCAATCCCGGGATCGAGCCCCATCCCGGACAAAAGGGGTATTTCGGCGAATTTAACGAGATTTGAGGTATTTGGGTAATACGGATTTGAAATACGCCCATTTTAATTAATTTCCCTAAATTATATATACTCTTTTTTTAATTAAAAGTAATAAGATTAAAATAATCATCATTGTTCCACTCTGGTCCATTCTTTTTGATGAGATAAATAATCATCATTGTTCCACTCTTTTTACAAACTCACAAACCATGCTAATAACGAGTTTTAATTAAGCTTATTATATATTATTGATTAAAAAGAGAGTACGATTTAATTATTTTCCCAAGTAATACACAAATTATATATATGTAGTCGACATGAAATGAAATTAGCTAGTGCCGGCTCAACTTTTATTTAGGCCCACGCTTTACAGGGACCTTGGTTAACTTTTGTCTTTTTGTACAATAGATGGAGGTCTAAATGAACTGTATCTATATCTATACTATATTATAAAGTATGGATAAAAACTCTTAAATATAAATTATTAGTCATAAGGTATCATCATTTTATACAAGATTTTAAAAATCTCTTAATTTACAAGTATTAAAGCACAAGATACATATTACTACTGCAGACTTTAACACCCACCAATTTGGTATGTGACTATGTGCATGACATTCCTTTTATGAAATTTTTTTCATGTATCACTATTAATTAATATATTATATTACTATAAATTAAATTTGTTTTAATTATATTATTAAATATGTAATTGTTATTTTTTCTAGATGTCATTAAAATATATAAGATAATAATTGAATTCTAACAAAATACTTATTTTTTTTACATAAAAAACATTATATTATTAAGCCTAAATTAAACAAATTTATAAAAAAAAAAAACATTATCATTTTCTCAAATCCATCCAAAATCGTATTGTAAATCGACAAAAAAATAAAATGAAACATTAAAATCGTAATGTATCTCGCTGCATTACGCGAGTACGCTTCTAGTATATATATTAATTATTAAATAAAATTTGTTTCTCCTAAATCAATCTCTATTCAATTTCCTTATCCACATAAATCAGCATTAAACTCATTTTATTACACTTTGAATACTAGGATTTAACCAAAAGGGGTCAAAAAAGAAGCACCATTTTGTTTTGTTTTTTGGCCGTTGCTAAATAATTCTTTCTACATCAAATCGATATCTTAAAACGATTAAAATAATACTGATTTTCACATGTATTGATAAAAAAATTGTAAGGAAAGAGTTCATTATATATATTTAGGTTTTTAGCCTCGGCTTATTCTTAATCGCATTTCCAAATCAATCAAACCCGTTGAAGATTTGTGCTCTCTAAAAGAATTTTATTACATCATAACAAATTCGTTGATTCTGTATTTTTTGACGTATTTACACACTTACAAAATTGTCTAACAGTATCCAGATTGCCTGTAGAATTCAGTCTCCCAGAAAGTCAATGGTTTAATTAAATCTCACCAAAGTATAAAAGTGATGAGGATGCGTCATGCGTGAGTTCATTTGTCGTATATAAATATTATATGTGTACTTCAATTCAAAAATATGTGTAAAACTAGAGTAAGTTGTACTTTAATATATGTGGATGTCACTCACTATCAATCATTGTCCATGTTTTAAACTAATTGCAATTTTGGTTACTATGTTTGCCAAACTGTTTCACTTTTAGTTCCTCTGACTAACTTTTGTTGGAAAAAAGAGTAAACACAAATCTTGTCCCATCGTTTGTCGAAAATAACACTTTTCATTCTTGTAATTTTGAAATTATAAGATGGTTATCATGGTTTGCAAAAATGTCAAGATTTGATCTCTTCTTTTAACCATCGTTAAAAAAATTCTTAATGATGAGAATTTTCAATCTTTTACTATTTTTTTATCTTTTACACAATCAAAAACTACAAAGACCAAAATTGTAGTTTATTATTTTTTTACTTATTTACCTTTTTGTCTTTTTTTTTTGTGATATTATAATCAATTCTTTTCTAAACTACAATTCATTGGAGGATGCTTGATTAAAAGTGATCAATGGTTAAGATCTACTTCTCACGCTTCTCACGTTACTATCAATTTCTTACACATATATATAAAACCACACACAATATCATATATATATATAGAGAGAGAGAGAGAGAGGAAAAAAAAGAGACAAATCATTTGCTAACTAACTATATATATATATATATATATATATATATAGGGTCCAATAATTTTACAAAACAGTGAAATCTAACAAACCGTATTCAACCAATCATAATTTTTCTTTTTTTTCACTTTTTCTTAATTATGATGGTTTATTAGTCAGTAATATATGAAACAATTTCATCAAGAATATATGAAGGTTGCTTAATCAATAATATATAAAACAAATTTCATCAAATTGAGAAATCAATGAAACAATTTCATTGTTACATATAAAAAGAAATATATGAAACAATTTCGTAGTAAAGAATTATATGAAACAAATTCAACATATTAAACACTTTAATGAAATAATTTCATTCAATTAAACAAAGAAAATGTCGGTTACTAAAGTTTGTAGATTTCACTGGTTTGTAAAATAACCTTATATATATAGTTGTAATTGTCTCTTTAATCACATCTATTGAATTAATTAACTAAATGATTGATACAGTATTTTTTGGTTTTCATTTATTTAGAATTTTCCGCTGAACATTATATATATATATATATATATATATATATATATATATATATATATATATATATATATATATATATATGTGTGTGTGTGTGTTACATATGATTTCTCTAGACTTCTAAGTGTAAACTTAATTTTTTTATGTATGCCTTTGAGTTTAGCAAAGAGTAATAATTCCATATACTTATAATTAAGTGTGACAATTGTTATTTTCTTACATGTTTCTATGAACCAATGATAAATAAAATACATAAGATACTTAGAGAACAATTAAAATTTAAAAAACATTCACACAATATCCATAAAATTTCCATCTTCCGAAAAAGTTGAACAAGCTTGCTTGATTGCACAAAAAGAACCTTGAAACGAAAGTTATCAACAACACATTACAAAAAAGCAAGCTATTATTGACGAAAAAAACTGTCAGTAAGTCATTGGTGAACATTATTACCGACGAATTTCAGATGGAAATATACGTCGATAACAACTGGGTCGGTAAATTATATTGACAAATACTAGTCATACTAGCAATGGATTTTCAAAGAGTGTCGCGTTGCAAAAGTGATTTTATAGTTGTGAAAATAAAATATAAATTCATGTTAACGACAGCTTACTGATAGATCATTGAGGCCACGAACAATATTTTATTGTCACTAAATAATACCAAGAAATTACCGACTGTTGCTTTTGTTGGTATCCATTACCTTAGAAATCCGTCAATAAAACCAATAACATTTTTTTGTTGGTAACTATGGTGAGGCAAAATTATCCAAAATTATCGTTTTGTAAATTCAATATTAACTTATCTAATTATGACCCGTTAAAGATACTATTATGATCCATTAATTTAGAACAAATATAACTCGTTTAAACTCATCAATACCTATTAGATTCTATTATCATCCATTTGGAAAGAAAACGTTGGTAATATCAAATACCAATGGATGTCATAAAAATTGAAAACTAAAGCAAAATTATGTATTTAGTGACAGATTACTAACGGATT
The DNA here is from genome assembly GCA_023525745.1 of Arctium lappa. Classification (NCBI taxonomy): domain Eukaryota; kingdom Viridiplantae; phylum Streptophyta; class Magnoliopsida; order Asterales; family Asteraceae; genus Arctium; species Arctium lappa. The sequence goes on from CM042050.1 coordinate 14,704,427, forward strand.
TCATCAAAAAAATCGGTTTATAATTTTGTTAGTTTTCCTTCGGTTATCCCCAACGATACACTCCTTTTCTAGTAGTGACGAAAAAAGATAGAGTTTAAAAGTGTTTAATTTAATCTATGAATTGATTAAGAATTTATCAATGGGATACGATTGAATACATTTGAATAGTTATTTCGTTAGGTAACGAATAACAACAAATTGAAAATAATTTTGGATGGTGATTGAGGCTCTGCCGACGTGACCTTCAACATTATTCCAAAAGTAATTGATGGGCCATACACGTACGGAAACTGCAATCTGCATGCATTTTTTTTAATTTTTTTAATTTTTTTTTTCAAATATAATAAACATTGAAAATAAGTTTGCTATATATATATATATATATATATATATAGGGGGTGGCCCCTTGAATTTAATTCAATTTGATTTTCTACGATGGAGTATTATTCATGTATTTATCCGTTTGAATAGATTCGTTACAAAATAAAGATCATAAACACAACAAGTCAATTTGATTTTTAAGCCATAAGTCTTTCAAAAAATTTAATGAATAAATTGTTTATAAAATGGACGGGTTTGGATATTTAATACTAGCTAGGGTTAGTTAATAACAGGCATGTTAATGTAATATACACTATGCAAATGTAAATAATGGTTTTTGACCGTCAGATCTTATTCTAAAATAGGAATTCTATTGTATTTAAATGTATTGTTTTTTGGATAAAAAATAATCATGAAGTAGGATTGTTTTGAATTCTCTGTGTTCGTTTTTGTAAGTATAATTGTATAAATGTATGAAAGTGAATTATATGGATTGGCCCTGAGCTGCAAGTGTGGATGGTTGAGCTTCACTAAGGGGTTGTTTATCAAATTTTTCATTAAGTCCTGTATAGATAAATGTGTCTGTCTGTCTGAATAAATTTGTTTGTCTGGATAAATTGATGTTGTTGTTTATTTTTTATCTGAATTAACAGTCTGAATAACAGAAATGATCAATTTACCCCTGAATATGAATTTTAAGTTGTTTTATAAATTGTTGTTTATTTTTTAAGACATATATTCATAAATTCATTGATATAATCCAAAAATCAAACAAAAATTCATGAAATACTTAAACTTCCAAGTTTAAACACAATGTAGTCAAGTTCAAACAAAAAGTAGCAAGTATGAAACAAGTATGAAATCGACATTGTAGAAATAATGGTTACAAAAATCTACATTGTAGAAATGTCGAGCAGCTATGGAGAAGAAACAAGTATGGAACAAAAATCAATTGAAAAAACAAGTAAGGAACAACAATCGACTGAAAAAAACAAGTATGGAACAACAATCGACTTAAGAAATAAGTATGAAACAACAATCGACTGAAGAAACAAGTATGGAACAACAATCGAGTAAAATCGAACCAGCAATGAACTCGAAGCAGTAAAATCGAACGAACGGTGAAGGTGAAATCGAAATCGAACAAGTAGTGAAGGTGAAATCGAGCACCTAGGTTTTTATTGCGTGATTATTGAGTAGGAAGGTATGCATGTCTTTATTTTTAAAGTGTATAAATGTCAAAGATGTGTCTTAATGGGGACAACACATATTTCCCCTACTTAGTGATTAAGCCGGAAATGTCTGCACGAATAAGCCGATTTTGTCATTAAGCCCCAAGTAAACATTCCAAACGTCTGCACGAATAAGCCGATTTTTTCATTAAGCTCATTAAACCCCAAGTAAACACCCCTTAAGATGAACGTGATTAATGTTACATTACAATTGAATTCTTTAAGCATTTATTTATGGGTCCATATTAATATTTGATTAAAAAAAATCACGATCTTTTTCTTTTTTCTTCATTATATGGGATTTTGGTAAAAAAAATCACGATCTTTTTCTTTTTTCTTCATTATATGGGATTTTGGGACATTATTTCCCATCTAATACATGGATATGCATAACATGTCACATTCATATGAATGTTGCATCATAATTGAATTCTTTGAACCATATATGGGATTTTGAAACATTATTTTCCAACTAATACATGGATATGCATAACATGTCACATTCATATGAATGTTGCATCATAATTGAATTCTTCGAAGCATATATTTATAGGTGTCCACTATCCGGTTAATTCAAGTATATATCAATTTTTAACTTCTGTTAAAGTTTTATTAGATTTTTTTTTTCTCGTGGTCTATACAGGATTTGAGGGCATTTTTTCTACAAAAGAAGCACTCAAGGATTTGAAAATAGTCGATCTTATCCAACAAAAACTTTCTTACGGAGGTGTTTGTCAGGATGATTGAGCAAGCAGTTATGTAGGGCTTAAACCTTCATCTATGATCGACTTGCTTTCTCGATATCATGAGTCCAAACTCTTTAAGCCGGCTATGTCAAATCACATACAAAATCATAAGTGACTTTACATTAGCGGGGAAGTCGTGCAAAATCACGGTACGCGGGCGACTTTTGCCGCGACTTATGGTCGTGGGAATCACATGTAAAGTCACTTATGATTTTGTATGTGATTTGTCGTTCTCGTGTTCTTTTAAATATGTATCACTCTCGTTTGATCCTCCCTCTATATATATATGTGTGTGTGTGTGTGTGTGTGTGTATATATATATATATATATATATATATATATATAAGGGAGATCCTAGTATTTTGTGGTAACTATGAGATCCAATCTCATCCATCCATCTTAATTTATTAATTAATAAGGGAGGTTATTTTAGTCATTTGATAAATTAAATAATATTAAAAAAATTTGTAACTGAAAATATCAATCCCTTATCAAAACTATTGAGTTTCCTTGAATATCTCAACAAATTGATTTTGATACATTCTTCATGTTTGGGTTTGAAATTCAATTGTATGAAATCTTCATTCTTGATGCCGAAGCCTACATCCTTGCTCCATCATTTTCTTTTGTACCGAAGCCTGCATCCTTTCACCATCCTTGCTTCATCTCGTTGATATCTCGTTGTGATCTGTGTTGCAAATAGGTGTCACACAGTGTCACACAATGTGATAAGTGTGTTATCTTACAACTAAAACAATATCGATGCATGTTATCTTACGTAATACACAGTGTCACACAATTTGATACATTGTGTTATCTTACGTGATACAATGTGTAACCAAAAGACTTACCTTCTTCGTGATACAAGGTTGTCACACAGTGTCACACAATGTGATACATTGTGTTATCTTACGTGATACAATGTGTAACTAGGGTTAAAATCGTTGTAGATTGTTGTGATATATATAGTGTAATCGAATTTGATTGATATGTTTCAATATTGTGAGGTTATCACATCTGATTCATTGCCTAAATTATCGGTACATGCCTACATTAGATAACACTGAATTTCAATGTGTTTTGACATTTTTACCCTTTTTACCTATTTTAGTGGCCTAAAATTCTGTTTTTAATTAATATTTCTCCTAATTATTTTAAACCCTTGATTATTTAGATGGATGGATGAGATTGGATCTCAAAGTTATCACAAAATATTAGGATCTCCCTTGAAAGACCCCTATATATATATATATATATATATAGAGAGAGAGAGAGAGAGAGAGAGAGGGAGCTTAGTAAACACGGGAATCACTTTGGCTTAAAACGGCTATGCTTCGCTTTTTTTTAACTATGACTAGTCTGTGAAAAAATATTTCAATTTCTAGTCACTTCATAACATCTTTAAAAGTTTTCATTTCAGTCTATCATTTATGCAAAAATGTCCTCATTCATATATATGAATCAAATACACGATAAATCTTCAAGAGGCTTCTTAACTCTTTTTGTTTAACCGAACTATATGAACCCAATAAATCACACATTAAACTCGGGTTTAAATAGAAAGAGTTAAATGTACCCCCAACTCCGCAGGCAATTTTGTTTTTTTAAGTATTTATAACATTTTAAACATAATTTTTCGATGCCTTCATTAGTAACGAGAGAAAAAAAAAAGTGTATTCGAAGTTATTGTATCAATTTTGTCTAGTCAAACGTTGTTTTAGTTTGATCATCCATTTTCCTTCTTATAACCCTAATTTTAAAATTTTTGGGTGTATTTGGTTAGAGGTATTAAACAGTTATTAATGAGATTGAATATAAATGAAACTGTTTGGTTTTATACATGGTTCTAAATAACTCTCTATGGCACGTTATGGCACAGATGTTGGCTTCGCCACCACGTTAAGGCTTGACTTTTGTTGTATCGTGTTATGGTGTGTTATGGCGTGTTACAACGCGTCATTTTGTAAAGCATGGGTTTTCTTTTTTACTTTTTTTAAACATATCACTTGGAGGATAAATGATTATTATGTATGGCATGACCTAAGACTTCAATAAATATTAAAAGAAAACATAAAACCTAAAACCCTAAATAGGTAAATCCATACACGGAGAGTCAAACAAAAATTATTGGCAGATTGAAGAAAATAATGAGTAGAGACTCGAGATTTAATCTTGATTTTGCACTCTTGATATGTAATTTTCTTATAAGTTCCATATACTTGATATAAGTGGTTCTTCTTTCTTTTTTAGTTTTTAACTTTATATGAATTAAAATTATTCTATGAGATCATTTAAAACACTAACCCACAAGTATACATACATATATGTATATATAATTACATATGAAGCCTTAGGGCATGTCTTGAAAAACGTCATGAACTCATCGTAACTCATAACTTATAAGGTTTGAGGTTTGACCTCGTTGCCATGTCCCTCACATTATTTAGAATCTTGGTTTTTGTATAATATAATGGGTCCAATCCCTCTTAAGCTCCAATTTTCATTTCAGGTTAAACTTTAGAGCATACCTTTGTTTTATATAATATATCACGCCTTAAGGTATGCCCTGTAACTTTCATTTTCATTTCCCCATCTGAACCAAATAGCCTCTTGATATCAGTGATTTTTAAATAATCTATACTACTATATAAAAATTTTATTTCAGTTTCTTTCAATAATCTTGAAAATATGTCGTTTAAACTTGATGTACAACCTTGTTAAGCTATGTACAACCCCTCCACACCCACTCCCCACCAACTTCTCTTTAACCCATGTCCCAATTTTTTTTTAATTTATAAGTTACGATTAATACCCTTATGATTAGTTATTGAATTTACTTTTAATCCTTTATTTTTTAATTTTTCATTTTAGACTCTTATCATATAACATAAATAATTGTATAAGGAACTAAAATGCATTAAAAATACATTTATTCTTTTTATAAATTATACCATTTTAATTGTCTCGTCAATACCTTCTTATATGAACCCATTATTTGAATGTTTTTGCATTTAATCATATTATTAAATATCATGAATATATACAAATTAATTTGTTTTATATTCCTTTCGTTTTTATTTTTTATTTTACACCCTTATCATATTAAAAATACATAATCATAGATTAACTAAAATACATAATAAAATGCATTTTATTTTTTACAAATTATATCATTATAATATTTTCGTCAATAATTTCAAAATATGTCCATTATTGAATATCTTTTAATTTAATAATATTATAAAATATCATAAATACGTATTAAGATTTTTCAAGAATGATTGTATCGAGATTTTTTTAAACTTGTATATTTTACACCCTTATCTATATTTATCTATCTATACTCCTTTAAAAAATTATATTACGATTATTTTTGAATTTTTAAGAGTTACAAATCTCGATACATAAGGTACAAGTTTAAAAACTTCAAAACCTTCCACGTTCAACATGATAAATAAAAATATTTTTTTTAAATTACACTTTACACCCTTATAATTAGTTATTTAATTTACTTTTATATCTTTTTTTTCATTTTTAATTCATTTTACACCATTATCATATTAGCATACATAATTAGATATTAGCTAAAATACATTAAAAATTTGTTTCCTTTTTTTTTACAAACTATATCATTATAATCGTCTCATGAATACATTCAAAATGAGCTCAAATGTTATGGGTTTGAAGACCCCGCTACCGAGCGAATATTTTGAATTTTTTTTTTTACCAGTTAACCATATTGACCTTGAATTTTATACATTCGATATGCGATTTAAAAACACATAAAACCATAAAATTGGCATTGTGTGATGTAAAATGAAATTAAACATGAAACAAGATTATTCTTTCGAGTTCTCAGCTTTAGATTCGAGATGCTTTACGTCGCATCGTACCTGTGTACGTATCTTGTTCTAAATGAAAAGTTTAAAAGGAAAAGTGTGAATGGCCCCTAAGCATGCGCTAAACATCATTTTGGGCCTTTGCCCATGTGTATTTTAGGCCCATAGTCTTGTTCCCATGCTCAAACTCTTTTCTTTCAATACCGGCACATATGGCTCTTTTGTTCAATTAATTTACAAAACGTATTTCAAAATATAAGTTCCATGAAGAACAAAATACATTACAACATGAAATACAATTAAACTAAAAGAAAATTTTAATAAAACAAAGAGTTAGTTATATTTTTGATTCAATTGGTTGTCATTCATTATCAATTCTTATCTATATTTTGAACTAATTATACTTTTGGTCATTGTGGTTACCACTTTGTTTCATATTTGATTCTTATGACTAACTCCCATTAAAAAAAACTCCATTAACTCAGGGGCATTATCGACTTTTTATGGTTTATTTAATTTTTAATTTAAAAGTTAAATAAATAAATTATTATATTACTCCTATATTATATTATTATTATTATAGTATATATACATACATATTGATAGAAATTCCCTTTCTCTACGAGTGTTGCACGATCCAAGTTCAAATCAATGAAAATGGTGTTAAACAAAAACAGAAAAATGGAGGATGGGGTTCCAGAGATTTTTTGAATTCACCCTTTTATATTATTTTATCTTTAGCAATTAATGATATGGAAGGTTATCCGATTTCCTTCCGAATTAAAATATTTAGTAAAACCATTAAATGAGCCGGTTTTTTCTTTAATTGGTAACAGAGGTTTGTATTCTTTATTTTATAAATAAGAGATTAATTCAAGAAAATTATTACGTAAATATAAATTAAGTTAATAGAAAAACATTGGTATTACTTGTATTAATTTTTTGTTTTTTATTTACAGTAATTTTTTTTTTATCATTTTTCATTAAAACAAAATATTTCTAACTGAGTTACATATTGGAGGCGATTTAAGTCTATGTTTATTTCATTATATTTAAAATAACAAAACAAAATAAAATTTATTCTACTATTTGTAATTTAATTATAGATTTTTGCTTGTATTTGCATTAATTGGCTTGTATTCATTTTCCTACAAGTACATATTCATCAGCAAATAGCTTTACTTAATGGTGGTTTTAGAAAAAATTCCTAACAATAACACAAAATAATTAACATAATATAAATTGACATATAAATTATTTTTTACAACACTTAAGTTGTTTTTCCTTCTTCCTATCTTCTTTAATTTGTTAAGAAGGATTCAAAGTTGTAGTGAGCTTTTGTTAACTTGTCAAATTATAATGGATATACCTTTAGTACTCTTAAAAATATTTCACTATGTTTGCACGATTGAGCACCCCCTACCTCCTTAAAATTGTCCATGCATGTTTACGTACATATGTTTTATTGTTACTTTGTGTATTAAATTGAAGTATATAAATTAACATATGTTTTTGGTTGAATGGTAAAATATGTTCGTATTAGGGTATTTTGCAGTAGTTTTTGGATTGAATTTATTATTTAAGAGAAAAACAATTGCTTAATTATTATTTTTTTTAAATATTTTTGTACATTTTGTTAGACCGCCTGGACCCATAAAACAAAGATTTTTAAAATATAAAAAGAAAATGATTGGAGGTGGTTAGAGGATTTGCAACAGATGTTTAAAATTTCTCTAAAATGATAAATTAAAAGTCAAAAATCTAAAAAAAAAAAAAAAAAAAAAAAACGTTTATGTCCGACAGATTTTCTATTCTGGAGAATCCAACATTGATTATAATATTAATATATTCCATTCATCTATTAAAATATCATTTCTCTCTCTAAATATCCACTTTCAAAGTTTTTTTTATTGATGTTCCCATATAGTAATCATTTTTTAGGTTATTTCTATATTCGAAAAAAACTCATTCTCTCTCCTACTTTCTCTATTTTGGGGATAATTGTTGGAGCAAAATTATAGCTCAAAATCCCTACTTTCTCCATTTTAAAGAAATTGTTAGAGATGCTCTTAGGTATCAAACTTTATAGATACCATTTAATGCTAATAATTAACCTACAAATATTTACGCACTAAAAGCATATGTATTACTTTGTGACCATTTTTTATTTTAGTTACTGATCAAAAGAATAATTAGATGTGTGTTCGTATGTTTCTGATAAGTTGTAAGTAATTTTGTACTAGCCGTATACCCTTGCAATGCTGCGAGAGGTGAAAGTATTTTAAATGATTATAAAATTAAGCCCAGGAATGAAACGGAATGAAAATGAATATTTTTGTGTATGGAAGTGTGTATATTCATTACCTTATATTACATGCTTTTACATTACTTTCCATTGTAAATGTTTAGAGATAAATAAACCGTTGATATTCGTCTTCGAGGTTGTGAGCACATTGATTTGAGAGTTTGTAGCTATTCAATTTCGAGTGTTCGAAACTTATCGATTTTGAGAATTTGGAGCAGATTAATATGTCCACATTTTTACACGGTTCCAAAACCGTATAAAAAGGTGACAAAAACCGTGTAAAAAGAACTCAAGTTTACACACTTATTAGTCAAAACCATGTAAAAAGATAGGACATGTTACACGGTTGCTTGGCAAAACCGTGTAAAAAGGTCACTCTTTTTACACGGTTGCTTGGCAAAACCGTGTAAAAATGCCATAGCTTTTTACACGGGTGCTAATAAAAACGTGTTAAAGTCACATCTTTTTACACGATTTTAACTTGCAACCGTGTAAAAAGCTATGACCTTTTTACACGTTTTTGGCAAACAACCGTGTAAAAAGGTGCATTCTTTTTACACGGTTCTACCTAACAACCGTGTAAAAAAGTGGGGTTTTTTATCAACCAAAATCCAGAAAACATTATACGAATCCATATTAATTAAAATAAAAAGAATAGCCAACTAACTTTGTAGAAACAACAACAAATAAAAGAAATACAAATATCGTTGGCTAGGATCGGCCCTCCTCCTTTATCCGGGCTTGGGACCGGCAATGTCATGTGTTGACATGGGCGGAGTTACCTACCCCACCCCCATCTAAGAATAAGAAAGAAAACCTAAAAACAAATGCATTTTCTTGCCTATTTTACTCAAAACTTATTAAAATGAGAACTACACTACCCAATGAATTAACTAAAATAAAATGCAAAACAAACATTTACCAAACTCATCTAACATGTTTCTCCAAACTAATCAACATCCATAAACTTGCATAAAGATCTATGAAGAAAATGTTCCACTAAAAAAATATCTCAAGTACTATTCATCTCGCATAAAAAGTATCTTATAAAACTACATAACATAATAATAAGTTGAGTAAAAACTCACTTATGATTTTAGAACCATATGTTCAACTTACAAAGTCCATATTGAAAATCAGCTAGCTTTGCATATTAAGTTTTCCAGTCCACATTGGCACCACTCTTCTTTGCAGTTTTTCCATCATCACACATCTCAGCCTATAAACAACTGTGATCATGAAAAAAGAGCATTTCACCTCAAACCAATTCATGAAATAAAAGATAGCAACGCCCGAATTCTACATTTCAATACTACTTACCATTTAGGGACTCATGATAATTATGTTACGACTGTCAAAGCAAATATTTCGAGCAGAAAGTCAAAGCACATACCTATTACTACCACATTTTTCTCTCCGTCATGCGTTTCATAGTGAATGATTGTGCCAGAAGGCAAGCCATCTCATCTAGTTCTTGCATTGTAAAAGGAGCTTCAGACGTCCAGTGGCGGACGTACCATAGCACCAGAAGGTGCATTGGCACCTCCTCAACTTTTGGAAAAAAAAATTAATGTACTAGTATGCAAGATAATATTACTCCCTCCGTCCCAAAATAAGTGTCCACAATTGACTTGACACACAGTTTTAGACATGCATAATTATTACCCCTTTTTGGTATCAAATGACATCTTTACCCTTATTTAATGTTTCTTTTTCTTCACAACTCTTATGTATTTGTGTATTAATTAAGGGTAAATGTGAGAATTTAGCTATCTACTTTTTGAAAGTGGACACTTATTTTGGGACAAACATAAATAGAAATGTAGACATTTATTTTGCGACGGAGGGAGTATTATTTTATGGGTTGGGCTCTACCTAACTTTCCAACTTAGAGGCCTGATTTTTTTTTATTATGTTTCTCACTTGCTCCCTCCTTCTAAGACGTATCCTTCACGCTTCCAATTTTTTATTTCACAAAATAAGAGCTGACCAAAGTACCATGCTCTACTATTATCTGGAAGACGTATCCTTCACGCTCGCCTCACCCCTCTCCTCGACATAACCTGCGTCTGTGTGTGTCTGCCAAAACCAGACCGCCGGCGCCGGCCACCGTTAAGACCAGAACCGCTGGAGTCTGGATTTGGAAGTCTGGAATCGCTTGCTCCCGTTGGAGACTTGTCATCGTTGATAAATCAAATCTTTTTGGGTTTTGCCTCTACTCTCCATCAGACCATCACCGATTCTTCTTCTTCCTCTTGAACTCTCTAGTCTGCACAGCACGCAGCAGGTTAGGTTTTTTTTTTTTTTATAGTTTAAATGCTTCTTGTGTTTTTAGTTTAAATGCTTTAGAAAAGTGAATCCATTATCCATTTCCATGTGAGATGTCGGATGTGATAAGAATTATTAAGAAATATTTTATGTTATGTAAATGCTTGATGCTTCCTCAGTTCCTCTCAAACACAGTAGGTTAGGTACTTAGTTTTTTTTAAGTTTAAATGCTTCTTGTTTTTTTAGTTTAAATGCTTCTTGTTTTTTTCAGTTATATTGATTATGTTATTGTTGAAATTACTAGGTTAATATACATTTGTTTGATTTATTGATTAGTGTAATTTATTAATTAATTTATTTTTTAACAGTAATGGATAAATATTTAATAAAGAGAAAAAAAACTGGTGATTCGTCATCGATGCCAGAAAAGAATAATGTTGATAGTTGTAAACAAAGTCGTGTGGAAATCAATTTAGCGGATGACATTACCTGTTGCGACTGCAACCGTTGAGCGGACGTTTTCAACTATGAGCATCGTGAAAAATAGGTTGCACAATAGAATGGGAGATCAATGGATGAATGATTGCTTGGTTGCTTATATTGAAAAAGATCTTTTTGCCGAGATTGATAATGAAAATATCATAGATAAGTTCCAGAAAATGAAAACTCGTCGAGATCATTGTTAAATATGTAAATGTCGAATATAATCAATATAATATCGATACTTTTGCCACTTTTAAAATGTCAACTTTTATTTTTATTTTATATGGTGCACCCCCTTGTATAAATTCCTGGCTCCGCCACTGCAGACGTCCATGTGACCTATATATATAAATTTAAAATAGAACATGTTATTTAACAAACTAAAGTCTTTTGTGCAATACAGAGATAAAATGTAAGCAATTTTTAACAAATATGTACCTTGTTTGGGAAATCATACTGCTCCTTCATCACAAAACTGAATAGTTGTTTCATTACGTAGTAACCACACTCCCATCCCTCTTTTTGCTTATTACACTAAATTGTAATTAGAGGTAATAATTAGACACTTTAAAGTACGAAATGCAATGCATTGTCTGATATATTAATTATACCTTAATTAGCTTCCATGTAATTTGAGCTGCAATATTATCAGCGTGACAAGGCCCTATGTCAGGATCGAATTCTCAACAAGAATAAATTCTCAGAAACTAATATCAAAGAAGTTGCGGAATAACACTTTGATATACAATGAAACAGTAAACAAAACAGTATATGATCAACAACTTGTAAACTTGTATTGAATGCTTGAAGTTACAAGATTAAACACACAACCTCAATATTGATGAACAAGCTCACCGATACGAATTCTACTTCTCTAGAATTAGGATCTATGCCTTGAGGTTGATTCTCTCTAAAACTTAGAATGAATAATATTTCTAAACTATTCTATCAAATCTATACATATACTGAATAAAAAATAATTACAATAAATAAAATATCTTCAGTATATCTTCAATGAATATCTTCAGCTTTCCATGTTTATCTTTAACCACGATCTCTTCATCATTATCTTCACATTATCTCTGAAGCAGCATTAACTTGGTCTTAGCAGCATTAACTACTAAGCAGCACTAACCACTAGCAGTACTAACTAGCTAAGCAGTACTAACTTTGTTCAAGCAGCACTAACTTTGACTAGCAGTATTAATTCTACTAGCAGTATTAATTCTACTAGCAGTAGTAATACTCAGCAGTATTAACTTTGAAGTCTTCTAGCAGTAGTAATTCTGAACTAGCAGCATTAACCATACTTGAGCTTTTCTTCAGTTCCCAACAATCTCCCCCTAACTTGACTTTTAGGAAAAGAAGTCAAGTTCTTCAGATTTGATCTTCAAGATGCTTTCAACACTTTAGATTCAGTTTCCCAAATTTGGATCTAAGCCCAAACTTTGATTGACAGTTCTTCTCACCATAATCTTGGCCATCTCTGAATCCTTTGTGCATACTAGTGTAGCCTTAAGCATCCCTTCTAGCTTCTCTTTGCTATGCTCATAAATTCTGTCTACCAGGTAGTATTCATGATAACAATTGTCAATAGTAATCATGTATACCCCACAGTTTTCAAAAAGTATCCATTTATCAATCTTCTTGAATATAAACTCATGCTGATGATCTTTAATCCTATAAGCCACTCTTTCTGGATCAAACATCATGCACAAGTATTCCATTGCTATCTTGAGAAGATTCTCTTCAGTACCTTTCAACACAGGCTCATAGAGTTTTATCCCCACTTTGTATAATTCTTCTATATCAGCTCTTGAACAACTTCTGACAACTCTCCCCCATGTTGAATATGCTTCAAATGAACCATCAGCTCTTTTGATTCTGAAGAAATCCTTTCCATTATCTCTTATAATGTCCCAGAAGGTAATCTCAGGAGCTTTCATGGAGATTGGAACAACCTTCATAGGTTCTACTATGGTCATATACAAATCCATACTCTCAATAGTTTGCTTATTGGACTGCTCTGGACTTTGCACAGGTTCTGTTGGAGGTGTGACTGAGGGTTCTGCTTCCTTTTCAGTTTCTTCCACCCTTGGCCTTTTCAACTGCCTTTTTGAAGCAATTGACTTCACTCTCTTTCCAGACTTGGCTTCTATACCAACACCCTCATGTTCTTCCTTCTTCTCTTCAGCTTCGTCTTTTGAGGGTGTGGTCTCCTCAGGGAATGGTTGTTGGATGTTGAGATCATGTCTCTCTTTCATCCTTCTTTCTGCTTCTTCCCTTTGAGAGGAATCCCCTAGGAGCTTTGCCATTTCCTTCTTGTAGAGCTCCTCAACTTGACTGTATGCCATGTTGGTGAACATCTCCCCCTTGACTCCAATTGCACCTTTCAGGAAATTTATCATCTTTCTTCTTTCCTGATTGGCCAAAAAGGTCTTGGAGGGTTGTCTTTTTCTGCTTCATAACTGGCATTCTCTGCTTAGACACTTTCACAGAGCTTTTCTTGGCTTCAGTTTCTGCTTTTAAACTTTCTTGATACTCAGCATTTAGTTTTCTGGCCATTATCTTTGCAAGCTCTCTATCTGTTTCTGTTTGAATTTGTTCCTCCTTTTCCATTTGCTCTTGAAGCTGCTTTGCCATCTCCTCATCCATTTCAATCTGACTTCTCTTCTTTGAAGGTTGTTCAGTTTCAATAAGCTTTTCCTTTCCCTTTCCCTTTGTATCTTTCAAAGTTTCTTTACTTGATTCTTTTCTTTTCTTTGAGCCTCCTCCTTCATTAATGATCACTCCCTTGGCTTTTTGACTAGCCTTAGGAGTGTCATTCTTGGCTTTAACCAATGTCTCTGCAATCTCCAGTTCCTCTACAGAGAGCCCTATTACTGCTGCTTCTTTTACCTCAACAGCATTAACAGTTTCTGCTGCTTGGGCATTAACAGTTTCTTTTAGTTTTCTTGAGTCTCCTCATCTCTACTTTCTTCTACACTCTGGCTTGGTCCAGTAGATGGTTCCTTTTCACAGTCTTCAACAGGATCCACTGTGGGTATGGGAAAGATCACAGATTGAGATATACTTTCTTGAGCTTGTGTAGTCCCTGATCCTCCACTCCCTGTACCTGCATAATCATCACTACTGAAACCAAAAGAGTTAGTTAGTGAGTCAATGTCAAATAGCCACTGAGGACCAGACCCAACTAAATTTGGTGTGTTCTCATTGCATTTGACATTGTAACTTTCTTCAATTATTCTGGAAAAAGAGTTAAAAACTCTGTAAGCCTTACTCTGAGATGAGTAACCAACAAGAAATCCATCATCTGCTTTGCTATCAAACTTACCTAAGTGAGATTTGGTATTGAGAATAGTACAAGGACACCCAAAAGGTTTGAAAAATCCAATGAAAGGTTTTCTTTTATTTAAAAGCTCATAAGGGGTCTTGTTCTTTGACTTGACCACTAGAACTTTGTTCTGGACATAACAAGCAGTATTAACTGCTTCAGCCCAGAAGGTAATTGGCAGTTTTGAATCAGCCAACAGAGATCTAGCAGCCTCTATTAGTGTCCTATTTCTCCTCTCAGCAACTCCATTCTGTTGAGGAGTCCTAGGGGCACTATATTGTCTCTCAATTCCTTTTTCTTCACAAAAGGTGTTTTGTTCAAAAGTTTTAAACTCAGTCCCATTATCTGATCTAATGACTTTTACTTTTTGATTAGTTTGGTTTTCAATTCTTAGGATAAAAGATTTGATCAGTCCACTTGTCTCATCCTTAGTCCTTAGAAAATATACCCAGGTAAATCTAGAGTAATCATCAACAATAAAACTAAGCAGTAAGATTTCTTGCCTATACTCATAACATTTGTAGGACCAAACAGATCCATATGCAGTAATTGGAGACAAGAAGAAATTGAGTTTATCTCTTTGGTCTTATGAGAAGTTTTGTGTTGTTTGCCTTTAAGACATGCAACACAATGATCATCACATGAAAATACTTTTGAAGGTAAACCTCTTACAAGGTTGTTTTTAACAAGTTTGTTCATTGTCTTGAAATTCATGTGACACATCCTTCTGTGCCAAAGAGAGGATTCATCCACAGAAGCTTTTGAAACAAGACAGTTCAGGGATGAATCACTATCAACATTGTCCATATCTAGACAATACACATTGTCCTTTCTTGGAGTTCTAAGTAGTATCATGCTTTCATCAACTACCTTGAACCCTGGAGCAAGGATCATACACTCAGTATTTGTAAATAATATGCTATGTTGTTTGTCACAAACCTGTGATACACTTAACAAGTTGTATTTCAATTGATCAACATAGTAGACATCCTCAAATGTCATCTTACCTTTGGTAACATTACCTTTTCCACTTATTTTACCACCAGTAAGATTATCTCCAAATGCAACATGTCCTCCATTGATATGCTTGAAATCCTGAAGGCATGACATGTTGCCTGTCATGTGCCTAGAGCAACCACTATCAACATGCCATATGCTCTTCCCCTTGAGCTGTTGGTTGCCCTGCACATAATATAAATCAGTTAGTATGATTTAGGAACCCAAGCCAAAGTGGTCTTGGGTACCCCTTTCTCATCAAAATACTTGCATTCTTTCTTGACAAGATTTTTAAACTTTGACTCCTCACTTTTGGAGTACTTTGTCACAATGATAGGCTTGAAAACATTTTTGCTAGAAGCAGTACTGGTTTTAGAAGTACTAACTGCCTTAGCAGCACTTGCATGCTTAGCAGTACTAACCTTGTTAGAAGTAGTAACTGTGTTAGCAGCAGTAACTGTGTTAGCAGTATTAACCTTTGAAGAGGTACTAACAGTATTAGCAGCATTAATATTTTCAGCAGTACTAACACTGGTAGCAGCAGTAATGCTTCCAGCAGCACTATCCCTGTCAGCAGTACTAACAGTTTTAGTGCTTCTAGGCACCCACATTTTAATACTTTCTTTTAAAAACTTTTTCTTCATGGGGCCTTTGGTTTCAACAGATTTCTTTGGTTTCCTATGACCAACAGGTTTTTGCACAAACCTTTGAAAGTTCATCTGTTGGTTGATAGGGTTGAAAAAACAATACTTAGCCAAATGATTCAGCTTGCCACATATGAAACAAGGTTTTGGTCTATTGATTTTATTCAGATCAACTCCTTGTTTCTGAGCCCATTGATTATTCCAGTTTCTTTGGTTACCTCTTTTTATACTAGAATTTAGGCTCTTAGCTTTAATGCAAGCACACTGTTTACAAGGTTCAGGATTCACAACTGTGGTTTGTTTGTAATAGACCTTGTTATCCTTTCCTTTGGTCTTCTCTATCTCCTTAGACTTGACCCAAATTTTCCCACATCCCTCATTGGTGATAATGTTGTTTTCTAATGGTATCTCTTTACTCACAGCATTATCCCTATTCTCACTGGCTTCTTTCTCAGTCAAATCCTTAACTACTACCTCCTCCAAAGGATCTATCTTCAAAGCTTCCTCAGACAAGTCCTTTTTCTCCTTGGTCTCTAACAAGTCTGAAGTAGGAGAGATATAGTTGTTGTTGTAGGGAGGGGGTGTATTGTTATATCCAATACCAGGCTTCATCTTGTCATGAATCTGAGCCTTTAGAAGAGAATCCATTGCTTTTGAAGCATATGAAAACTTTTCTATGTCAAGCTTAACTTTAGACAGTTCCTCTTTCAGCCTATCATTCTCTTCTAAGGACTTAGACAGTTTGGTCTCTAATTCATTCTTTTCCCACTTCCAATAGTTTGTGTCATAAGAGTGTTGAAGTTCATTAGCTTGAAAGCCTTTGATTTGTTCTTCAAATCTTTCTACTATCAACACATAGTCTCTTCTGTCCTTTTCTAATCTTTTGAGGTCATCATACATGCTTTGGTTGTGATCCCTATACCTTTTGACAGTGTCTGTGCAAGATTGAGTGCAAAGATTAGAAATTACCTCAGAGGGGAGATCAGACACTTCTGCCATAAGAGCTTGATTCTGAATGGCTTCCTCAGCTTGGTCACTCCAGTCAAACCCCATTCCTTGTTGAGAAACAAGGGCTTGAGCAGGATTCTTGTTTTGATTGTAGCCTCTATTCTGAGTTTGTTGGTGGTTGTTGTTTGGAACCCCACTTCTGCACTCTCTAGCAAAGTGTCCTTTCATGTGGCACTTATAGCATTCCACATTTGTCTTGTCAAAACCAGCTCCATCTTCTCTTCTTTGAGAGAAGTTGTTCCTTCCTGTTCTTTTGATAAACTTCTTCACCCTCATAGATAACATGGCCATCTGCCATTTAATGTCCATCTCCTCCAGGTCATCAGGGTGAAGTTGATCCAGATCATCATTAATCAATGAATTGTTGCTATGACTGGACAAAAAGGCTTCAAAGATAGTTTCAGTGCCTTTTTCTGAATTTACTCCACTGGCAGTACTAACTGTTTCAGGGTTGGCAGTAGTATCAGTAGATGCTGATAGAAGTGCAGCATTGTGGATATAACCAGTGGGCTTCTTCTTGGTTTCTACCTCAGTTTCAAAGACTCTTAGATCATTATATAGATCATCAAGTTCCTTCTCTTCCAGATTGTCACTCTGCCTATATGAGACAGTGTACATAGTCCATTCATCCCCAAGAGATCTGAGAAACTTTCTGTTGATGTCATCTTGCTCCATCTTCACTCCTACAGTAGCCAGTTCACCAATGAGCTTGTTGAACCTATCAAAAGTTTGAGTCATAGACTCATTCTTTGAAGAAGTGAAGTTCTCATACGGCTGCTTTAGAACATCTCTTTGATTTCTTTTGATGCTTTTAGTTCCAGGAAATCTTTTCTCTAGGGAATTCCAGAGAATCTGAGCATCAGTGCAGTTGCAGAATTGGTGCTGATATTCATTGGGGATTGCCAAGAGAAAAGTGCTCAAGGCCTTTATCTCTGTCTGTCTGATCTTCCTCTCACCATCTGTCTTTGGTGGAGGTCTTTTCCCATCTGGTCCAATCTTTCCTGCTTCAGAAGGACCATTCTCAATGATATCCCACATTGAGTAATCAGTGAGAAGAATGTATTGTCTAATTCTGATTTTCCACATGTCAAACTCATTAGGTTTGAGCATTGGAACCTTAGAGACCAGAGTACTTTTTGATTCTTCCAGGTTTTCCATGATGAATGAATAGATGTTTCTGAGAGAGTTAGGCTCTGATACCACTTGTCAGGATCGAATTCTCAACAAGAATAAATTCTCAGAAACTAATATCAAAGAAGTTGCGGAATAACACTTTGATATACAATGAAACAGTAAACAAAACAGTATATGATCAACAACTTGTAAACTTGTATTGAATGCTTGAAGTTACAAGATTAAACACACAACCTCAATATTGATGAACAGGCTCACCAATACGAATTCTACTTCTCTAGAATTAGGATCTATGCCTTGAGGTTGATTCTCTCTAAAACTTAGAATGAATAATAATTCTAAACTATTCTATCAAATCTATACATATACTGAATAAAAGATAATTACAATAAATAAAATATCTTCAGTATATCTTCAATGAATATCTTCAGCTTTCCATGTTTATCTTTAACCACGATATCTTCATCATTATCTTCACATTATCTCTGAAGCAGCATTAACTTGGTCTTAGCAACATTAACTACTATGCAGCACTAACCACTAGCAGTACTAACTAGCTAAGCAGTACTAGCTTTGTTCAAGCAGCACTAACTTTGACTAGCAGTATTAATTCTACTAGCAGTAGTAATACTCAGCAGTATTAACTTTGAAGTCTTCTAGCAGTAGTAATTCTGAACTAGCAGCATTAACCATACTTGAGCTTTTCTTCAGTTCCCAATACCCTACGACATTATTATATTCTCTAATAGCCCTACAAGAAATATCGCAATACATATGTATTAATAATCGATCAACTATATAATGAAATGACAATTGTTTACGTATAATACTACTTACTTGTCCATATACATTTTGATTTCGTAAGTTGTAGTTGTCTTTGCCTTTGACATCATCGAATCTAATATATATACCAAGCGATGTCTAGGCCGAATGATTAACAACGACCAGTGACTCCTCAAATGTTTAAAATAATAATGTTAATACAACTTAATGGAAATTGTGTGTGTATATATATATATATAATAGTCATATATATATATATATATATATATATGTGTGTGTGTGTGTGTGTATATATGTGTATGTATACATCTTACCCCTGCCAATACGGTGCCAAAAAGAAATTCATATCTTTGTTGTGCATCATCGTGTTGAAGATCGTCTTTGTGATGATGGGACCATCCCGTCGAATCGCATCTGCATTAATTGCTCCGGGCGCTATAAATGCACATCGATTCTTTGGATTTTTGGTTAATACCACATGTAGATGCCTAAAACATTACAATGTGGTAAAACTGAATATTGTTAATAAGATACAAGAAATGACAAGACATATATAATAATTTACTTACGCCAAAAACCAAGTGATGATATTTTGGTCTAGCCATCCATTTGTCATCAGATCTTCCAAGTCACTATACTTGACCACTATATGAATTTCTGTAGGGCCAAAAACGCCAGCCTCAACCTGGGCCATTACCCTATTTTTCACCCATTCTTCATTAGAATGCAGGCGTTTACGTAGACACATCATGGTATTTTCTTTAGACAAGGGCCTTAACTTTTTAGGCATTTGAGGTTTTCTCTGGAGCTCAGATGCAAGTGCCACTCTCTTCGATTGAGCCTCTTCGTCTTTTTGTACCTGCATTAACAATTAATTTCACTAACTATCTTATACAAATAAGGGGTATTAATGCATATATATATATATATATATATATATATATATATATATATATATATATATATATATATATTCATGAGTCGAGAAAGTACCTTAAGGGGAATAGGTTCACTCTTTGGTGGCACTTCGGTTGAGGTGATCAAAGGCGGAATATGAGTTAAGTTACTAGCTGGATCTGGATCTGGATCTGGTGTTACATGTTTATTGGTGGTGGTAAGCCCCTATTAAGAAAAAAAATTAATAACATTAGTAAACATGATGGGTATGAAAAAATCTATCTAGAACTTAACTTGAAAGTTAAACATATATATATATATATATATATACCGGTTGCAAGACCAAAAATTCTTGACCCCATTGAATGCAGTTGTTAATGGCTCCACCTAGCGTAGTAATACCATCATTTGACAACGGCACAGGCAGTGGAAACCCCTCACATCCCTCAATTACTAGCTATACAGAAACTTTAATGAACCCTTCCTCAAGTGGAACACCATGCAAAACGTCATTCTCTAAAGGAAAGACAAAACCCTTAGCAACTACAGTTTTAGCTTTCTTGAAACCGAAGAGCAAATCACACGGGGTAGCATGCTGCAAATAGAGCATAGAAACATCATAATTTAAACAATAAGTAAGCATATATAGATGAAGAGTTACCTTAATGGATAAGAGGTGTGGAGTGCAAACAAATGAGCCAATGCTACTTTTGCGCAACCCCGGGCTTCCAACTAAGGTGGCATCCTTCCTCGCAAAAACCATCTGCTCCATAAGCTACATACGCTCTTCCATCAATTTCTTCTCCTTGTCTTCACACTCCTGCCATTCTCTTTTCTCCCGCTCTGCACGGTCCTCCCATTCTCTTTTCTCCCGCCCTGCACGTTCCTCCCATTCCCTCTTTTCCATCTATATACGTTCATGGAATTCTCTTTTCTATTGTTCCATTTGTGCACGCATGTCACGAACCTCCGCGTTCACGTCTAAGTTATCTTTATTCTGCCTCT
The DNA here is from genome assembly GCA_023525745.1 of Arctium lappa. Taxonomy (NCBI): domain Eukaryota; kingdom Viridiplantae; phylum Streptophyta; class Magnoliopsida; order Asterales; family Asteraceae; genus Arctium; species Arctium lappa. The sequence continues at coordinate 14,725,422 of CM042050.1, forward strand.
TATTTTTTTCAATGCCTAGCCCAACACGCAAGCCCACGTTGTGACCAACACCCCTGGTGCGACCTGGGTGTTCAGGTCCCAACACTGTTACCAAAGGATCAGTTCCCAAGTTTGGGTCCCAGTCTCCTTGAGAGAACTGTGTGTCTTTTTGCATCTGGCATGTTAAACAAGATAAAAGTAAGAAAAAAAGGATTTGATAAACAAATATAAAATTAAGACATGTTTATAGCTTACAATCTCCTTTGCCAAGGCCATAGTATGCTCCTCTAACGTATAATTTTTATCGGCTCCTTTTACCCTCCTTGCCAATATCCAATGTCGTGAGCGTTCGTGCATCACGCCGAATATCTCGGGTGTTACACCTTGTTCCTCCTCCTTATCCTACACCTCGTATTTCCCTTGATAACCTCGTGATCCTAAATGGTGTGGGTTCTTGTTCTCCTTTGCATGAGCTCTATTTTTATTGCTTAGTGCCTTGACATAATAAAAATAACAAAATTAGAACTACTTTACTGTATATTAACACAATGAAGATGAAGGTTTTCGAACACCTGAAATTCTGGCTTCGACTTCATCTCACAAAATTCTTTCCACGTTTTATCATCGATAAAGTTGAACTCGGCACAAGGACTTCTGTTTTTTTCCATGTAATTGGCTTTGAGAACCTTCTTAAAGTTTTTCCAAGTTGTACATGCAATCTTCAACGTTGCTCCCTTGAGAGTGTCGTCCGATAAATGCCAATGTAGCTGTTTAATCAAAATAATTTCGTTAAACAGTCAGTGATATCTAATTTCTTATATAACTTAAGTATAAGTAAAATATAACATGTTATATACCTTAATGGTCGTCCACATCCGCTCCTTATCGGCTTGGTCAAATTTGCGCCAATCGGTTCCTAGAATTGAAAACCTGGTTTTCGCCTCCAAACCTACCCAAGTGGAATATCGTGCCCCATGCTCCCCTTTTGGCTTTAAGGTCTTTGGATCTATTTGAATTTGACAATCTTTAGATTCTCTTGTTTTGTTTAGTTTAGTCCGACCTCGTTTCCTGGTAAGGATTGATGTGACCTGTGAGGTGGTTGCTTCTTGGCTACCTACAATGTTAGAACCAAAATGAATAACGAAAAATGCATCATAACATAAAAAAACATTTAAGGATTTTTTTTGGGAAAAGGGACGGAACCCCCGGAATAATTCAAAAAACAAGAAAAATACAAGTTACGAAGGACATACCCCAAGTATTACAAATTGAGAACTTAAAATGTGTTTAGGTAAAAACCATAAAATGGTTTAACCCACCCATCCAAAATAGGAAAATACAACCAATAGACTCAATATGGAGCATCATACATAGGTTGTTGTTAGCTGTTGTGGTATACTTTATATGGCAGGAGAGGAATCATAGAATTCACTTGGACAAGCATAGAACTGTTGTGGGTCTGGCAACTCAGATTATTGATTTAGTAAAAATGAAGCTTATGGGGTTGAAAGTCAAAAACAACATGCAGGTAAGGAGGGCTGTTGTTATATGGGATTTAAAAGTGGAAAATGGAGGTTTCTGTGCTAAACAAAGTTGTAATGATCATGCCTTGTAAATTTGATGTGAGGCTTATGGTTTGTATGTGGTTCTCATGGTGGATCACTCAAAATTTGAAGATGAATCTGTTGGGAGATGGTTTTGATGAGAGATATTTTAGAGAAGGAAAGTTAAATGCAAGTGAGATCCAATGGTGTGGGTTCTCTTTGGGGGGTGCTATGGGATATTTATGGGATACACTTGGGTATAAATGGGGGGAAGGGATATTATATCTTCTTTCACTAATTCTTTTTTGTACAGGTCTCTATTCTATTCAAAAAGCTTCCAAAGGGGTTTTGGGGTTGGGGGTTGGGTTGAAGGCACAAGGGGGTGTAGGGTAGAGGAGATAAGATTTTTGATCTTGGTTTGGAGCAATAAGGAGGCTTTTTTTGAGGTTTGGATGTCAAAATGGAGAATTATTTTCTTGGTGTACATGGGTGTAAGTCTTGAATTCCTTATATTCATTGTAGTAAGGGGGGGTTTATTTGTTTGTTTTTATCAAATATGCGATTGAACAACTTCTTGGTTCTTCCCATGTTTTGATCTTGTTTCTTGGGTTATGGGGTCTGACAAAATCTGGTTTTCTCAACCTAAGACAAGGTATAACAAGCTGGTGGTAGATATGTGCATTTTCCATTTTCAACAGGAGCAAGCTCTGATCGAATCCCCATTTCCACCATGTCCTTTCGAACTTTGATCCCATCTTTTGTTTTTCCTGGAATGTTCAACAATAACCCTATCAAGCTATCACACACATTTTTTTCAATATGCATAACATCAAGACAGTGTCGAACATTCAAATGATCCCAATACGGTAAATCCCAGAAAATAGATTTCTTCTTCCAAATATTTTTTGGAGGAGCTGGACGACCTTTCCCGAGAACAATGTTTAGGTCTTTAACACGAGAATATACATCTTTTCCATTTAACGGTTGTCGTGCTACCCGATGCTCGGTTTCTCCGTCAAACACTGACTTTAGTTTGCAGTACGGGTGGTTCTTTGGAAGATACCTTCGATGGCCCATATACACATGTTTCCCACAATTTCTCAACCGTAAAGAATCTGTATCATCTTCACACACAGGGCATGTTTTTTCTCCCTTTGTACTATATCCTGACAAATTCCCGTAAGCCGGAAAGTCATTTATGGTGCAAAAAATCATGGCTCGTAGTAGGAAACGTTCCTTTCCGTACGCATCATATACTTCGACGCCTGGACTCCACAATTTCTGTAAGTCTTCAATTAACGGAGCTAAATACACATCAATATCATTCCCCGGTTGTTTAGGACCTTGAATTAGCAATGACATCATGATATACTTGCGTTTCATGCATAACCACGGTGGAAGATTGTAAATAGAAAGAAGAACTGGCCAAGTACTGTGTCGACTGCTCATGTTTCCGAATGGATTGATTCCATCTGAACTAAGCCCCAACCGAATATTTCTATTTTCCTTACCAAATTCTTCAAAAATTCGGTCGATATTCCTCCATTTAGGAGAATCAGCAACGTGTCTAATTTTCCCATCCATTTTACGCTCTTCGGCATGCCAACGCAACAACCTTGCATCTTTGGCATTTGCGAATAATCGTTTCAATCTTGGTACGATAGGCAAATACCACAACATTTTAGCAGGAGGGCCATTGTTTCGTTTCACACTACTGTTCTCTTTCGTTTGGTTTCTCTTATATCTTGGCGTACCACATATACGACGCTCATTTAGACCAGCATCTGCATTTCTATACAACATACAATCATTCGGGCATGCATGTATCCTTTCTATTTCTAATCCTATTGGACACATCAGTTTTTTCGCTTGATATAATGAAACTGGTAACTCGTTATCTTCTGGAAGCATTTCATGCAATACCTCTAATAAGCTTGTGAAACTTTTATCACTCCAACCGTTGCTTGCTTTTAAGTTAAATAGTCTTAATACAGTTGAAAGTTTGGAAAACTTTGCACACCCAACATACAATGGTTTTTCAGAGTCGATAAACAATTGTTCAAATTTCTCATAATGCTTATCAACAATATCATCCTCCACATCGTGTAACATTTCATCAAAATTATCATATACGTCATTGTCTGATTCGTAACTTTCATTATTGTCAACAAAATCATGATCAATTGTGTAATTAAACTCATCAAAATCCTCTCCATGTCGTATCCAACAAGTATACCCTTGCATAAACCCGCGTAAAATTAGATGACCTTTAACTACATTAATATCACTATATTTGGAAAATTTTGTACAATCTCGACAAGGACACCAAATTTTACTATCTCCACTTCTCATTCGATAATTCTCAGCAGCGTCTATAAATTCATCCAGTCCGGCCAAATATTCTTTTGTAGCACGTGGTATTTCATACATCCAGGTATTACGATCCATCTATAGATTCAAAATTAATTTATTAATTAAATGTATGCATGACATAACTACAAATCAAAAGGCTACAAATCGCCATCCTAACCCACTTTTTGAATACTTTGTCCCATATGTGAATGTGTATAACTGATCAGTTCCGGACGGGTGACCTACATGTATATGGACTTAATTAATAGGGCAAATTTCATGTAAATGTAACATATTTTTCATCATATTTATATTTTTGGTAATGTACTTTTAAAAATATTACATTTTAAGTATATCTCTAGGAATATGCATTATTTTAATTAAAAAAGTGTAATATACTAATATATATATATATATATATATATATATATATAATCTAATAAGAAACAAGTATAATATATATACATATCTATACTATATTATAAAAGAGATATAAAAATCTCTTAAAAACAAGTTTTTAAGCGTAATGTACTATTATTTAAAGTTGTCTACTTAAAAACAACTTTTTAAACATATTGTACTATCATTTAATGCTTAATTACTTATTCACCTTGGATGTTATCTTTATCCTTAATCCTCATCTCTAACCACCATCAGGCACTCAAAAGCTATCTACTTAAAAACAACTTTTTAAACATAATGTACTATCATTTAATGCTTAATTACTTATTCACCTTGGATGTTATCTTTATCCTTAATCCTCATATTTATCCTTAATCCTCATCTCTAACCACCATCAGGCGCTCAAATCTTTTCCATCCATATCCTTATATCACGGTTCAACAGAAATTTGACGGAGATTAGGATGATTCTACTCATATATATTTGAATCAGGTTGTTCAATCTCTTTGTTTTGTTTTTCAAGATACAAACAACTTCAGTATCCAAACAGATTCAAACCTTCCAAGGTTCAATTCCTTCAATCTATTGTTGTTGTTGTTTATGATTGTAGTTATTTACAATCAATCTTTTTTTTTCGTTTTTCAAACAGAGGCAAAGCTTTCCCAGATTCGTTTCCTTCAATCTTTTGTTTTTGTTGTTCAAGATTCAATTTCTAGGTTTTTTTTAACATTATTTTTTTGTTCTTTCTTTGGTTAGATACGATATTGTTGTTGCATTGATTATAATTTAAGGATTTGATGAGTATTTTCTTGTTTCTGCACCCCAAGTTTCATCTTTAATGGTAACAGGGAGACACCGAAAAATGCATTGAGACTTGACTGTAAGTAAAAAACATCTCAAAATAGGTTCGAAGGGGAGTATTGTGAAATAAGTAAAAAGGCTACAGGTAATCTATTGTTGTTGTTTATGATTGTAGTTATTTACAATCAATCTTTTTTTTTTCGTTTTTCAAACAGAGGCAAAGTTTTCCCAGGTTCGTTTCCTTCAATCTTTCGTTTTTGTTGTTCTATACAAAATAACTCCTCAATGAAAGTTAAAGTGAATGATTTACCAGCAACCGCTTCGCGAGCAAAAACGGAGATCTTAGGGGATTGAGATAGAGAATAATCGAGTGGGACAGTGAAGTGATGGTCGCGAAAACGGAGTTCCGGGACAGAGTACCACGCTCCAGCGACGTGTTCCAACAGCGATGAATTACCGGTTGTTTCGCCAATGGTGGCGGTGGCGGCCGAAATCGATCGGCGGAGGGAGTGGAAGTGTTTGCGGGGAGCAGTTGGTAGGAATGGAGAAGAGTAACGAAGGAAGAGATGTATAGTGAATTGCATCGTAGAAGATTGCTTTCAAAATAATTATATAATAAAACTTACAGATAATTACGTTATTTCATATTTATCTTTTTAGAGTAAATTAAACTTGGTCCTTGTATTTTTGAGTTTATCGCATAGTTATCCCTCAACTTCTTTTATTTATGAAAAACTCTTAAAGTTTCCATTTTAATTTTTAAAAAGGTCCCTCATCTTAACAATCATTTATTTCTAAAATTAACTCTTAAGAGTAAATTACATTTTAGTCCCATTGGTTTGTAAGAAATTATGATTTTCACCCCTATAGTTTATAATTTATTACGATTTTAGCCTCTAATACTTAAGGACATGTTATAGTTGTTATAACTTATATGTCCAAGATTGAATCTATGTCTATGGAATTGCTCATAATTGACATTTTCATCTTTATTTAAAGTCATCTTTTGTTTGGAAATATCTTGTTTCTTCTCTAATTTTTATTTTGCAAAAACGTTAATATTGATGAGGAGGTGTCACATTTCTTGGTTATAAAGGGGTTGCATCACTTACCTAGAGAATTTGAACATGAACTTCATACTTCTTTTGTTCTAGCAATATAAACACATTTGCAAATGTAACATTTTGTTCTATTTAGCAAACAATCAATAAACATATTTGCACACTTAACTCTTCTTTGTTTTTTCAGGAAAAATCAATAACTCGTTTGAAAACGTAACATTTTTTGTTTTTCTAGGAAATCTTTGTTAAATATTATATATTATTCATTATTGTTTCCCAATAAAATGTCAGATCCCGCTGCTTTGTGCGAGTCCACAAGTAGTATTAATAGTAAAACGTGTAATATAGTTTTTCTAAAAATATGATCGTTTTTCAAAATAATTAAAAACTCATAAGTTTTTTTTTATAAATTGATTTAAAATTTAATAATTTTAATAGAACGTTACCTAAAATAAAAATTAGATCGTTATATTTTGATGTAATTCGTCCTAACCAATATAATAAATGCATGTTATTATAATTCTATTTAAACTTAAGTTAATGTTAGAAAATTAAGAACCAAAAACATGTAAGTAACATGACAAAAAGATACATCTTTCCAATTAATTACAGACAAAAAGTAAAAGTCAACAGAATATACCTCACAAAGAATTTGCACGGATCAACCAATGAAAAGTTCAACATAAGCGCCTTTACGTAGGTCTTTTGCTTGATTAAATGATACGTCCTACAAATATAGATGTACGATCAACAAAAAGAACATTAATGAAAAAACATATCAATGGTTTAATGATAAAAGAATTCAAAATACATCTTCATCAATAAATAAATACATATAATAATTAATGAAATCAATTACATACCTTGAATGACTATATACCTTGATTTAGGGTCGATCTCCCTCCCTCAATATATATGAGTTAACAAGGACAAAAAATTAAAAGCAAATTAAAACAAAGTTATTAGATAAATGAAAAGGCGGTACACCATTAAATAATCAAGATGAAAGGTATTAGATATTGTGAACTCAAAATCTAAAGATTCTAGAGAGAGAAAGCTAGAGAGAGAAAGTGAATGTGGAGCCAAAAGTAGTTATGTATTCAAGATATGAAAAATAATCTCTTGTTTTTAAAAACAACTAAGACAAGGGCTTATATACCCACAAGGTAAAATAAATACAAAGGTTACAACTAAAAATGATCTAACAATCTCCCCCTTTGTAACCTTTGGCACCGAGCTCTAAAATCAAGAAAATCTTCTGATATCCACTTGAGCTTCAAGGCGACGTAAAGCATTTCGAAAGTTAATTCGGTCTTGAATTACATCAATTGCCTTCTCCAATCTCAATAACTCCTTGTTTCCTTCCTTTTGTGGATAAAAATTGAATCTCTGTCTGTTTGCTACATTCTGCTTTTCATAATTCAACTTCTGAATTAGATGCATCTTGATAAGCTTCAAAGTTCCATCAGAATACTTGCAGACTTTTTCAAATATCATAAAACAATGACGACCCTTCAAGTTTCTGTACACCACACCATACGGTTCATCAACAACAGTATATAATAAGAAACTTTCAATGTTGTCGAGCTTCTGTTTTGGCTTGTGCAAGTTGATCGTAGGTTGATGATTTTCAACACCCAACTGAAAGTCAAATAAGCTATAAAAGCGAATTGTTCTGATAATATGTCTTCTGACAGTGTTGAAGGCTCTATTCATATCATCTGATCGTTCATTGAGAGAGCTGAAGAAATTGAATAGAAACTCAATATCATCCACATGAACTTCATTAAAATATGCTTCTGTGAAGGTATAGTCTTTGCAGTCTCTTCGTTGAACAGTGAAATTAGAAACCCAGATGTTGAATATGATGAACATGGAAACACATTTAACTTGTATAATCCCCTTCTCATAATATATTGTTTCTTTCCCTTGTCTCAAATACCTCATGGCCATCAAATAGTTCTGTTTAACAAGATCAGACTCTTTTTCAATGCCCAAGAAAAACTCAATACTCAAAGCAGTCTTGTGTTTCACAAAAATACTTCGGTGAGTATCTTCAAGGTATACATTTCGAAACACCTGTCTCATATCTCTAGCCTCAAACCTTTGTCGTCTATGCTCCCTTGAAATAAGAATTCCTGAAGATCTAAGGTTTTCTGGAATAAAATCAGGAGCCATATAATTAGGATCAACTGACTTACCAGATTTACTTGTTGGAGCACGAGGAATCTTGGTAGGTGGAATCACAACTGGAATAGACACATTAGAAACAATTGCTGAAGGCTCAGAGACAACTGATGTAGAAGATATAAGAGTTGTAGAGACAACCAGAGGATTTGAAACTGCTTCAGACTAAATCTGAGAAGAATCATCTTGTGGAGAATTCTGTTCATTGTGAAAAGGGAATCTAACTTCTTGAGATGAAAGATCTGCATACAATACATCAGTATCACTATCATCATCATCATCATCTTCTTCTTCTTCTTTGACTTTCCAAAATCTTTCAAACTTGGCATCAATTTCATTTTCAGAATCCACATCAATAATATTTTCGTAAGATGCTCTGAAATTCTCAAACGCTTCAGCCTCAGTCATATTCACAGATTTTGGTATAACAGAAGAAACTGGCTCAGAATCTGGATCAACATAAAGTACCAACTGTAAATTGTTTTCTGTAGAAATGTCAGTCTCTGGAAGATTTACTTTGCTCAACATGTCTTCAAACATAGACTGCATTTCTGTTTCTGCTTCTTTAGGCTTTTCTTTATCAGCAGAGCATGTTTCACTTGGAGCAGTTTCTGCTTTATTTTATTTAGAAAGATCAGCTGCAGACTCATCCAAGCGTCTCTTTTTCTCCCCCTCATGATCAGGTTGAGAATCATCATGATCATGTGAACGTTTGTTAGATGGTCCAGCTTCAGCACGACACGAGACATTTGGAACCTACAAGTGTTGAGCAATAGCAAAAACAGTGGATTGCAATTGACCCAAACCTAACTGTACCTCATCTCTAAATTTCTCAAAGTCTGATCGTAAAGCAGAGAGAGAATCTTCAGTTGTAGGTGGTCGAAATGATGGCTGAAAAGATCTGAGAAGAGACAAAAGATCGATCGACTGTTGATTTGCTGGAACCATAGATGCAAGTCGAGCTCTTAAGTGCTCAGCTACTTCCTGAACAGAAAGATCATCAATACGAGGGCCTGCAAGAGTAGAAGAGGAAGATACACCCGCAAAACTTGATGACATAGTAGAACATGAAGCCATTTGGGCAGAAGAAGATAGACGAACCGATGACATAGTAGATGACGAAAAGATCGGTGCAGATAGTGAAGGTGCTGAATGATGAATTTCTCATTCAGGGATTGCCTGAACCAAACGAGAACCAACAGGGAATGCCTGTTGTTGTTTCTGAATTTGCTCTGCAACTTCTTGAACTTCATCAACATGTTCCTCTGCAACCTGGTCTTGAACTTGTCGTTGTAATTGAGCAACTTGAACATCTGCATCAGCATTCTCTGCCTGTGGAATCTCGTAATCATGATCTAGCATGTATTCGACCACAGCTTCATTTGTCAAATCTGCATAATTCACGATAAGACTTGCTGGAATGGGCATCCATTGATCTTCATTCGTAAACGTATGCTTTTGAATCTGGAAGTATTTACACTGATAATCGGCAATGCGAGGCCACTGTGTGCGAGCAGGAAAATTCTCTGTGCTATCCATAATGCTCCGAACAAAGATCTTCAAAAATCGCAAAAACGGCACAAACTTTCTCCTATTGTTTGTCGCTTTAGCATATACAACTTCTGAAAGACCAGTCCATATGGCCAAAGTATAATCGATATGAAGATCGTGAATAACACAGTAGAATAGCTTCAGAATCGGCATGCTTGTGCTATCTGTACCAGTAGCCTTTGAAGTTAAGCACCGATTGAATATAGAGAAGAAATCATATCAGTGAGGTGGAAGCTTAGCCTTGTGAAACTGAGTCACTTTCCTGAGTCCACCATTATAACCAAGTGCAATAATGCCATCAAGAACAGTTTGATTAGAAGGGAACGGATCATAAGCAAATTTGTCTGGTCTGGAATCAGGGCCTGGAAATTGTAGAAGCACACGTAACCTTCTGAAAGTAAGCCGAGATTCAAACTGATCGACATTTATCAGGAAATGTGGAGGATTTACTTTATCATTCTTTGTAATATAGTGCCAAGCTTATTGCACATATACCTCAGGAACATCAACTGTTTTTGTCAACGCATAAACAAGGGGATGTCCTCTTAAAATTTCTTTCACCACACCACGTATGTTCAGATGTCCAAAATCAATATAATGATTATTGCCTTTGTATGGAAGGAAGTGAGAATGATGCAGAAAATCATCCGGAACTAGTCCTTGAGCAGATTGATCAGCTGTTGTGGAAGGCTGAGAAGGCATAGGACGAAGCCTAGAAATCTGTTCTTGATCATTAAGATGATCTAAGAGATCATTCTCATCTTGTTGTACTTGAACATCAACCATTAAGTCTGAAAAGTAAGCATAGTTAAAAAGTTAGGACATAATCAATCTGAAAGAACCAAGTGAGGTTGTCGGTTGTAGAACAAACCGAAAAGCGAAAAATTCGGTTGAAACAAGAACCGAAAACCAAGGTTCTCGGTTGCACCAAGAACCGAGAAGAGAGGTTCTCGGTTATAACATAGACCGAGAAATGAGCTTCTCGGGTATGGATTGAACCGAGAAGCAAAGATAGAAAAACATAGAGTGAACCAAGGTTAAAGTTCTCGGTTGAATGGAAGGAACCGAGAAGTGAAGTTCTCGGTTGGTGAGTGAACCGAGAAGTGAAGTTCTCGGTTGGTGAGAGAACCGAGAAGTGAAGTTCTCGGTTGATTAGTGAACCGAGAAGTGAAGTTCTCGGATATGAGGGGACCGAGAAGTAAAGTTCTCGGATTTTGAAAAGACCGAGAAGTGAAGTTCTCATTCCAGATTAGAATCGAAAGAACCCCCTTTGCTCCCCCTACAAAAATGCATACAAAAAACCTTTCAATCGAAGCATAAGAGTATAAAAACATACCTGTAATGCGGAATTTGTTAAAAGACAAAAAATCGACTTAAACTCTAGAAGAACAAGTCGATTCGAATACTCCCCCTGAACTTCACCACCACCGTAATGAGCAAATCGATTCGAAGATGAATCGGCGAACCACGAAACACACAAATGAAATCAAAATGAGTCGAAGACAATCTGAAATTTGAAAAGAGATCTGGAACCCAAAGATACCGAATGGAAGAGAAAATGAAGAAGAAGATGAATAGTGACCTTTGGGAAAAGTGAAAATTTGAAAAAAACGAACCGGGTTTTCAAGAAAAACACAAAAAAAATATTTAAAATATTGAGAAAAGAAAATCATTTCATATTTCATCAACATTTTTAGAAAATAAAATTGAACAAGATTTTGTAATTACTGAGTATTTTAAAGAATAAAAAATAATTGACAAATAAAATTTGACCTAATAAAATTTTCATAAAGTAAACCATCTAATGAAATCCTATGCATGCTTTTGGAACTATAGACATGTATTATTGCATAAAGAGTTTATATAAGTTCGAAAACAAAGATTTTCATCCTTCTAATAGGTGGACAAACATGAGAAAAAATGACCAGTCTTAAGAAAAATGTATTTCACTATATAAGAGTAAAAGCAGTTGTTACTCACACTAAAAAAAATAGAACTTTCATAGATTTATAGGTTTATCACATCTTAGCAGTTTTACCAAGTATCATGAGATGTTGTGCTCATTGGCATCTTTTTTTTTTACAGTGTGCACATTGGCATCTTCAAATGAGTGTGCTCTTATAGCATCTTTTGCATTTGTGCACTTTGGCATCTTTTTAACCAGAGAGTTTAGTAAGCCTAGAAAACATCGTAAACATAACTTTCTATCTGATCCTATAGTAGGTTTTCTGATCAGTCGCTCCCAGACCATAGCCTTAGGGGACTAGGTGACAAGCACCTCTCGGAACTTACTTACCCAGATCAGAAAGGTTATATCGATATTCCCTAAGCCCATTCATATCAGTAGAACATGACTTTCTAACTGGTTTTATAGCAGAATTTCTGATCGACCGCTCCCAAACCGTAGCCTTAGGGGGTCAGATGTCAAGCACCCCGCGGATCTTACTCTTCCAAACCAGAAAGGTCACAGATATGAACTACCAAACTAAATGATTTATGTATTACGAAATATGAATTATTTTATCATCTCAATCACTAGGATCAACTAACTAATTAGTTTAGCCTATATCTCCATAATCATCCATAAAATTTGTATAATAAAGCCTTGATGACTATTATATATTGACCTACATATCTTAAAACACATATCAAAATTTTCATGAAGTGGACCATTCGAGATCAGAAATTTTGAAATTTGAACAAATAACACTCATTTATAAACAATAAACTTGTAAATATTTCCTAGGCATGCACAGACAATCAAAAGATAGAAAATTTATTAAAATTTTATTCTGTTAAACAATATTTGTTAATCATTTTGAATCTTTAAATTAAGCATTCCAATTTTCGACAGAAGAAAATTAAAGCGTTTTTCATCCAATGCTTTAGTAAAGATATCAGCTAATTGATACTCAGTAGGTACAAAATAAAGTTCAATCGTACCTTCTTCGACGTGATGCTTTATAAAGTGATATCTCATATCAATATGCTTTGTTTTAGTGTGCTGAACCGGGTTTACAGAAATAGCAATGACAGACTTGCTGTCACAGCAGATTGGTATCTTGTTGTAATTCATCCCATAGTCCCGAAGCTGTGTTTTCATCCATAACACTTGAGCACAGCAGCTTGCAGCGGCCACATATTCTGCTTCAGCAATACTGATTGACACACAGTTCTGTTTCTTTGATGACCAGCTAATCAAACAATCTCCCAAAAACTGGATATGCCCGGAAGTGCTTTTGCGATCAAGCTGATTACCTCCGTAATCTGCATCTGAAAAAGCTGTTAATGAATAATCAGATGATTTAGGATACCACAAACCTAGATATGGTGTTCCTTTGATGTAACGGAAGATCCGCTTTACGGCTAACAGATGAGATTCCTTTGGATTCGCCTGAAATCGTGCAAGTAAGCATGTTGAAAACATGATGTCCGGTCTACTGGCAGTTAAATACATTAGAGATCCTATCATGGCTCTGTAAGTCTTGATGTCAACAGCTTTTCCATCTGGGTCTAAGCCTATCTTTGCACCATGAGCCATTGGAGTTCCAATGCTCGTAGATTTATCCATATTGAACTTCTTCAGAATGTCAAAGACATATTTGGCTTGATTGATGAAAATCCCATCTGAAAGTTGCTGAACATTGAGTCCGAGAAAGAATTTAATCTCTCCCATCATACTCATCTGAAATCGAGAAGTCATGAGATCGGAAAACCAAGTACAAAGTGAAGGATTAGTAGCGCCGAAAATAATGTAATCAACATAAATTTGAACTAAGCAAATATCAGAATCTTTTCTAAAAACAAACAGAGTAGTATCGATTAAACCTTTTGTGAAACCTGAGCTTAGCAGAAATGCAGACAATTCGTCATACCACGCTCTTGGAGCTTGTTTCAAGCCATACAATGCTTTGTCGAGGATGTAAACATGATCTGGATGATCTTTGTCCATAAAACCTTCCGGTTGAGATACATAGACCTCTTCCTTTAGAAGACCGTTAATAAACGTTGTCTTTACATCCATCTGATAAACTTTAAAGTTCTGATAAGCAGCAAAAGCAAGAAACATTCGAATAGGTTCAAGACGTGCAACGGGAGCAAATGTCTCATCATAGTCTATCCCTTCTTGTTGACGATAGCCTTTTGCAACAAGTCTTGCTTTGTTTCTGACAACAATACCCTCTGAATCTTTCTTGTTTTTAAAGATCCACTTCGTTCCGATAATGCTCTTTCCTCGTGGTTTTGGAACAAGACGCCATACCTTTAATGCCTTAAACTGATTCAGTTCATCTTGCATTGCAATGATCCAGTCTGGGTCGGCCAATGCTTCAGAAACTTTTGTAGGTTCAAGCTTGCTTAGAAAACAAGTGAACAAACATTCATTTGAAGAAGCAACTTTTGACCTAGTTGATACCGAAGAAGCAGGATCACCAATGATTTGATGAAGAGGATGCACCTTTGTCCATTTTGTCGTATGTGGTAGAGGAATTATTTCATCTTGAACACTTTGAATATCATGAGATGAAATTATGTGAGGTTCTGAATCAGAAGATATAATCTGTGTAGTATGAATTGTTGGAGGAGGGACTACTTCAACTGATTCAGATAAAGTATCATTTGGAAATGATGTTTGAGAATCATCAGAAATAGCTGAAGCATCTTCAGATTGAACTGGTGGAGAAAAATTCAGCTCTATAACAATGGATGGTTCTAGTTGAGATGTAGTTTCAACTGCTGATGTAGGAAGTTCAATCACAGGAACATCTGGAATTGCATCATCAGAATTTTGTGTAGCAGCGGAAGAACTAGTAGAAGCAATGCCAGGTTCCTGTAATACAGCAGTAGAAACATTAGAAGAATTAGTTTTAGGTACATCATCATAAAAATTTTCAAATAATAAATCAAGATCAGTAAGAATAATAGATGAAGTATTAGATGAAAAATCTTGATTATCAGAAATCTTCACTGGTTCTGATCTTGGTTGATCAGAAGCATTTTTAATAACACCGGGTTCTGATCCAGGCTGGTCAGAAGCCAAACCAGCAGCTTCATCAAATCTGACATTGACACTCTCAATGACTTTGCGCGAAGAAGTGAGATATACTCGATAAGAAACTGAAGAAATTGAATAACCAAGAAAGATTGCTTCATCAGCCTTTGGTGCAAACTTGTTGAGGTTATCTCGATCATTCAGAACATAACATTTTGACCCAAACGCTTTGAAGTATTTGATATTGGGCTTGATTCCATTCATCAGTTCGTATGGAGTCTTATGGAATCTGCGATGTAGAATCGAACGGTTCTGAGTATAACACGCAGTAGATATAGCCTCAGCCCAAAGAGAGATAGGAAGACCAGAGTAAGCAAGCATAGAACGAGCAGCTTCTACAAGCGTACGATTGCGGCGTTCAACAACTCCGTTCTGTTGTGGTGTACGAGCGGCAAAAAACTGTTGTTGGATGCCATGTTCATTATAAAAAGCTTGTAAAATGTTGTTCTTGAATTCTGTACCATTGTCCGATCGGACAATCTTGACTGGCTTTTGCTTGTTAGTCTGAGTAGTCTTGATGAGAGTGATGAGTATCTCCGGGGTTTCGTCTTTGGATTTCAGAAAAAGAACCCAAGTGTATCTTGAATAATCATCAACGACGACCAATACATAGCGTTTCTTACCAATACTCTTTGTCTTCATTGGGCCACACAAGTCTACATGAAGGATTTCTAGAATATCCTTTGTGCAAAAATCAGGCTTTGGCTTGTGTGCAACTTTCTTCATTTTACCTTTCTCACAATCTCGGCAAAGTTTGTCTGTTTGAAATCGAAGAGTCGGAAGACCACGAACTGAGTCGTTTTTAGCAAGACGATCAATGTACTTGAAGTTGAGATGAGCTAGCCGTCTATGCCACAACCAGCTTTCTTGAACTGAAGCCTTTGAAAGAAGACAAGTCTTGGAAGGGAACTTGGCTGTTGAGAAGTCAATAGTGTAAAGATTTGACCGTCTTCTACCAATGAGAAGTTCCTTACCACTGTCATCTTTGACTGTAACTCTCTTTGATTTAAAATTGACTCCCAAATTCTTATCACAGAATTGCCCAATACTAAAGAGATTGAAGTCGAGGCCTTCAACATAGCTAACTCTTTTAATCGTTATGTTGCCTTGTATAAGATCGCCATAGCCAAGAATAAGAGAAGTGTCTCTGTTTCCGAATCTCACACGACCTCCAGACTGTTCTTTAAAATTTGACAATAAAGATTTATTGCCAGTCATATGTTTTGAACATCCAGAGTCCATGTACCAGAGATGACTAGGTTGCATTCATGTAAAAAAAAACTCACAAAGATTTAGGAACCCACTTCAGAATGGGTCCCTTTTTATTAGAACATTCCATGAGTTTGTTAAAGAAAAGTGTACTTTTCACAAAAGATTTTGCATAGTGAAACAAAGAAGAGTTAGTACATTTAGATGAAGTGTGTAAAGCAATAAAAGATAGATCACATGGAGAAGACAAACATGCGATATCCTGTTGAAGAATCAACATTTGCTCACGAGAATATTTTTGAACATTATTCAAACTAGCAAATGTGTTTTCATTACAAGTATCATCATGTTTATCTAATACATGTATATCATCTATTTTTCTATTCTTCACCCGCCATTCCATCTTGATTTCCTTTCTCAAAGGCCGATCTGAAAAGGAAGAATCAGAATCAGATTTATCAGACTCAACCTTATCTTTCTTCTTAGACTTTCTTGACCGTCTTCTTTTTATTTTCTTTGAAAAATAAAAATCATTGAAAGTCAAAGAATCATCCATTTGATCAGACAACTTATATGATTCACCATCAGTAGCACAAGTCGTAAAATTATCACAATAATAAGAGTTAGAATCTGGTTTTCGTTCCAAGTATGAACCGAAAACCGATGTTTTCGTTTCTAACTGAGACCGAGAGAGTCCAGTTTTCGTTTCGAACTGGGACCGAGAGAGTCCAGTGTTCGTTTCTAACTGAGACCGAGAAGATTCAGTTTTCGTTTCTAGCTTGGACCGAGAACCAACACTTGATGAAAATCCCATTTTATTTTCAACTGAAACCTCAGAAAATCCAGAAACTTGTTTTTCAGAAATAACATTCTCTTCAAAACTAGATTTAAAAACAGTAAAAATGATATCTTTTTCCAAACTGTTTTGAATAAAATCATCATCTATCTTATCTTCCAACTCAACAATTTTAGATTCTAAAATCAAAGGAGGAACGTATTTCTTAGTATCATAAGATATTTTAGAAACACTATCCTCATTTTTGTTTACAATATAAGAATCAAAATAGTCGTTTGGTAAAGTTGTTTTGTTAGATGAGTTTGTATTTAAAAATATTCCATATTTCTTTTTCTTTTGAGAATCAGGAAAATATTTTGCATTTTCACGCGAATAAACAAATGGGAGTTCCATTCTAGTGTTTTCCGTTCTTCTCTTAGCCTCAATATCTAAGATTTGCTGTTCATTCATCCAATCTATTATAAATTGGGGAGCATAACGAGCAAGTCTCAAATATTCAAAGTGATATATAGTGGGGGATTTGTTAATGGCTAAATTTAAATATTTAGGACTTTCATATCCAAGCCCCCACTTTTCTTTAATGGACTCATAACTACGAGGTTTATTCATATTAATTGTTTGTTCAGATTGAGCTCTCATATATAATTTTTCTTCTAAATCAACAATGTTATTTGAAAGCTCATTTTTAGAAGTGGTCAAGCTAGTCAATGAATCAAGATAAGTCTTGTTTGAACTTTCCAACTCATTTATTTTATTTTGCAAATTTTCTTTGGTATCGTTTAGAATCAATTTTTGATCTTCCAAAGAAATTTGTAATTTTTCAATTTTATAAGACTTTTCTTGACTCATTTCCTTTTCAGATTTAAGCATTTTTCGAAATTTTTGCAAGGCAGAAATGATAATATCAAACTGAGAGTTAATGAATTTAATTTCTAAGTCAGAATATACCTCAGACTCATCAGTTGAATCATCATCTTCATCATCAGATTGATCATCACCGATAAAGCACATTGCTGCAGTTTCCTCTTTTTCTTCTTCATTATCAGAGAAATCAATAAATGATTCTTCCTCAGCTAAGAGAACAGCTCCACTTTCCTTCTTTTTCAACATATCATCCTTCTTTTGATAGTAGGTAGAATCACGAACCACCTTTGTTCGGCATTCTTTAGAGTAATGACCTACTTTACCACAGTTGTAGCATGTGGGAAGTTTCTTCTCATCCCTCTTTTCTTCCACAAGCTTTGGATGATCAGGCTTTGGATAGATAGTCTTTGACCCAGAAAAATCCACCTTCCTTGACCCAGATGAAAGTCGAAGATTGTTGTTGGAGCTGGCCCGGTTAGGAAACTTTCGTGCAAACTGCTGAGAAAGTAAGATCATTGCTCTTTCAAGAGCTTCTCCTTCATCATCAATATTCCCATCATAAGCATTCTCAAAAGCTTGCTCAGTAAATTTTGCAGTCATTAGAGCAATAGGATCTACATCTTTTCCTTTCTTCTTCTTTTCTTGCTTTTCTTTCTTTGCCACAATCAGATTTTCTTCATTCAGGAGAATTTCAAACATTTCTTGAATTGGCATGATTGAAATCTTTGGATCAATACGGAGTCTATGACATGCCTTTGTCCATTCAGGTTGAAGAGCGTTCAGAAACTTTAAGTTTGTTTCCAACGGGGACTTTTCCACACTAATCTTGTATAAATCATTTATCACAGCACAGAATCTATCAAAGACAGTCTTCAAACCCTCCCCACTCTTTGCTTTGAACTCCTCAAAACTATTCATATATCTCGTTTTTCGAAGTTGAGTAGCCACCACTGAGCCAAGCATGATTTTCTCCAAATGAGTCCATATGAGCATTAGATTGTTCTTGTAACAATCTACACGATTGTATATGTGATTTGGCAAGGCAAGAATGAGATTAGACTTAGCAATTCTTTCTCCGTTGTACTTTAAAGATTCTTCTTCATTGTATTCATCAACTGGCTTTAGTATTGTGGATTGTTCAGAATTAGCAGTGGCTGGAATGATCTTGACAGGTCTCTCAAAAGGAGGATTGGTTAAAGCTCGAACCATGTAATCCCCATTTTGTTGTCTCTCAAGAAAATTAATAAATCGATCTCTCCATTGAGAATACTCATTCTCATTGATAAGCACAGGGGGACGTGTATCTGTCCCGAGAGACATCATCAACTCATTCTTATAAACTTGTGATTGAAGAGACATGCTGAATAGAAGCAGAGTGCTTTTCGGCTGAAGAAAATAAGGACCGAAAACCACCTTTTTCGGTTGTTGAAGAAACCGAAAACCAAACCTTTCGTTTATATAGGAAACCGAAAACCTAGCTTCTCGGTTGAAGAAGAAACCGAAAGACTAAGCGAGATACTGAGAAGATCGAAAACCCTTAGCCGAAAACCTTAGCCTAAAAGAACAAATCGAAAACTTCCCTAAATACCCAAAATCCAGATGAATGAACCGAAAATCCTGAAGAATGAACCGAAAACCCTGATGAATAACCCGAAAACTCTTATGAATGAACCGAAAAACGATTCTGCCAAGTTTACGATCTAAGAAAAACACACAAGTCCAAAATTCCTCAAAACACTCTCGCGGAATTCATTTAGAAACAGGTTCATAATCCAAAACTAATCCAAAAATAGATCAAACAACCAAATTCAGCAAGAATTCGCGAAGAACAGAAAACTCGAGAACTTTTCTGGAATATACAAAATTGACAAATTTGATTACAAAATGATCAAATCTTTGCACAAAACAAGAACAAAACTTGTTCTAAACTGTATTCCGAAGCAATTGAATCCAAATTCACTGAAAATTGTTCAGAAAACAACCTAGATCTAGAAAAATGTCCAGAAAACGATTTTCTTAAAAAAAATTTCTTACGAATTAGAAAATCAAATGATCTGATAACACGAAATTAGAACTCTACTCTCAAATCTCTCAAAATCTAACCAGCTCTGATACCAATTGTGAACTCAAGATCTAAAGATTCTAGAGAGAGAAAGCTAGAGAGAGAAAGTGAATGTGGAGCCAAAAGTAGTTATGTATTCAAGATATGAAAAATAATCTCTTGTTTTTAAAAACAACTAAGACAAGGGCTTATATACCCACAAGGTAAAATAAATACAAAGGTTACAACTAAAAATGATCTAACAGATATACCATATAATACCATAGACGGAGGTTCAGGGAAAAACCTCAAAAAAACGGAAAACTGAAGAACACTCTGGTAGCCTTTCATCTGGATGGTATACACTTGTGCATACAGGTAAATCATGTTGTTTTTTGGTTTTTATGCACAAGTGCATTATGCACTTGTGCATATGCACAAATGCATGTTACAAATTACCTGTATGCACAAGTGCATACCGTCCAGATGAAGGGCTACCAGAGTGTTCCTCAGTTTTTCGTTTTTTTGAGGTTTTCCCCTGAACCGGACCCTAATACCATATATATATATATATATATATATATATATATATATATATATATATATATATATATATAAAGGAATGTTATATTTTTTTGGCACGCAACATATAATACGTATCATATATATTAATATATTTGTTTTATAATCATTTTTAAAAAATTCATATATATATATATATATATATATATATATATATATATATATATACTAGAAATGTACCCTCGCAATGCAGCAATTTTCTGAAATATAGAACTCGAACCCTCGATCATTATTCACTTTTTGTTAGTCTTTTTTTATTTTATTTTACGATTTTGAGAAACCTAGATTTAAAACAAAAATATATTTTAGTTTAGTTTAATTATGGTTTTTTATAAAAAAAAATAATAATAAAGTATTTTGTTACGGGTCAAAAAAATGTTTAATTTAAATGATAACTATATTTAAGATATTTTATATTTAAAATTAAAAAGATAACATACTTCAATAAAAAATAAAAATAAGGTGCTTTATCTCGAATTTTCTTATATTTATCGGTTAGTTATATCAATAGTTAAAAATTTTAGATATTTTAGAAAATAAAAATAAGTGCTTATCTGCAGTTAATTACACGAATTCAAACATTGAACTTTTATAAGTTGTACTTATGTTTAATCAATTTGTACTTTTGGATTTTAAGTAATATGCATTAATAAGTGGTACATAATGCATAAAAATTAGTTTTTAAGAGTTAGCTTAAATGTTTTATCTATATCTATACTATATTATAAAGATGGTATAAAAAACTCTTAAAAACAAGTTTTAAAGCTTAATGTACCGCTATTTAATGCTAATTACTTAAAAAACAACCATTAAAGCCGTATGTACTACATTTAATGCTATTTATTAATTTTCAATCATTATCTCTAACCATTTTAACTCTCCTAAAATCATTTCCCAATTTAACTCCCCTAAAATAACTTTCAGCATAATTAAATATATAATAAAAATCAAATTTTAAATATAAAATTATAAAATATAATTAAAAAAATCTAACAAAATATTTTAGAAAAAAATTATATTATTAAACCAAAATAAATTACATTATATTATTAAGTCTAAATTAAACAAATTTATATAAAAAAAAATCATTATCACTCTCTCACAACCAACCAAAATCGTAATGTAAATCAACAAAAAATAAAAAATAAAATGAAACATTAAAATCGTGATGTATCTAGCGGCATTGCGCGAGTTCACTTCTAGTTATTATATTATAAAAAGGGCATAAAAAACTCTTAATTACAACATTTTAAGCACAAAGTACAACTAATTAAAGTCAATTACTTAATTTACAATTTCTTAATGCTTTGGTACAACCTTTCCAAGCACATTATCTCACATAATCATCTATTTGTGGAATGGATACTCATTTATTAATATAACTATTTGTTTTTTTTTTTGTGGAGAATTTTATAAATAATCTATTTTAAATATAGATTTTACATTTAAATCTATATTAATAAGATGTAATATAAAATCTTTTTTCTTCCGTATTTTTTTATATTACATCTCATAATTATTTTTCCATATTTTATTTTATAAAATCTTTTTCCATATTTTATTTTATAAAATCTTTTTACATAATGAGATGTAATATAATATAAACTCTTTTTTCTTTCGTATTTTTTTTGCTAATATAAAATCTATTTTATTTTATAAAATCTACACGTATTTTATATTAACATAATATAAAATCTACACGTATTTTTTTTCACGAGCATTAAAAGAAGAAAAAAATAGGTTGATATGAATTAAAAATAAAAAATAACGAGATACACTAATAAATTATCGTATTCTTCAAAATAAAAATATTCTGCAATACTTTCCAAATTAACCAAGTGTAAAAAAAATAAAATAGAAACGATATAGATATAAAAATATTCTTCCATATTTTTAATATATTTACATTTAAATGTAAAATCGAAAATGAAAATAAAAGATTTTAAAATATTTTCTACATTCACTATAAATATATATAGCTTCTCTATGTATCACCCGAGTACAAGAAAAAGACGAACGGTCGGGTGTCAATGGCGGAACCTGCAACTGAACAAAAGGTATTCCACTATATTTTTGTTTCTTTGAAAACTATTTTTTTATAGTTTATTTTATTTACTGAGGATTTGTTTATATTTTTCAAAACTCACAATCATATTTTTCGAAGTAGGGAATAAGATATATATACATATATTTATTTTTATCGATTAATACTATGAGGTATTGAAGTCAATAGTCAGATAAATATGTTGTGAGACATGTTGTTTGAGTTTTAAATAATACTAGAAGTGTACTCGCGCAATGCCGCTAGATACATCACGATTTTAACGTTTCATTTTATTTTTTATTTTTTGTCGATTTACATTACGATTTTGGTTGATTGTGAGAGATTGATAATGATTTTTTTATATAAATTTGTTTAATTTAGACTTAACAATATAATGTAATTTATTTTGGTTTAATAATATAATTTTTTTTATAAAATATTCTGTTAGATTTTTTTAATTATATTTTATATTTTTATATTTAAAATTTGATTTTTATTCTATATTTAATTATTCTGAGAGTTATTTTAGGGGAGTTAAAGTGGGAAATGATTTTAGGAGAGTTAAAATGGTTAGAGATAATGATTGAAAATTAATAAATAGCATTAGATGTAGTACATACAGCTTTAATGGTTGTTTTTTAAGTAATTAGCATTAAATAGCTGTACATTAAGTTTTAAAACTTGTTTTTAAGAGTTTTTTATGCCATCTTTATAATATAGTATAGATAATACAAAAATATTACCAATATTATTGCACAAACTCATAACAACAAACGATTAAGAATATATGCAAGTTAACCACTTATGAAAATACATTCATTTTTCACATTGTATTTCATTAACTGTTAACAGAGAAATTACGTTTCATTTTAACTCAGTTCAATATTCCAACAAAAAATTTATCCTCCCGTGCAATGCACGGGCCCAACACTAGTAATATAGTATAGATATATTAGTTAAAATTCAAAATTACAAGTTAATAAAACATAATTATAACTTATTAAAGTCACATGTTTTTATTTGTATAACTAACTGCAAATAAACATATTAAATACAGAATAAACACTATAAGATAAACTATTGTTTTATTTTTTATTAAAATATATTATCAATAATTTTAAATATAATAACATAAAAAAAATAATTTATCATTATCTTTATACACAGATCATAACTAAAAGTAAAATAAATTACTTCTTTATAATCTATACTATATTATAAAAATGGTATAAAAACCCTTAATTACAACATTTTAAGCACAAGTTACAACTAATTAAAGTCAATTACTTAATTTACAACTTCTTAATGCCTTGGTACAAGTTTTCCAAGCACAGTATCTCACATAATCATCTATTTGTGGAATGGATACTCATTTATTAATATAACTATTTGTTTTTTTTTGTTGGAGGATTTTATAAAATATATTTTATATTAGCATAATCTATTTTAAATGTAGATTTTACATTTAAATCTATATTAATGAGATGTAATATAAAATCTTTTTTCTTTCGTATTTTTTATATTACATCTCATAATGATTTTTCCATATTTTATTTTACTAGCAGTGTACCCGTGCAATGCATCAGGGTGAGCAATTGTAAATCATATATTTATAATTTATGTGGCATTAGTAGTGATAAACGCATAACTTGAGTTTTTTTAATCATGAAGCATTAAGAAATTATATTAAAGTAATCGTTAAATTTATATTTGAATTTTAAAAACATGTATTAATCAACGATATCTAACGAATGATAATATTTTTTCAAAATACTGAAATATAGAATAGGTAAAAATAACAAATATAATGTTGGATAATATTATTTTGTATCTAAACGTATATATAGGTTCATTATTAGTTAGTTTTATAGAATTCAAAAGGCTTTAAAAACTTGTATACATGAAGAAAATACATGTAATATTGTAATTAAAGAAATATGTTAATTTGAGCAAGTAAATAACTTTTCTTCTTTTGGAGAAACCCTAAATGTAGACCTGGCAAAAACTGACACGATACGCTAACCCGACACGAACTCGACACGAAATAAACGGGTTTGGGTAATACATTTCAACCCGTTTAAGTAAACGGGTTGACACGACACGACACGAAAACTAAACGGGTAAGGTCAGGGTCAAAAATTTCAACTCGAAAATGACCCGAATAACCCGTTCATATATATATATAAGTATTCCTTTTAATGCTTTGGATTTTTAGTGTTTTAGATTTGATTATAATTTTGAACTACAAATTTTGGATTTCAAATGCTTTTATTTGAATTTTGTATTTGTATTTTTTGTGAATTTTCGATTTTTAATTTTAACTTTATAAATGTTAAACGGGTTAGGCGGGTCGTGGCGAGTTAGACGGGTCGGGTTAGGGTTGGGATTTTCTGATCCGTTTATTAAACGGGTCGGGTTAGGGTTAGACACTTTCAACCCGTTTAACTTTGAACCCGACACGACACGACACGTTTTCCAGGTCTACCTAAATGGAAGGGGAAAAACTTGAATATGGAAGGTAGTGAAAAAGTAAAGTTTGAATTTTTTTCAAATGATTTGTACCTTATGCATACTAAGTTGTGAATTAAGAGATTTTTGAAATGTATGCATAAAATGATAGTACCTTATGTTTTATAAGTAGTAATTAAGAGTTTTTTATTCCGTCTTTATAATATAGTATAGATAAAATCTTTTTCCATATTTTATTTTATAAAATCTTTTTACATAATGAGATGTAATATAAAATATTTTTTTTCCGTATTTTTTTTGCTAATATAAAATCTATTTTATTTTATAAAATCTACACGTATTTTATATTAGCATAATATAAAATCTACACGTATTTTTTTGATAATATAAAATCTACACGTATTTTTTTTTCACGAGCATTAAAAGAAGAAAAAAAAGTTGATATGAATAAAAAATAAAAAATAACAAGATACATTAATAAATTATCGTATTCTTTAAAATAAAAATATTTTGCAATACTTTCCAAATTAACCAAGTGTAAAGAAAATAAAATAGAAACGATGTAGATATAAAAATATTCTTCCATATTTTTAATATATTTACATTTAAATGTAAAATCGAAAATGAAAATAAAAGATTTTAAAATATTTTCTACATTCACTATAAATATATATAGCTTCTCTATGTATTATCCGAGTACAAGAAGAAGACCAACGGTCGGGTGTCAATGGCGGAACCTTCAACTGAACAAAAGGTATTCCACTATATTTTTGTTACTTTGAAAAACTACTTTTTTATATTTTATTTTATTTACTGATGATTTGTTTATATTTTTCAAAACCCACAATCATATTTTTCGAAGTAGGGGAATAAGATATATATACATATCTTTATTTTTATCGATTAATACTATGAGGTCTTGAAGTCAATAGTCAGATAAATATGTTGTGAGAAATGTCGTTTGAGTTTTAAATAATATAATACAAAATTATTACCAATATTATTGCACAAACTCATAACAACAAACGGTTAAGAATATATGCAAGTTAACCACTTATGAAAATACATTCGTTTTTCACATTGTATTTCATTGACTGTTAACAGAGAAATTACGTTTCATTTTAACTCGGTTCAATATTCCAACAAAAAATTTATTCTACCGTGCAATGCACGGGTCCAACACTAGTAAAATATAAGTTGTACCAAAGCATTATGAAATTGTAAATTAAGTAATTGACTTTAATTAGTTGTATTTTGTGCTTAAAATATTGTAATTAAGAGTTTTTTATGTCTCCTTTATAATATATTGATAGTCCAAGATCAATGAATTCTTAGAGAGAGAAAGTAGAGAGAGAGAGACTAGATGCGCAAAGTAAGTGTATTCAAAGTATGAGCGTGAATTCTTACAAGACACAAAGACCAAAGGGACTTAAATACCCTTGGTCAATACAACACAGATAAAGCAACAAGACACAGTATATGACCAAGCCCTATAAATACAATGATTACTATGAAATCAGACCTAACAATCTCCCCCTTAGTAATCATTGGTGCTTTGGTCTTCAAAAATCATTTTCTAAAACAGCACAGACCATTAAAGCGACTTTGAGAAGCTTTCTGACTATTAAGAAAAAAAATTCTTCTCAGCATCTTTCAGATTAAGATGTCTTTGCTGCTTGAGCTCTAGACGATACACCTCTTTTGAATGATCTTGAATTAACTGTGGTGTTCGGAGCAAAAACAACAAAAGAATCATTTGTAGCTGAGAGAATAGAATCTTTGAGCGACACTAGTACAAAAATGATTTTTTGTGACGGTTTTGAAAAGTAGGTTTGTAATGGTTTGATAAAAAAACCGTTACAAAAAGTCACCAAAAAAGTTGGAGAATTGTTTTAGTAACAGTTTTTATAAATAACCATTACTATTACTAAAGAATGTATAAATATAAAGCAACGTTTTAGATAAAAACGTTACTTAAGGTTCCCTAAGGTAACGATTTAGGACGATTTTAAAAAACTGTTGCTTTTTGTTGTGACGGTTTTTAAAAACCGTTGACATATAAGACCTTTTAGTAACGGTCTTATTCTAAATCGTTGCTTTATGTCGTGACGGTTTTAAAAAACCATAACTGAAAACTAAAATATGTATAGCAACGCTTATTTAAAAACCGTTTCGAAAAGTCACCAAGTTCTATAGGCACTTGTGCATTAGTAATTGAAGTAGACTGTATGCACTTGTGCATATAGGCAATTATGTTGATTTTTTTTTGTTTTTATGCACAAGTGCATATCAAGTGGTAGACACATAGACACATAAATACATAATCTATAAGTGATACATAAATACATAATCTGTAAGCGAGCGAGGAAGTAGATGGAGTCGATTGAAGTCTGGAAGCCTGGAAGCGAGCGAGGTAGCATGTCACAATGCGGATTAAATCATGTAAGTTGAACTCTCATCTTTAAGAATATTTACTACCTAGGTAGCATGTCAGAGTCATATATGATAGTAGTTTAATCGACATGAGATATTTGGCGGACCAAAAATCTAATAGTGGAGATACAAATTATATTGTTGTTCTTTTTGCTTGATAACAAATCATTACAAAGGTTTTGGAGATAAGTAAAGCATTTCTATTGTTAATGGTCTTTGAAGTAATTATTTAATAAGGGTTTATAAATATTGCAAGGATGGAAACTATGAAAAGAATGCAAAACAGAGGAGTTGATAGATAAAAACATTGTGGATGATCGTGGAATGGATTGCAATGGCGATTGAGAGGTAAGATTAATTTATGTTGACCTTTTTTTCTCCCATTTGAGATGAGTTAGTTGGTTTGCAAGCTATCTCGTTCTTGTTTGCTAACTAGAAGTATTTTCAACCGGATAGTATGATATTTTTCAATTGGATAATGTCTAGTTGGAAAATAGCTTTAAATAGGTGAACTTATATATCTTTTTAAAAATTTGCTCATCTTTACACAGTGCAAAAAACTTGTAAAACGGTAGGTGTAAAAAGTCTACCTTTTTACACGGTTCCAAGAAAAAATCGTGTGAAAAGGTTATATTTTTTGAAACGGTAGGCTTTTTGTTACGCACAAGTCATCGTTCTTTTCTAGAGCTTTGGCTTTAGTGTTTATACGTTTGAACTTGTTTTATTATTCAATCGTATGTTAAAACTCTATCACTCTTTCGTGATGTATTCTATTCACTGGTTGTTGGTTACCTATTTATTAAGACTTATCTTTTTGCAGACATCGATAACTTCTAATCATAATGGTGAGAAGCAAAAGCATACGAAGCAAAACAACTATACAACTATTAACCAGATGATGAAGAGGTCAAAGCAAACAAGGAGTATATCTTAAATAAGAAAAAATGATTCAAATATTAAGTACTTTTGTTATTGTTGTTTTTGTACATAATTCATACAATGTATAATACTACTTTAATGTTATTATATATAATGTTAATCATTTGATTCATATTTTGAGTTTTTTGTATTTATTTTATATTACCAAAAAATGATAAAAAAAAAAAAACGTCATCAAAAGGTAGTTTATGACAGTGGTTTTGATAATATAACGTCATCGTATGTCACGGCAGATAATGTGACGGTTTTTATGCTCACGAAAACCGTTACCATATATCTAAGGTGACGGTTTTTAACGGTTTGATAAAAACAAATGTTACCTTACGTCGTACTACAATGACGGGTCTGAAAAATAAGCGTCATTGTATGTCATGCTACGGTAACGATTCGAATAAATAAATGTCACCATATGTCTGTTACTGTGACGATTTTAAATAATAAACGTCACCATATCTCGTGTTACATTGACGATTTTTAAAAATAAACGTCACCTTATGTCATCCTATAGTCATGTTTCTTAAATGTAAACGTCAACGTAGGTCATGCTATAGTGACTATTTTAAAAAATAAACGTCATTGTACATCATGTTAGAGTTACGGTTTTTAAATAGAAACCTCAGCATATGTCATGTTACGGTGACTATTTTGAGAATTTAACGTCACCTTACGTTATGTTATGGTGACGATTTTAAATAATGAAGGTCATTATATGTCATGCTATGGTAACGTTTATGACAAATAACTGTCACTGTATGTCATGCTACGGTCACGATTTTGAAAAAATAAACGTCACCATATGTACTGCTACGATGACGGTTTTTAATATAAACGTTAAAGCATGTCATGCTACGATGACAATTTTAATAAAATAGTGTCACCGTATATTACACTATGGTGACGGTTTTTGATAATTAATGTCATTGTATGTTATGCTATGGTAACGGTTTTAGAAAAAACAACAACTTTCTTTTGTATATTTAAGATGACGGTTTTTAGCGTATGGTAACGATTTTTTATATGATTTGGTAACATTTTTTAAACGTAACCAAAAGTGTACCAAAAGTGACGGCAGGTACGGTGACTATTTTTATGTCCATGAAAACCGTTACCGAACAGCTATGGTAACGGTTTTTAACCGTCACTAAAGACCTTTTTTGTACTAGTGCGAATCTTGATCGGCAGATAAACATTTGAGCTCTTTGTCTGTTTAAAATCTCCTTGACTTCTCTGATTTCTCCCCCTCATGACCTTGATGAACTGGTTCAACTAGGTCATGCCAATGTTGGAGACGAGACAGCTTAAGATCTGCAAAAACAAAGAAACAGAGAAAACAAGGAAGGTTTGCGCGGCATGTTGGTTGCGCAAACTGAGATTTGCGATTCACGTGAGTTGCGCAAAGCACGATTTGCATTTCATGCGGGATGCGCAAAGCACAGTTTGCGTTTCACGAAGGATACGCAAAGCACGGTTTTCGTTTCACGAAGGATGCGCAAAGCACGGTTTGCGCGACCAACTGATTTCACAAAGCTGACTTGGAGTCCAAATTTTTTTACCTGATTAGCACTTTGACTCCCCCTACACAAATGCACTAAATTTTACAATTCAAGTTAGCATTCATATAAAGAATCAGATACTCCCCCTCAAAAACAGATAGAATCTTTGAAAAATATTCTCTTTGTTCACTCCCCCTTGAATAATGCATAAACCCATTAAAATATATTTATGAGAATACAATGATCAAATATTAATGTACAAAGAAAAAATATAATGAATATAAATTTTAAAACAACTAAACATATAAAACTTTAAACACTAAACAAATTAAATTCTACTGAGTGAAATATGACAAATTTATCAATCAGTTGAAATCAAATATATGTTGTTGGATAAATAAACAATTTTTATTGCATATCAAGTTAAAACATGTTCAGTTTCAAAAACTTCCAGCAATCTATTCAGTGTGCTCACATGTGAATCTTAGATTAGTTTCAAGAAAATGTAATTCTAAAAATATAATAGAGAACTTTGCATGTACTCACATTAATCCATCAAAAATTAATATTTTCACAAATTTATAGGTTTATCGCAACTCAAACATATCACCAAGTATCATGAGATGCGTGCTCATTGGCATCTTTTTAGCAGTGTGCACATTGGCATCTTAACATGAGTGTGCTCTTTGGCATCTTTTAAGCTTGTGCACTTTGGCATCTTTTAATCAAAAAGTTTATTAAGTAAAGAACATGCCGTAAACGTAACTTTCTATCTGACCCTATTGCAGGATTTGGGTCAGCCGCTCCCAGACCAGTTGGCCTTAGGGGACTAGATATCAAGCACCCCTTGGAACTTACTCTCCCATATCAGAAAGCCTACATCGACATATCCTAAACCCATTCATACCAGTAGAACATGACTTTCGATCTGATTCTATTGAAGGATTTGGGTTCGATCACTCCCAGATCAATTGACCTTAGGGGACCAGATGACAAGCATCCCACGGAACTTACTTTCCCAAACCAGAAAGGTCACAGGTACAAACTTTTAAACTCAGAGATTTATGTATTTTAAGAATTTAATATTCATCTCAATCACTCAGTTTTACATAAAAGTACTTGGCCCATATTTTTATTACAATCAACATTT
Organism: Arctium lappa; assembly: GCA_023525745.1. NCBI lineage: Eukaryota > Viridiplantae > Streptophyta > Magnoliopsida > Asterales > Asteraceae > Arctium > Arctium lappa. The sequence goes on from CM042050.1 coordinate 14,756,369, forward strand.
TGACTTTTTAGAATTTTCCAAGCATTGTAAACTATAAATATTCCGAATCACACAACTTTAAAACAGTAATAAATGTTTCAAACATGTTGCTGACTTTTCGACTTTTGTAAGACTTGAAATTTGATCATATAAAAACTTTAATATAAACAAAAGAACTTGAAAATTTATCTTAGACACATATTTTATTCAAAAGAAAGAAAAAATGTATAACTTTACTTTATAGAATAAAATTTGTAAAGATTTAAACTTTTAAACTCAATATGCCGATGTTAAAAATTTTCATTAAAGTCAAAATATAAAGAATTCCGCAAATTGATATTATTAATCATAAAATCCCAATCACAACAAGCAATTACTCAAGATTTATCTAATATGCTCAAGAACTAGAGAGAGAATCTAGAGAGAGAAAGTAGATCTTATATTCATCAATCTCTGAATATTACAATGAAGCATAAACCTCTAGAACGTTGTTACAAGATTACAAAGGACAAACCTATATATACCCACTATCTAAACACAAGACTTAAGGACTAAGTAAACTAAACATGCTTTGACAAACCTAATACATTGACAATGTTGACTTCTAACATTGACTTTCCTAATTAAATCTTGGATACAATATTTGGACTTAACAATATCCCCCTTTGTATTCAAGATTTAATAAAAAGTTGATACAGATCTTCAGCTCTTGATTCTTCAGCTTTTGTCTCTTTGAAGCTTTCACAATCTTTAAACTTTCAGCTCTTTGAGAATCTTGGAAAGTCTTTTTCAACATTGAAGCTCTGAAAGTCAACATGCCTTGAACACAAAACAAACTTTCTTGAAACTTCTTTGAATTCTTTGAAACTTTGACAACTTTAAAACTTCTGAAAAATCTTTGAAACAACTTGATTCTGTATCTTCATCACTTTGATCTCTTAACCATCTTTGGAAGAACAAACTTTCACAAACCATCTTGAATTAACAACTTAAACAATCTTCCTTCAGAATCTTTTGGTTTTGAATTTCTTTATCAGACTTGAAATCAGCAGCGGAAGCAATTTTAAAATTCTGACTTGAACTTTGAACAACTCTTTATAGCTTTGAAATTGATCTTTGTAACATTCTCCACCTTTTTTATGATGTGAGCATCATTATCATCAAAACCTCATCAATTTCAGCTCAGACTTTGATTTTCCCCTTTGAGATCAACTAACAATCTCCCCTTTGACAATTTCCGCACTTTGATCTGAAGAGTTGAATCATGAACTGTATATATCCGAATCTTTTCAAATTCAGATATAATGAGCGTGTAACCCTGATTCAACATATGAAACAGTTAGGAATGTCTGTCAGTAACACAAAGTTACTGTGTACAACGAATGTACAATATAAGGAGCTTGTTTGATGTTGACTCCCCAGGACTTCCATTCAATCATTGAAAGACACAAGGTAATTCTATGAATGTTCTGATAGAAAAACATATTCTTTGTGTGCTCGTGCTTGTGTTTTGAAAGAATTAGCACAATGAATGTGTTTCATAAGGCTCAAAGTATGTAAATCACTGAGACAACAATGATTGTACATGGACTCAATGTGCATGAGAAAGGTTCGAAGGTGGGGCAACTTTCCTTCTTTTTCAATATCAGTATCTTCCAAGTGAAAATCCAATAGATTATGTGTTGCTTCCCCAGAAAATGTGAAACATTCTCTTTTTAAGAAAAGAATGAGTAGCTAGTGGGTTGTATGCAAGAGATGACATGGGCTCACTGCCTTTTTCAATGATAGTCACCAAAGAATGTGAATTACCAATCAGTAGATGTGGCTGCCCGGCTCAGAAAGTGGTAGGTGCAGAGTTCTGATATTCTTTTAACTCTGATCTCACACCCTCTTTCTTTTTATCATTATGCTCACTTCTAACCAAACTCTCATTTCCATTTTACCGCTCCACACACTGAGAAAAACTCAACCGGATGAGTTATCTCCCCCACTCTTTGATTTTGACCCCTCACCCCTCGATCACTCAAGGATAACTTCCTGGGTAGGAAACACTGGTTGACGTGAATCCATGGAAGTTATGTTTAAGCTCACACACGAATCCCATGTTATTCCTAAAAAAATCGTTGCTCAACAGTTTAACTGAACAATTAAGCACAAAGAGATAACAGTGTCAGAATGTATGCTCATTTAAAAATATAAATGAAATTTGAGCATTTGAACTCTGAAGATTTCTCAAAACAAGAATATTGAATGAATGAAATGAAGTCAAGAGAATTGTTTTGAGAATCTGACAATGAATTAAACAGATCAAATCAAATGGTTAGGATATCAAAAAATTGGATATTTGTTTATATGAACAAATATAAACAATTTATCAATGAAAGCACAAATATGAAAAAGATGAATGATGCTCAACAACTTTGGATTTCAAACGGGGGTATTACCATCGAAAAATTGGTTCTTTTAGAGACATGGTAATAACAAATTCAAATAAAATACTGAACCGGTGTGTGTGAATACTTGACAGTATATGGACAAGATAATACACAAGTATTGATCTTTGGAAACACACGGTCAGTTAAACAATAAGCTCAAATTTTTTAGAAAAACATTTAAAAGCACACTTCTAAATTCATAAAACTTTTGAGAATAAGAAATGGTTTGAACATTTCAGAAATTGTTTTTCATGTTCGAAAGTTGTCCTTCTTTCAAACAATCAGAGATCTAGATCAGAAGATTTTTACCTGTTCAGCTCCCCCTCGAATCATGATATAATTATTTATGTCTTTTAAGCTCCCTATGGATATTAGCACAAATATCCTTCTTTGATCATTGATGAACGGATCCTGATCTGTCATGTGATCAGAAGTCACTTTATTCATATTATTTATTCAAAAATAAAAGACAAAAAGCAGTAAAACAATTTTATAGTGTGAGTTCTGATATGAAATAATCAGAAGTCATCACCTTTACTCCCCCTTAAATTAGGTATCTGAAATATGTCAGATAAAACAGGATAGAGATCAAACACTCCCTTTTAAATTGTTAGACCATCAATATCAGAAAAATCTAGCAAAGAAAAAGTATAGGATAGAGATCAGATCAATTCTATTGGGATGAAGACCATCAATATCCATCGGATGCAAGCATACAGGAGTAAGGTCTTTTTGATCGCTGAGGTCCGAGTCCTAAACTGTTTTGTTTAGAAGTCAAACTCCTTTGAAGTCCGGGTCCTAAGTTGATGTGCTTAGAAGCCATAATCTTGACATTTAGGTGCGGGTCTTGAACTGTAGTATTCAAGAGCCATTGTTCTCTTACTCCCCCTTGGCTTGAGATGCCTGCAACACATAATCAGTTTTCTTCTTTGGTATCCACTGGTATTTGGGTCCAGAAATGTTAGTTGCAGTTCGTGTGGGGGAAATATAGTAAGAACCATACCAGTAATGATCAATTGTCTTGTGAAAATGATCATGTATACAGCAAATAGAACAATAATATTTCTTACCGTTATGTGCTTTGTTCTTCTTTGCTTCGTGTACCTGTACACATGATTTCTTCTCTTTCAGCTCATTTTCCATATCATCTTTGACTGGTTTCTTTATCCAGACCAGTTTCTCTTTCTTGAAACTTTTTCTATTTGGATAAGCATCTGAACTATCTAAATATTCATCATAGAAAAGGTTAGTTCGACGAATCTGATTAAATGATTTGACTGACCTTTGTGAAAAGATAGATTTCTGATTTGAACTTGAAACAGATTTTTCAAGTTCTTTGATCTTTGATGCAAAGATGTCTCTTTCTATCACAAGCTGGTCAATCTTTGTCTTGAATTCAGACTTCGTTCTTTGCTCTTTCAGTGCATTGGCAGATAATTCAGATAACTTCGAAGTCAGTTTCTTGATTTCAATTTCAAAGATTAATCTTTCTTCTACAAATCCTTTCTCTGACTCATTTCTCTGGCCGGATAATTCTTTAAAGAATCCCACATTTTTCTGTTCTATGGCTTTCTTTTCTTTATCAAACTTCTCTCTTTCCAAGATCTGTACTTTCTCAAAATCGCAGATTTGTTGAGAAAGCTTGATGCATTTAAGCTCCACTGACTTCTTTTCTTCATAGCACTTCTTTGAGAAATCTGAGAACTTATTTGAAAAAAATTTCTTTTCACTTTCAAAATCAGCTTTATTTGCAACAAGTTGTTTTTCCAAATCAGATAAATTCTTTCGAATCTCAACGTTCTCAGATTCCAATCCCTTCGTCTTCTCTTTGAAAGCCTTCAACTTGTTTTGAAGCTCAACTGATTCTGCTTGTAGCTCAGGTGATTTCTGATCAATTGTCTTCAGTTGGTTTTGAAGATTCATAATCTCTTTATCCTTTTCTTTTATCTCTTTATCCCTCTCATAAAGGATACCTGAAAAATTAGAATTATTTTTAGTACAATTTATACATTCGGGAGTTTTAATACAGTTGAACAATTTAACTTGCAACTCCTGAATCTTTTTGAGGTATTTTGAATTTTTCAATTTCAGGTCATTTCTTTCAGCTTCAATACCAGATATATCAGATCTGTAGTAAATTGACATCTTGAAAAAGTAATCAACTTGAAGTGAATGACCGTTCCAAACTATGTATCAGAAAATCAGAAATCAGATTGAATTGAAAATTTTCGAAAAAAATATTAAAAATTGAAAACTTGAACAACACTTGTTATGACACAAAGTTTAAAAAAAATATAGATGGCACACTAAAAAAAATTCCAGACTCTTGCGGATGCAATGGGATGCGCAAACCACGCTTTTCGGATGCAAAGTGATACGCAAAGTAGGTTTGCGTGACCTACTGAAAACGCAAAGTCAGATTTGCGTGAGAGCCTTGGAGCGCAAAGTAAGCTTTTCGGAAGCAGAGTGATACGCAAGATAAGCTTTGTGTATCGGTCTTGGAGCGCAAAGTGAGACTTTGCGTCTTTGCCTTGATGCGCAAAGATAGACTTTCCGTGACAAGTTCAATACGCAAATGAAACTTTGATAGAAGCGCAAACCGTATGATAGAAGCGCAAACCGTATGATAGAAGCGCAAACCGTATGAGACTTGCGCAAAGTCGATTTCTTGGCTGTTTCAAACTCAAATTGATTCAAACCTGCGAATTTGAACTCAAAAACTTGTAAGCTTCATCGAAAAACAATTATAAACACAAATTTACTATCGAATTTCGATTAAAAACACCAATTAGCCCAATTTCAATCAAAAATAGAATACGAACTCGTTTTCAAGAAAACTCAAAAAATCAGAAATTGGAATCGATTTAGAATGAATTACGATATGGAATCAAAACAAGAATCAATCAACAACATAAAACGAACTCATTGATTCCATTTTCTTGCATTAAGAACGATTTTACACACAAAAATCAGATTGAACAGTGAAAAAATCGTTTTCTTGAAAAACTTTTAAAAAAATCAAATTTTCAATTCAAAACATCAGATTTCAATTCAAATCATGATCAAATCTTTTCTGAAAAGTTTGGTTCAACTCTGATACCAATTATTAATCATAAAATCCCAATCACAACAAGCAATTACTCAAGATTTATCTAATATGCTCAAGAACTAGAGAGAGAATCTAGAGAGAGAAAGTAGATCTTGTATTCATCAATCTCTGAATATTACAATGAAGCATAAACCTCTAAAACGTTGTTACAAGATTACAAAGGACAAACCTATATATACCCACTATCTAAACACAAGACTTAAGGACTAAGTAAACTAAACATGCTTTGACAAACCTAATACATTGACAATGTTGACTTCTAACATTGACTTTCCTAATTAAATCTTGGATACAATATTTGGACTTAACAGATATTTAGTTGGAACAAAATAAAATTCAGTTATTTCATCTTTCACATTATAAAAATAATTTGTGTCTCAAATTAAAAAATTGGGTTATACAAAATTAAGAAATAGTTGAACAAGCTCAGGTTCTTGAAAAATAACGAGAAAAACTGGAACACATCATTATCAGAGATAAAATGCAGCGGAAATAAAATTGATGTACTCACAGTATCTCATTTAGTCAGAAGCTTAAGTCATTGAAGAACGAGTTCTAAACTGATTTATTTAGAAGTCATAGTCTATGAAGTACGGGTCCTGAGCTGAAGTACTCAGAAGCCAATTTCCCTTACTCCCCCTTAACATGTGATGCATGCAACTTTAAATCAGATTGAGATTTGGGTACCCACTTGAATTTGGGTCCGTGTTTGTTAGTTGCAGTTCGTATGGGGAAATAATGATCAGATTTGATACGAGAAACATGAGAAATATCATCAGAATAATAAGCACAATTATCAGAAGAGAAAGCATAATCATCTGAACTAGAATCAGAAGACGAATATGAGACATTTTTGGAAATTTGAAACATTTGCTTTATAGAGTATTTTAAAATTTTATTACAATAAGCAAATGAATCACTTTTATAACAATTGTCTACATATCTATCTTCCTCAGTCATAGGAACATTTGATGTCCGCCTCGCTCTCCAGATTAGCTTCTTTGACCGGTTCAAAGTCCTATCTGAAAGAATGGAATCGGAAGAATTAGAATTGTCAGAAAGAACTGTATCATGTTTCTTCGACTTCTTTGACCGTCTTCTTTTACGCTTAGGTTTATAATATTGATCATTGAGCGTAAAAGAATCATCAAGAATTTTAGACTTAATATTTAAATCAGATGAAATAAATTTATCCAAGCAATCAATCTGATCAACTAATAAATCTGAATTTGCCTCGGAGTCTAAAGAATTTTGAGAAAAGACATTAAAATTAGAAATTTCCTTTTGATTTTCCTTAGAATCAGAAGAAAGGCTAGAAATAGAATCTGATTTTTGAGAAAATAAATTTTCTTCAAGACTAGAAGTCATAAACGAAAGAATAATGTCAGATTTAATTTCTTTTAAAATATTTTGATATTCTATCTTATCTTCAAGATCGATGATTTTTCCTTCTAAAACTAACGGAGGAATATATTTCTTCGAATCATAAATGATAGGAGAAATATTTTCCTTATCAAAATAAGGGGCATAAGAATAAACAAAATCATCAGATACTAAAGATTTAACAGGAGATATATCATTTAAAATTCTTCTTCCTCTTCGTGATTTTTCAGGAAAATATTTGGCATTTTCATAAGTATAAACAAAAAGAATTTCATTTTTCTTGTTATTTATCCTTTTCTCATTTTCGAGATCTAACACTTCCTTTTCACTAGTCCAATGAAATTTGAACTGAGGAGCATAGTGAGCAAGAGTTAGATAATCGTATTTATATAAAGTAGGAACTTCGTTTATCACTTTGTTTAAACAATGAGGATTGTCAAAACCAAGTCCCCACATTTGTTTTAAAGCCTCTTCACTCCTCGGTTTGTTCATAAAAATTATTTGTTCAGATTGGTTTCTTCGATAAAGCTTTTCTTCTAACTTATTTATTTTATCTGAAAATTCATCTTTTAAAGAAGTCATTTTAGTCAAAGACTCAAGATAAGTCTTATTTGAATTTTGCAAATCATCCAATTTCTTTTGAAAGATGTCTTTTGTATTTTCTAAAATGGATTTTTCATCTTTCAAAGAAATTTTCAGTTTGTCAATCAAATCTGACTTTTTAGAATTTAGATTCTTTTCAGATAATAACTTAAAACGCAAATCAGACAAAGCAGAAATTATGATATTCATCTGAGAGGTAATGAAATTATAGTCAAATTCAGAATATACCTCATCCTCATCCGTATCAGAATTTTCTGACTGATTATCTCCGACTAAGCACAAATGGGCGATCTCAACGTTTGCAGCTTCGTCGTCAGAGTGATCCAGCCAGAATTCTTCCTCGGCCAGCAAAGCAGTTTCGTTCTCTCTCTTTTCTGCTAGTTCCATTTTCTTCCTGTAGTAAGAGGAGTCCCTAACCTTCTTAGCTCGACACTCCTTTGAGTAGTGACCCGGCTTTCCACAGTTATAACAAGATGCAGTCTTAGGCTCGGGCACTTTGACTGTAGAAGCAGAAGTGAAGCGAGAAGTGTTGGAACTCGATCCGGGTTGGAACTTTTTCTGATAGTGCTGAGAAAGAAGGATCATAGCTTTCTGTAAAGCCTCGCCATCATCTTCAGTTGACCCGGTGTAAGCATTTTCAGACAATGCTTGTTCAGATAATTGCTTCGTGAGGAGAGCAACTGGGTCTAATGTTTTCTTCTTTTTATCCAACTTGGCCTTCTTTTCTATTACCAAGCTTTCATCAGTCATCAGAATCTCGTAAAGTTCTTAAATCTGCATTGTGGAAATCCGAACATCGTTCCTCAGTCTATGACAAGTTTTATTCCACTCAGACTGAAGAGCATTAAGGAATTTCATATTTGTCTCCAGAGCAGTCTTTTCCACTTTAATCTTTCTTAGATCATTAATCACAGTGCAAAACCGGTCAAAAGTCACCTTCAGAGATTCATTGTCCTTTGCCTTAAATTCCTCAAAGTTATTCATGAAGCGTGTCTGGCATATTTGAGTAGCAACTGATGACCCAAGCATGATCTTTTCTAACTGAGTCCAAATCATATTTGGATCATGTTTGAAACAATCAATTCGATTGTAGATTGAGTTAGGCAAAGCTAGCATCAAATTGGACGTTGCTTCTCTATCAGCTTTTTCGCGTTTGATTTCTTTAGCAGTCAAGGGAATGTCATTTTTCGGCCTGACAAATGGTCCTTCAGAAAAAGATATCATCATATTCTCTCCATTAGTCTGACGCTCAATGAAATTAATGAACCTATCTTGCCACTGTGTAAATTCATCTTCGTTTATTAAAACTGGTGGACGAGTATCTGTTCCCAATTGCATCATCAGATCATTAGAGTAAAATCTAGCTTGGAAAGCAAATTTGGCAGAATCCATTTATGATGTTCAGAAATATTTCTAAGTTTGGAGCTTGCGCAAAGTAAATCTTTGCGTTTCAGGAAGAGAATGCAAACAAGAGCTTTGCATATTAAGGCAGATGCGCAAACACGGCTTTGCGTGTGAAGACTGATACGCAAACAAGATTTTGCGTGCGAAGGAGGGTATGCAAAGTTAGCTTTGCGTATGTAGAAGGATGCTCAAAGTAGACTTTGCGTATGTAGAGGGATGCGCAAAGTAGAGCTTTTCGAGTGAAGTGAGACGCGCAAAGAAGAACTTCTCGTATACTGAGTGATACGCAAACTGAAGTTTGCGTATAAGCCTAGAGCCGCGAATCTGGAATACTTGATAGCACTTGATGCGCAAAAGTAGCTTTGCGTTTCCAACATGAACCGAAAACCTGAAAATTCACTAACACCCAAATTAGACCACAAAAAAAAAATTGTTATGCAAAATATATGAGTGAGGCGCAAAGCATTATGAATGAGGCACAAAGTTTATGAATGAGACGCAAACTAACAAAATCAAGAAATGTTTCGTAAAAATGAATGAAACTATGAAATTTAACCAAGAAAATTACATACAAAATGTCAAAAACACCTTTCTAACACACTTCAACCAACAATTTCGATTAAAACACACTAAAACTCAAAATTGATGAAAGAACAGTTCACGAACACGAGTTTTTCCAGAGAATACAAAATTGCAAAATAGATGATCAAATCAAGGTTTTTATGCACCAGTATATGAATCAAAACCGATCGATTACTCAAAACGAAGCAAATGAATACAAATTTAACACAATTCAACCAAGTTTTCGATTTAAACAACAAATTCAGAAACAGAAAAACAATCTCTCAATCCTCTCAAGATTCAGATGACTTTGATACCAATTGATAGTCCAAGATCAATGAATTCTTAGAGAGAGAAAGTAGAGAGAGAGAGAGAGACTAGATACGCAAAGTAAGTGTATTCAAAGTATGAGCGTGAATTCTTACAAGACATAAAGACCAAAGGGACTTAAATACCCTTGGTCAATACAACACAGATAAAGCAACAAGACACAGTATATGACCAAGCCCTATAAATACAATGATTATTATAAAATCAGACCTAACATATAGTAAGTATATATATATATATATATATATATATATATATATTGTAAAAGATAATCATATATATTCTTTAAAAAAAAAGATATACCTACCCAATATCTAATTTATGGAAATAATTTTTAGAGAAAAAACAAAAATGGCATACCATTTATTTAAAATAAAACTTAAAATATATTAAACAAATAGTTTAGTCCTTAATAATAAACCACCACCACTACGTATAAATTTAGAAAACAAATGACTAGGCATTACTATTTTTTGAACATAAATATGTATAGGACAAGTTCTGTTAAGTTACTAAGTTATCTCAAATGTTTACTACATTTTTATATAATTAATTTATGTTTCCTTTAATTTATAATTACATTATATTTAAAAAAAATAAAAATAATAAGATTTAAAAAATAGGTAAAATTAATTAATATATGTTAAAAGCTAAGTTGCAAGAATTGAACCTTCAACGCTACACTTAAAACAAGAGTCATTATCCAATTGAACCAAAATCATTATGTGTTAAGCATTGGGTTTTCTTTATATTAATTATATTATTATAAAAAATTCCAAAAATTCGTAAACCCTAAAAAATAGTTAAAATCAGTTAATATAAATATTTTACACGGTTATTTTAAAATAACCGTGTAAAAAAACTAAGTCTTTTTACACCGACCCACTTCCAAAACCGTGTAAAAAATATATATATTTTTACACGGTTTTTGAAAAATACTGTGTAAAAAGACCCCCAGTCTTTTTACACCGATCTCCTTAAACCGTGTAAAAATATATACATTTTTACACGGTTATTTTAAAAAAACCGTGTAAAAAACCTGGGAGTCTTTTTATACGGATCCACTTCCAAAACCGTGTAAAAATATACATGTTTTTACACGGTTATTTTAAAAACCTATATAAAAGAATTGGGAGTCTTTTTATACGGAACCACTTCCAAAACCGTGTAAAAAAATATATATGTTTTTTACACGGTTATTTAAAAAAACCGTGTAAGAATGTTTTGAGATATTTTCAAACGTTTTTCCTCAAATAACCGTGTAAAATGATTGTATATTTTTACACGGTTTTTGAAATGACCGTGTAAAAAGCTATTCAAAATTTTTTACACGCTTCTATTACCAAAAAACCGTGTAAAAAATCTTTAAAAACACACGGGTACATTTTTACACGTTTTTTTAAAACCGTGCAAAAATGGGCGTGTAATAAAGTCATTTGTGTAGTAGTGTATCCACTTTCAAAGTTTTTTTTGTTGATGTTCCCATTTAGTAATCATTTTTGGGGTTATTTCTATATTCAGAAAAAACTCATTCTCTCTCATACTTTCTCCATTTTGGGGATAGTTGTTGGAGCAAAATTATAGCTCAAAATCCCTACTTTCTCCATTTTAGAGAAATTGTTAGAGATGCTCTTAGGTATCAAACTTTATAGATACCATTTAATGCTAATAATTAACCTACAAATATTTACTATTTACGCACTAAAAACATATGTATCACTTTGTGACCATTTTTTATTTTAGTTACTGATCAAAAGAATAATTAGATGTGTGTTCGTATGTTTCTGATAAGTTGTAAGTAATTTTGTACTAGCTGTATACCCCAATGTTGCGGGAGGTGAAAGTATTTTAAGCGATTATAAAATTAAGCCAAGGAATGAAACGGAATGAAAATGAATATGTTCTGGGTACGGAAGTGTGTATATTCATTGCATTATATTACATGCTTTTACATTACTTTCCATTGTAAATGTTTATAGATAAATAAACCATTGATATTCGTCTTCGAGGTTGTGAGCACATTGATTCGAGAGTTTGTAGCTATTCAATTTCGAGTGTTCGAAACTTATCGGTTTTGAGAATTTGGAGCAAATTGTCTTTTGAAATCGAACTGCAATAACCTTAAGCACCTTCTGAAATAGAACTCCAGTAACCTTAAGCATCTTCTGAAATCAATATCGATCAATAGTTTAGAGTTAATCAATTTTGATTTCTAAATCATCTCTATGGGGTAGATCAATTTTGAGAGTTTGGAATTAATCTATTCCGTGAGTTTCCAATATGTGAAACACAATATGTGAATAAGTGAACCAGATGAAATATATGCAACCAAACAAAATGGAATAAGTAATAAATTAATTTGTGAGAAGTTGAGGTTAACATGAGAAGCGTGAAAAATGGATCTGAATCGTTAACCACTTTTAGTCTCATGCCCTCTCATGAATCGTGCCTTAGAAGGGAATTGATTTGGTGCATCTTATCTTAGTGCATCTGTAACACCCGTAATTTTCGGTAAGTAAAAGCCACCCGGGCGTTTTTGTATATTGTAATTGGCAGGATTTTTGTTGGAAAATCATTATTTAAGGTCCCTTGAAGTATCGGAGGTATTGGCGTTGAAAAAGTTGAGTTTCAGGGCTCCGAAAAGGTCCCGCAACAATGCCCGACGACTATGACAGTGTCATAGTCGCACAATCACAGTCACAGAAGGGAAACATAAGTTGAAGGGTACCATGCGACAATGACCAACGAGTGGCAATGTCGCCCAGGAAGGGCAGAGTGCTGTTAAATTCGGGAAATCAGTCTTCTTTCTCATTTTCCTTCTCCAAACTCTTCCCTTTCTCTCCCAAAACGTTTTTCCTCTTCCCCCTTCAAATCCTAACCCATTTTGGCTCAAACCCTTGTGTTTTATGGAGGTAAAGCACCATCAAGTGGTAAAATTGGAAGCTATGGTCAAGGATTCACCATCTCCATCTTCATCTTCAACCTCAAGCTCCATTTTAGGGTTTTCTAGGTTTTCACCAAAGACCTAAGTGGTAAGTGTATCCCTTCCATTTCTAAACCTTAATTTAAGTTATGAATGGCTTCTTGATGATTTTCTAGTGTTTGATTCCTTCAGCTTTGGGTTGTAAGATTTTGGAAGGGTTGGGGTCAAAATTAAGGTTTTGACCAAAATGGAGATTTTGATGTAAAGTGTTTGATGATCGATTCTAAATGGTTAAATGTGTTTGTTGATGGGTGGAAATTCTGTATCTAGGTTTCGGAAGAATTGCTTGTGGATTCGGAATTATTCAAAGGAGCTCAAGTTGGGGTAAAATCTAGATTTAGCCTAAATCTAGCGAGGTGAGTTCAAGTTGATTTGTGAAAACGGTGTACATGCCAAAATGTTCTTTTTAAAGTGTTTTGTGTTTTACATGAAATTGTTAACTGTTGATCACCTGATAAGTTTTGGTTATTTTCAGCTGAGTAATTTTATAAACATGGTGAAACACCCATTTTGGGGATTTTTGAGAATTTTGGTAAATAAATCATGTTAATATGTTTCATTGATGATTTTACATATATATTTGGAGTTCATTTGACGTAAGTGTCCTTGCGTGTATTTGATCTTATAAACCTTTTCGGAAAATACATATTATTGTGTTATGAGGCATTTTGGAAATATAAGGGTATGAGTTCATTTGGAAAATGGTTTGTCTCAACCAATGATGAGATTCGAGTTAATCATATTTTCGGTCGTGTGTTTGGATAATAGTTGGTCAAATGTGTTTCAATGTTTATACTGGCTTTCATTTGGGGGTTTACGTAAATTGTTGGGCCTTTGGCTCTCGGTTATGACTAAATTGACTCTTGAGGACATTTGTCCGGATTAATAACCGTTGTCGAGTTTTGAGTATGATGGCACATTTTCGTGGCATTTTAGAGTTACATGTTTTGGGAGCTTTGGTCTTTCATTTGGAGTCATGTAATGTTAGACAGTGTTGTAATGGATCCATAGGCACGTAAGTCTGTCTGTATTGGGAAAGCGGGTAAGGTTGGTTATGATCGTTGACCGCTTGGGTTCGCTAGCGAGTAGGCAATAGGTGGCACGAGCCTCCGAGTTGAAACTCGTCTAGATTAGATAGGCACCCATGTCCGTAAGTCATTTGGGTGGAACTCTACAAAGTATGGCTAGAGGCAATAAACGGTCTGAGGTTATGATGTATGGTATGGCATGGGAACTAAGACCGGAATATGTGGTGAAATCCAATAACATCATGGGTGGCCACATTCACGTGTTCTCGCCACTGTTCTAAAAAAACTCGTCACACAGTCGCCATGGCGCGCCATGGCACCAAGGCTTGTGTGTTACGCCACGTTAAGCACATGGCACGCCATGGCCTAATGTGCAATTATCGTAATGAGATATTTGATTTTTCCTTACGTTTTTAATGTTTTATTTGCAAGTTTTTAATATATAACCTAATTTAATTTGCTTATTACTGTTGACTCATTGAGTAACACTACAAAACATACGTTTTTATATATAATAATATATATGAATTAGAAATTTGACGTCATAAATCACGCCTTGAAAACGCCATGGCTTCCAAGGCTTGAGGCTTGGCCTCACCGCCATGCCACACCTCATGCCATTTAGAACCTTGGTTCTCGCCACCCAAGATGGAAACGTTGAGATGACATGCAAGTAAGTTGTATGGGCGACCTACTCGTGTGTTTCTCTACTCTCAACGTATACGGGTCTCCCCGTCGTCGATCTGTGGTATTTTAAATGTTAATGTCGTATATTGCCAACTTTGGTTTTTGTTTGGTCGACGGTAAATGATGTCCTTAATATTGGGTTTTCCCCGCGTAGATTAAGGTTTGAATGAAATACGTCGTTTCCACATTTCGGTATTTGATTTCGTCTATTTTATGGTCGTGTGAGTTTTGGGTCTAATGTCCGTGTTCACAGCGATATTTATTTATATAGATTTTTATCTATGGTTTATGAGTTGTGTACCATGTTCCACCCATGTTGGGTATCTCGAGATATAACATTTTACCTGCGTTTTGTAAGATGGGCAGTCCTCTCTCTCTATTCTCATTTCGAGCAAGTTTTGGGTTAAATCTAAGTTTACGAAATAACGTTTTATATTGGGATTTTAGCTCTTTAAACATTTTGGTTTGGTTAACGATTATATTGGTGCCTCTTTCGTTTAAAATGCATAATTATTGGTAAACGAGTTGTCTTCATGATTGAAGCATATCATTTTGAAATATTATGATTTTAATTGCATTCTTCCTTTTTAACGATTCATTTATAAATGTTGAAAACTCTTGAGTTCACTAGACGTTAAGCCTAACCTTTTTATTTGCCGGCATGTGCATCAGGTTCCAGTTGGGGTTTGGTTCTAGCAGCTATGATGAGTTGAGCATTGGCTTTGTGCAAGTGTAAGTAGTTGGTGAAGTCTTCCGCAGTTTGGAGATA
This sequence comes from Arctium lappa, assembly GCA_023525745.1. Taxonomy (NCBI): domain Eukaryota; kingdom Viridiplantae; phylum Streptophyta; class Magnoliopsida; order Asterales; family Asteraceae; genus Arctium; species Arctium lappa. Next base: position 14,771,640 of record CM042050.1, read on the forward strand.
GTGACTATTATTGGGTTTTAGTAGCACCCGTCCTTATTATAGACTGAATGTATAAAATGAAATGTGTGTATTGAGGTTAAATCTTAAATTGTGATTATAGATGCATCAATTATCGATGTATTTAGAAAATTTTAAATTAGTTGTTATTTCCATAATTTAGGGTGTTACAGCATCTCATCCTAATTTGTTAGATGAAGGTTTTACTCGATCTGTTCGGTGAAAGTCTTACCGATTTTGATTTTGATTTTGATTTTTGTTCCAGATTTTGATTTCATACAGATCTTGTTAGGGTTAGGAACCGATTTTGATTTCAATATTGTTGTCAGATTTTTATGTGTTCGTCCTTCTTCATATTTGACTCGAACTATTCATTGTTGTTGGATGATTTTTTCATCACCAAACATCAAAAATGCAATGTAATACACTACAATATAAAATAATACAATGGATATATTCATTCCTTAAAACAATCCAAACGACCCTTAGGTTTTTGATTGTTGTTTTGGGTGTAGAATGATGAGGCAGTGGACAAAAGAAAGTGTCAGATGAATGACAGCCGGAATAGTTATCGAAGACATTTCTTAATAAACAAAAGGGAGGAAGGAGAAGAAAGAGGGACACGTGGCATTATCTTAGTGGTGTTTGCTATGTTTGTTTTTATTTTTTTTTAATATAAAATGAGGAAAATGCATAAAATGACCAAACTACTCATCATGTGCCTTGCACATGACCACTTTAACGGAGAGATTTCAAACGAAATTAGTTTTAGGGACCCAAGGCGTTATAAAATGCAAACCACGAAGATGTAATCCATAGATATTTCAAAGTAGAGACACAGAGTGTTAAAACCAATAAACCACAAGGACCAACTATGTGATCAACTCTAATAATTGTAGTTTTAAAAAACGTGACATCACAAAACCATTTATAAAAGTTATTTAGATTTAAAATTTATTTAAAAAAGGTAAAAGTTACAAAAAAAATCAAGTAATTATCACATTTTGAGTAATTCGGTTTATAATGTTTTTAACAAACTAGTGTTGGGCCCGTGCATTGCACAAGAGAATAAATTTTTTGTTGGAATATTGAACCGAGTTAAAATGAAACGTAATTTCTCTGTTAACAGTCAATGAAATACAATGTGAAAAACGAATGTATTTTCATAAGTGATTAACTTACATATATTCTTAATCGTTTGTTGTTATGAGTTTGTGCATTAATATTGGTAATAATTTTGTATTATATTATTTAAAACTCAAACGACATGTCTCACAACATATTTATCTGACTATTGACTTCAAGACCTCATAGTATTAATCGATAAAAATAAAGATATGTATATATATCTTATTCCCCTACTTCGAAAAATATGATTGTGGGTTTTGAAAAATATAAACAAATCCTCAGTAAATAAAATAAAATATAAAAAAGTAGTTTTTCAAAGTAACAAAAATATAGTGGAATACCTTTTGTTCAGTTGCAGGTTCCGCCATTGCCACCCGACCGTTCATCTTCTTCTTGTACTCGGATGATACATAGAGAAGTTATATATATTTATAGTGAATGTAGAGAATATTTTAAAATATTTTATTTTCATTTTCGATTTTACATTTACATGTAAATATATTAAAAATATGGAAGAATATTTTTATATCTACATCGTTTTTATTTTATTTTCTTTACATTTGGTTAATTTGGAAAGTATTGTTGAATATTTTTATTTTAAAGAATACGATAATTTATTAATGTATCTCGTTATTTTTTATTTTTTATTCATATCAACCTTTTTTTTCTTCTTTTAATGCTCGTGAAAAAAAATACGTGTAGATTTTATATTATCAAAAAAATACGTGTAGATTTTATATTATGCTAATATAAAATACGTGTAGATTTTATAAAATAAAATAGATTTTATATTAGCAAAAAAAATACGGAAAAAAAGAGTTTATATTACATCTCATTATGTAAAAAGATTTTATAAAATAAAATATGAAAAAAGATTTTATAAAATAAAATATGGAAAAATCATTATGAGATGTAATATAAAAAATACGGAAGAAAAAAGATTTTATATTACATCTCATTAATATAGATTAAAATGTAAAATCTACATTTAAAATAGATTATGCTAATATAAAATCTATTTTATAAAATCCTCCACAAAAAAAACAAATAGTTATATTAATAAATGAGTATTCATTCCACAAATAGATGATTATATGAGATATTGTGCTTGGAAAAGTTGTACCAAAGCATTAAGAAGTTGTAAATTAAGTAATTGGCTTTAATTAGTTGTAACTTGTGTTTAAAATGTTGTAATTAAGAGTTTTTTATATTGTTTTTATAATATAGTATAGATAAATCATTAAACTTTTTAAAATCGAATGAATAAATTTTTAAACTTAATAAAACCAAGAAAATTCTATTTTTAAATAAATCCTTAGTTCCTTACAGTTATAAAACGAAAGAAATTTACCGCTTTTATTTTTTCATGTATCAACAAATCTATAGGAAAATACAACAAATCAATAAAACGAAATATCAAAAATAAATAATTATTAACTTCTATTATTATTCTCATTTAAACCTAAAAACTAAATAATAGATAATGAAAATAGTATTTCATCATGTTTTTTGGTATTTTGTTGATGATCTAGCTACATCGATTAAGAAATGATATATTAGTTTCGTATTATAAGTATATAGAAGTTCGTTGGTTTCTTCGGCTTTAAAAAATTTAAGGATTTATATGTTCAATTTCAGAAAATTCAAGGATTTATTTATTAAAAAAAGTTTGTTGGGTTTTTTTTAAGACTTTTCCTATTAAAAAAAAGGAAAACGTTCAGAAAAACACAATGAAAATTTTCATTTTGTATGATTAAGTCTCTGAACTATTTTTTTAATGAAAAACCATTAAACTTTCTCATTTTAAATGATTAATGCTATTTTTTTTTTTGAATTAGTAAACCATCAAACTTTTAAATATTGGTTACATACATTCTTTTAACCCAAATAAGCTACCTGAAACCCAACTAGAAAGATTCTAAAGTAAATACCTAAATGAATTTTACCGTTCTCAAACCCTACATCCTTCAAACCCCTTCGTCGTCTCATCATTGTCCGCTATCTATCACTGTCCATCACTGTCGTGGACCCTGCCATTGATCTCTCTGTTTTTTATTTTATTTTTTTGTTTTTCTATTATCCATTTTTTATATGTCTATATGTGCTCCATTATTGTTGTAAAAAAGGGATAATTGAAAAAAAAACATATAAAAAAAGGGAGATTGATGGCAGGGGCCAACGACAACAATGAGCCATATGGAGAACGGACACCTATGGGGCGACTAGGGGTGTTCGTGGTCCGGTTTGGGCAGTTTAACCCCTCAGACCACAAACCAAACCGCGAGTGGCGGTTTATTAAATTTTCAAACCGAGCGGTTTGACATCAAGTGCCTAGACCGGTCAAACCGGACCGCAGTTTAGGCGGTTTGGTCCGACCGGTTTAGGATTTCTATGGGCTTTAAAGTTTAAACTTAAAAAATTATATATAATATCTAATTTTAAAGCTTCATAGGCTTGAGTCCTTTCGAAGTAAACAAAGTCCATCAAAAAAATAACAAAGTCCACAAAAAAAAGTAAACAAAATATCCCAACAAAACACTAAAAATCAAAGTCCACAAAAAAAAGTTAACAAAGTCCACAAAAAAGGTGAACAGAGTGAGTCCGCCGATGTTAGTGAATAGTAGTCATTTAGGGCTTTTAAATTTCAATTTTTAAAAATTAAAATAGATTTTATGTTTGGGTTGGATTTAAGATAACATTGGGCCTAACCAAATATATTTAAGATGACATTGGGCTAGATAATGGATATAAATGTGTATATAAAAAAAATAAAATATATATGAATTTGGCGGTCGGTTTGGTCCAAACCGCCCAAAAAAACCTCCAGACCGCAGACCGGATCGGACCGCCCGATTTGCATTTTTTCAGACCAGACCGGACCGCCAGACCACTCAAACCGCCAAAAACGGTCTGGTTTGACTTGGTTCGACTGGTTTGAGCGGTCCAACGGTTTTTTTGAACACTCCTAGAGGCGACGTAGAGTGGTGAGGAGGAGCGATGCAGTTGTGTGCAAAGGGTTTGAATAGGATAAGGCTTGAGTGCAGTAAAACCGATTTAAAGTTTTTTTACTTTTAAACATCCTAGCCCTTTACAAGTATTTTTTTTTTTTGTGTGTGTGTTAAATGGATGTTGATAAACAATTTTTAAAATTTTGATAATTTATTTATTCAAAAAAAAATCACTGAGTTGATCATCCAAAAAAATAGTTATTTCATTAAAAAATAATTCATGAACTTAATAATTTAAAAAAATAAAAACGTTGTTTTCTAAACATTTTATATAACCAAACAAAAAATGCAATGAAAGACCATATAGCATAGTTTGGCCTTCACCTTCACCAAATGAAAAGTATAAGCATGAAAAAGTAAGCACCAACATCCACTCTATCACTTATAAAGAGAACCAACACCTTTCCTCTTATTCTCGGTTGGAGCACATTATGTCTCTTTCAAACGGAACACTCGGATTCAATCCTTGTATTTTGAAAAATCATATTTTTTTGAGTAAATTACGGATTTGGTCCCTATAGTTTTCTGAAATTTTGGATTGGGTCCCTTTAAAAAATTAATTACAATCATGGTCATTGTGGCTTCCATTTTGTTGCGGATTAAGTCCCTCCATCTAACCCCATTTAACTGAGGTCGTTAAACCCCTCACCCACGTAAGGGGCTTTTTTTGTCTTTCTAAAAGCCCTTTTTTTATTTTTTGAAAGCCTTATATCGATTACATTAGAGTTACAGACCTAGAGACGTTCTTCTGCTCATACAATTTGAAGAACTATGTTTGATTTCTCATACGATTTGAAGAACTACATCTGATTTCTCATACGATTTGAAGAACTACGTTTGATTTGTCGGTGGAAGGAAACGGGAGACAAAGGATTTCAAGGTTGATTTCGATTTAAGAGGCGATATCGATTTTAATTTCAGGAGCTGATTTCGATAAGCAGGTTATATGGTTGATTACTCTCAGACTGATAAGCAGGTTTGATTTCAAATTTGATTTCGATTTGAGAGGCGATATCGATTTCGATTTCAAGAGCTGATTTCGATTTTGATTTCTTCCCCCTTTGTTAGTTTAGTTCGATTTCACTCCCATTCCTTAATTTTGATTTGAGCATATAAATGAATTCGATTTCAGATGCCATGTTTTTTTCGATTTCGATTTCACTCCCATTCCTTAATTTACAGGTTTGGTTGAAGAAATTTGTGATAGGTTTCTTTTCCGTTTGTTGTTTTCAGTTTGATTAGTCGTCGTATCGTTAATGGGTGTTTGTATTTTGCTGATCTAGGTTTGGAAATACCTCTGTAAAAATAGGTATGTAACTAAAATCATGTCAAATAACCTCTTTGTTTACTGTTAGTTTTTGTTAATTTTAACTCTTTGAAACATTTTAGTTTAGGGAATCAACTAAAATTTTTTTTTCATCTATTCAACTAAAGAGAAATTTGGTTTTTTCTCACATATGAATCCTTCGATATCTAACTTCACTGCACTTGTTCAACCAACAGTTTAAAGAGAGTGAGCTTTTGGTTAATTCTTTCCTATGGACATCAACTTTTTGATTCTATGATTTTAATCTAATAGGGATAGTGTTGTGCAGGCAGGTTAGAGAATGTTGTTGGATGGTACCATTCTCGTACTGGTTATGGATGTTGGTTGTGCAGGATTGATGTTTCTTCACCAACAGCTTCAAAGGCAATTTCTAAATAAATTCTTAACCAACAGCTTCAAAGGCAATTTCTAAACAAATGCTCAACCAACAACTTCAAGAGCAATTTCTACACAAATGCTCAAATACAACCAGTAGCTTCAAGAGTGATTTCTATACAAATGCTCAAACAGTAGCTTCAAGAGCAATTTCTACACAAATGCTCAAACTCAACCGGTAGCTTCAAGAGCAATTTCTACACAAAGGCTCAACTAGTAGCTTCAAGAGCAATTTCTAGACAAATGCTCAAACTCAACCAGTAGCTTCAAATGCTTATACGATTTCAAGTCATATCTTATTGTCACTTCTTTGGAATAAGTATTGTGTCAAAACATGAACTTTAAACATCCAAGAAAGAAGTTGAAGCATCAATCTCAAAGCAACGAAGAATTTCTTTGGGAACAACAATGTTTGGGAATTATGTAACGTTGCTATTTCTTGATTGTTCGTACATGACAATGTTTGGGAATTATGTAATGTTGCTATTTCTTTAATGAAAGTTCTCAATTTATTCCAACCAATTCAAGTTTCACAGGTTTCCCATCAAGTTGTACATTGTTATATCTTTTCATTGTTGCTACCGCATCTGGTTTGTATAACAGGTTTGTGTATAGTTGCAATTTAACAGGTTTGGTCATATATGGGGAAATGTAATAGGTCCTATGTAATTAATTTGCACAGGTGTTGGTTTACAACATGTTAGGTTCATCCATATTGGTTTAAAACAGGTTGCAAACTTGTTGGGTTCTGTAAACAGATTATGTAAATCTAGTATGAGAAATGTGTATAACAGGTTTTGTAAATCTTGTTGGGTTCTGTAAACATGTTTAAAACAGGTTAGGTCAAAGAACTTCTATGTATCAACTAATTTGGGATTCTTGTTGGCTTTCTTTTTAAAGGTTGAACCTGTTTTGAATTTCAATACAGGGAACACACAATCTGTTTGCAATAGTATTCACCAAATATGTTCACAATTCCAGTATAAGCTAAAAAAACAGTAACTACACATTTATAGGGGTGAGCATCGGAAGTGGGTAGCCGCCTTTGGAACCGGAACCGCTTCAGAACTGCCGGTACCGGAACCGATGTGATTGGTTCCGATTCCTAAAATATGGAACCGATCGGGACCGGTTCTAATTCTCATTTTTTTAGAACCGTTACCTGGGTACCCGCCGAGACCGGGTACATGGTCCTGCTGGGTACCCAGAACCGTAACTGGCGGGTACCCACTATTTTTTTAATAAAATATATTTTGTTTATTTATAAAAATATAATAAACTACCTTTTAGTGAAGCATCGTTTGTAGTATTTATCAATATCAACTAATTTTAATGACGTGAAGTGTTTTGGAAGCACCGTTTGTAGTATTTATTTGTTTTATAAGCACCGTTTGCAGTATTTATTTGTTTTGTAAACATCGTTTGTAGTATTTATTAGTTTTTAGTTTTTATCTTATTAGTTTTCACGTTTGTGGTACTTATTTATTTATGTTTGGACTTTCTAATATAATTAATATTTACCTTTTTATAATATGAATGATAATTTTTTTTTTAAAATTAGATGGTGGGTACCCCAAATATAAAAGAACCGGTGTAACCGATTCCGGTTCCTTCATTCCAGGAACCGTCGGTTCCGGTTCCGGGAATTTTAGACGGGTACCCGCCTTTGCTCACCCCTACACATTTACTTATAAACCATCAGGTTCTAGTACTTGTCAGGAGATTAAATTAGATTAAACATCAGGTTCTACTTGCTGTTTGAGAGTTTCACTTCTCATTTCGACATAACCACGTGTCAACTCTTCAGCAGCTTCATCAGACAACTGTGGGTGTATGTTTTTTCTGGCATAACTCAAATAAACAGTCAAAGTAGGAAGGCCTGTGACATTTTGCTCCAAATTCTACAAGCAAAAAACAAAAGGGTTAGAAGGACTATGGCATTCAGCAGGTGAAGTAACATATTTACTTCAAGATTTTACCAAATCAATTATGAAAAAATCAAACTTGATTGTTGTAACACTCCGATTTTTAAAGGGTAACATTTCGAGTTATTACAGAAACCGATATATCAAGAAAAAAATAAGATATTTGATTTTGGACTTGAATCCTAGATTTTATAGTCTTAATGGATTAAGGATTCAATTACGAGTCTAACGGTTCTTTCCGGAGCAAAAACGGAGCTATAACGAAGAAGTTATGGTCAAAACAGTTAACGAGAAGAAAACCGGACAAACAGTGTATTTTGCGAGTTGTGCCGCGACTTAGGGACAACCTCGCGACTTGAGAGAACATGGGCGACTTATGCCGCGACTTAAGGTCGCGGCATAACCTGCGAAACCCACAGTCAAGTCAAAACGCGATTTTCAGTCCTTAAGCCTCATTTCTCTCAACCAAACCCTAACTCTCCCCCTCTCTCTCCCAAACCGAACCCCAAACCCCAAAACCACCTTCATCTTCCTCACCAAGCTCTTTGGGGTTTCATCCAACCTTTGCATCATTGAAGATTTGGAAGCTTAAGGTTCGTTTTGGTGACTTACATGGGTTTTGATTGGTGGTTCGGAGTTGTGGTTAAGATAACTTCTTATTCTCTTCATTTATGGAATTTAGGGTTTCAACATAAGTTGAGATCTTCATGTATAATGGTTGGGGAATGATTTTAAATGATTAAATATGGATTTTAGGGTTGGACCCTTGTGGATCTAGGTTTTTGGAAGCTTGATTTGAAGAGTTGGATTGGGTGTCTTCGGAAAACTTTGGTGGAATTTAGGCTTTTGGAGGCCCATGGTTGTGGATTAAAAACTAGGTTTAACTTAACCTAGCAAGGTGAGTTCAAGTTGATTTGTGAAAACGTTGTACATGCCAAAATGTTTATTTTAAAGTGTTTATGTGTTTTACATGAAATTATCAAATGTTGGGTTATTGCTAGTCTATGATTATTTGAAGTATTTAACTTTACAAACTTCGTATAACACCCACATTTGGGATTTTTGGGCATTTTGATATATGTGTCACAAATGAATGTGTTTTGAGGTCTTATTGCATAAATAGATCTTTGATCAAAGAAATACGCTTTTAAATGTTTGTCGGGTTTTATGCATCATCATGAAATGGAGTGTTTTATAAAGTATTACTTGCACTTTTATGTGAGGTATTTTAAAGAGTGTTTATAGTCTCATTTTATGATTTTCATTCTTATCAGCAGTTAAATTTGGAAAATGCATATTTTGTGTCAGGAGGTATTTGGAAAATATAAGAGTATAAGTTCATTTGGAAAATGGGTGCCTCAACTAATGTTGAGTTTTGAACTAATCTTACTTTTAGTCGTGGTGTTTGCATATCCGTTGGTCGAGTGCGTTTTATCGTATTTTTATTTCAATTATCAATGGGTTGCTAAGCCTGTGGCTTGGTATTTTTATTTGATTGGGGTTTTAGGACAATTGTCCAGTTTTGGTAGCTCGACTTCGAGCCTTGGTGGCGATATTGGATGAGGGACTCGACATAAGGATCGTTCGCGGTTGAACTCGAAATCCCGTGGGTGTACGTTTAAAGCCACTGAGCCTGACATCCCTTGCGCTTGTATTTATTGTTCCGACTTTGGGACGACTAGTTTTCCACGTCGAGGCACGTTAGGTACCGGATTGAGGTATAAGTCCTTCGTGCTCAAGTATTACGATATTGGACGAGGAGCTCGACATAGGAACCCGACGGGGTTGAACTCGAGTTTCCGTGGGTGTACGTTTAAAGCTACTGAGCCTAACATCCCTTGCGTGTACTTTTGTTTATATGACTAGTCATAACAACATAAAATGGGCTTACTTTGTGGACCGTCACATTTTATGGAATCGGGAATCCCCCGTCACCGAAAGGTGTTGTTTTTGTGTATTGAGTTTTATTATCCCAGTTTCGGTGACGTTTTGTATATTTGGGTTTTACCCTTGATTTATGGGTTGAGTAATATGCCCCACCCGTGTTTTGGGTGTTTTGGGATATAAGGTTTTACCTTATCTTCATAAATGGAGAGTCCAATTTATATTTACGCTTTGAGTGAGTTTTGGGTTAAAGCTAATTTATGAAGGGGCGGTTTACATTGATATCATCATCTTTGTAGTAGTTTGATTTGGAAAATGTCCAAGTTGGTGTTCTTTGTCTAAAATGCACATTATTGAAAACCAGTCGTTTGCATATTCAAAGCATACCTTTTGAAAGATTATGAATTAAACTGCATTATCTATTTCCACAGACATCTTTATTCATATGGAAAACTCTTGAGCTCACTAGGCGTTTAGCCTAACCTTTTTATTTGTCGGCATGTGCATCAGGTTTCAAGGTTCAGAGTTGGTTCTAGCAACCCTATGAAGAGTAGAGCCTTAGCTAGATCCGAAAGTAAGTAATCGGTGAAGTCTTCCGCATTATGGAGATAGTAACATGCATGGGTATGTGTAGCACCCGTCCGTTATAGTTCGTATGTATAAGATGGTATACGTGTATTGTAGTCGAACCTAAATTTGTGGTTGTAGATGATTCATTTATTGATGTATTTAGAAAATTTTAAATAAGTTGCTATTTCTAAATTTCAGGGTGTTACAATTGTAGTAGAAGAATAAGAACATAATATATGAAATGTGTAGTGCACCTCGTGTAACATGCTCCTTGCATTTTCAGACATTTTATCAAATTCATCAATACAGCAGATGCCTCTGTCACTGAGAACCAAAGCCCCACTCTACAAAACCTGATGATCAGTTGTAGAAAATAAGTCCCAAAGCACCATGCTTTATATTAGCAAAATGGACTAATAACTTCAAGAACATGTTCATACATACCGTTTCACCAGTTTCAGGATCTTTCGACACATAAGCAGTCAATAATCTTAGCGGATGAATATGGTAAGCACCAATAATCTTACCCAGTAAGAGCAAGGCAAGAACCAAGAGTCTTACGCGGTAAGTGAGGGAGACGACTCCTACCACGGTAAGCACTTACCAGGTAAATTGTTGCATACGATGTCGCTTTGGTGGACTAAAATCTTACCCGATAGGTAAGTCATAGTGTCGAATTTTACCGGGTAAGTGTTTGGTAAACGAACCCTAAGTTTGTTAACATGAAATTCCAAGAGATATCAACATTCAAATTGAGAACTTTTATTAAAAAAATAGCAACGGTACATAAACTTCCCTATTCCAAGAAATAGCAACATTACACACTTTCACTGATATTATGACTTCTCCATACATGTCAATATGTCATTGGACAAGCCCCCAAACCGATTTCATATTATACTAGTTGTTGGATTCCTAAATCCTGATATAAAAAACCTTTGTCATGTGAAAGGTTATGTGGCCTTCTTCAACACCAACTACTCATAGATAGTTTTTGTTGCTCGTATGCTTGACATGCGATACGAAATAAGAAAGGAATGGAAAAAACGGCCATGGAGTACCTATCATTGTGCTTTCTAGTTATGTTTCCTTTTCTTTTATGCAAGTTGGGTGTCTTTATAAGTACAACAACTTCATCTGATGCAATAGCTTTCGTTTAAGTTCAGTTGAACAACTTCAGAATTGCAACAAGCTTGCAATCCTTCACCTCCACAACAGTTTCCTTTGCACCTGAAAGCTTTTGGCTTGGCTTTGAAGGTACTTTAGATGTTTTGATCTTCAGCTCGGGCAGCGTCGCAGCCTTACTTTGATAATGTTGAGTGTTAAGATCTGAAATTAATTACCAAGATTAATACGAGGATGAAAAGAGGATTTTGTTTAACCAATGGAAGGAGATATAGACAAGAAAATGTGGGTGATGTAAGATAGACAAAGTAGCAATACCTTGTATTCAAAGATGAAAAATAACCCATTGTTCTCCCTGACAACCTTAACTGACAACCTTAACTAATTGGCTTCTCAAACGCCTTGTGTTTGAGTGAGTATTTGAATATGATGCTACTTGCATACATATATATATATATATATATATATAATGAGATCGATCGAGCTCTAAGTAATAGGGTTGGCTAACTCACCTACCCATATATCTCATTCAATGACTTGCATGAAGTTAAGGGGGCTACCCATGCATCAGTGAGTGCTTAATTGGTGATTGATCAAAAGGCTACACCAATATGTATATCTCATTTAATGACTTCTCAACTACACCGCATATATTGTGCTTAGTTAGGATTAGCATGTAAATACCTTAATTTTTCCTTCTCAATGACCTTGGACAGGAGTAAATCAATGATTTTTATAGTCCTTTTGACGCTTTCATAAACTTTAAATAGGAACAACCCACCTAGACTTTTCATCAAACAGTTGGCGGCTGCAAAAAAAACATCTTATATATTTTACCATGTGAATGCAATATCTCCAGCAACTAACTAAAAGCTTTTCATCAAGTTATTCTGGTCTCTAATACCATGTATAAGAGAAAAGATTTTCAGCAACTAACAATGTGTTGCCAACTGTTAAACTAAAACATGTATCCACAAGAAGTGCAATATCATAAAAGCAAGAGTAACTTCCATGTGGAATATAAGTTATGTTATGACTTAAAGGTCAAATGAATTATTAAAGAATGAAGAAAGAACATTCTCTTATATGATTCAACAATAAAATGTTGTATTATGGGTGGAATCTCAGCTCATAATGATGAGAGAAAACGTTATATTCGATGCAGCCAGAAACGGAAGAGCTTATTAACCACCTATCCGACTCCACATCATACAAATCTATGGAGTTCGCAGACGTGGGCAACAATACCGACGACGGTGTCGATCTTCAGTCCACCTAACAGATACAGAACACCATCGACGACAACACTGACAGGGAGAATTTGGTCCCTGTGGTCTCTGGTCTCTGGAACGTAAATGAAGGGAAAGGATTTCTTCTTTTGGTCTCTGGACGAAAGGCTGTTAGATTTATTTAAGAAGAGTTAAAAAAATGCATATTTAGGAGGACAATCCAAAATTACAAAGATGTCATCTGTAAATAATTCTTTAGGGGGACCCAATCCAAAATTACAAAGAACCACATGGACCAAATCTGTAATCTACTCTATTTTTTTCCTGTATTTATGGTTGTATGAATCAACTTGTATGTATAATAACTGATCCTACGAAAATCATAAAGTTAATAACCAGAAAATTTACTTCAGTTGGTTTATTGATATTTTTTTCACACTATTTTATACTATTCTTCTTTTATTTCACATATATACCTTTATATATTTTTAGGTGATTTGATATTATTTCCGATGTTATTAGTTAATTTTTATCATATTTGACAATTTTATAAACTAACTGCTAGCTTTTAAGTTAACAATTAGATTATTAGATATCTTGCTAAACTTCACCCTTTTTTCTTGAAAAAATAAGTTTTTGCCAAAATTTCACCTTAATAACTTACTAGTTCAGTTATCAAATAATATTTGAAAATGAATACTTTTTTTACATGTTATTTGAACTCATTCTCTACTATCTTTTTGCTGGCCCTGGCCACATGTTGCCTGTGCGACCGTACATGACATCAAAGTCCAAGGAGGCATCATGTTGTCATCTATTATTAGTTTTAGGTTTAAAAATTTGAGAATTAGACAATTAGATTTTAACTATAAGACGAGGGTCTGGTAGTAATAGACACTGAATGCGCATCATGAACAGGTGAAAGTCCAACATTTCAACAACTCAAACTTATTTTTATTTAGCATCTTAGCGAACAAACAAAATTTCTTAATGAACGAATATGATAACAAAAAGTTTCGTTCGATTATGTTCATTCGTATAACATCTTGACGAACGAACATTAACGAACACGTTTTCTTTACAAATGAACAAGAACACAAAAAATTCCATTTGTTTACCGTTCATGTTCGTACATTTGTTTGTCGGTTAAGTTAAACGAACGAACAAGAACACAAAAACTTTCGTTCATTTACCGTTCGTGTTTGTTTGTTCGGTTAAGTTAAATGAACAACCACTAACAAGCTTTCCTTCATGTTCGTTCGGTTCGTTTTGCATATTGAAATTTGCAATGCATATGAGGGCATCACTGTATCAACACTGTTGGAGCACATTATACAACAATCACAACATATTGTGATATTGCTTGGGCACTTGTTCTTTGCGGTACACAGTAGCATAGATTATGAATTTTACAATTATCATTGTTCTTTTGACTTTTGTTTACTTTGAGGTTTGACATTACCACATTAGATTTAAACTTTAGTCTTTAGACCTGTAACTTTATGAGTTTTGCTATTTGCTTACTATGATATTAACTTCGATGTAATTTACTATTTTAGTTAAACAAATTATAGTTTTCCTTATCTTTTAGTTTTGAGTTCTGTATCTATACTATATTATAAAGCAGACATAAAAAACTCTTAAATACAAATTATTAGGCACAATATACCATCATTTTATGCAAGATTTTAAAAATATTTTAATTTACAAGTATCAAAGCACAAGATACATATTACTACTGCAGACTTCTAACACCCACCAATTTAATATGTGCAGGGTCTTCCTTTTATGCAGACTTTTTCATGTATCACTATTCATGAATATATTATATTACTATAAATTTGTTTTAATTAATTATATTATTAAATATGTAATTGGTTATTTTTTCGAGATGTCATTAAAATATATAAGATAATCATTGAATTATAACAAAATACTTAATTTTTTTATATAAAAAACATTATATTATTAAGCCTAAATTATACAAATTAAAAAAAAAAAACATTATCACTTTCTCAAAACCATCCAAAATCATACTGTAAATCGACAAAAAAACAAAAATAAAATGAAACATTAAAATCGTGATGTATCTCGCTGCATTGCGCGAGTACGCTTCTAGTATTGAAGTAAAGAGTCTATTTTTCTAAGTTCAATTTGGAAAAGAAAACATCGGAAAAGAAGGAAGCAAAATCTTAATTCAGGTTTAATCCCATCATTCTATATATTGTAATTGGGAGTTTTGGTTTTTATGTCCCCCTTTGTATTTTATTTTTTAATTATAATTAATAAAAATCAATGTGAGGATGAGCCACCTAGCTTTACTAGGTTTCAAACCCTTTAAAAAATCGTATGTTTCATCGTATCATTTGCTTAAGAAATAGGAATAGAGACATTTTTTTAGCATTTTCGCACAGGACATCAGAAACCATAGGACCGACCCTGTTTTTTGCATATCAACATAAATTTCTATTTTTCGTATTTTTAATATTCAAAATCAATTCTAAGGACGCGTTTGGTTTGTAGGATTGGAATTGATTTGGAGGGAATTGGATTTCAAATCCATTCCAATCTTGCGGAAAGGATTTTGTTGACCGAATTTCAAATCCGTTGACCATTTTAAAATCTCTCATATGATGGATTTGTTGGCATTGGGCCTGGATTTGAAATCCAAATCCGATGGATTATAAAGCGTGATCCATACTTCAAATTGTATCGATCCAAATTCGACGTTTACCAATAAAAATAAATTCTTTATAAAAAAAACCTCAATCCAAATCCAAATCCTACAAACCAAGCAAGACTTGTAAAAGAATGGATTTGAAATCCATTCCAAATCCTACAAACCAAACACATGAATGGATTTCAAATCCAAATCACTCATTGAAATCCAATCCATTCCATTCTAATTCCACAAATCAAACGCGTCCTAAATGGATTCAAATGACAATATGTCAATACCGTATAGCATGGTTTTCAAAATAGAAAAGAAAATAAAGTAATTGAAATAAAATTAGTCAAATAATATTATTATCTTTTATTGTACGAGGGACCCCCTTACGCACGGGCACACCAGAATTTCCGTGGAAGCAGAAGCACGTGATCTTAATTCCTAACTTGATTGCCACATCAATCGCTGCGAGACAATACACTAGACAAAATTCCAATCTGGCATCCACAAACATTGAATATTTCCCTAGGGAATATTTTAAGATAAATATGGCTTGTAATATTAAAAGTTTTCAAAATAAGCATACCATCTTCAACATATTTATTAACATGGAAAAAAAATAAAATTTTTATCGTTTTAGCTTATTTTTTCCTATATTTTATTTAAAATGAGAGATGATGATAAAATAATCTAAATTTGGAAAAATACCTAAAAATAATTGTATATAAAAGAAAATTAATTTTTTATTATTTTAAATAATAAGGTGGTGTTTTTTTTTAACTTTAAACTTTTAATCATCATTTATGTCTGATTCGGTCAAACATTTTATAATTCAGATCAATTGTTATTTTTATTATTTTCATTATCTCTTATCTCTTAATATGGTTT
Organism: Arctium lappa; assembly: GCA_023525745.1. NCBI lineage: Eukaryota > Viridiplantae > Streptophyta > Magnoliopsida > Asterales > Asteraceae > Arctium > Arctium lappa. The sequence goes on from CM042050.1 coordinate 14,787,764, forward strand.
GGACAAAAAAAAAAGGTAACCTTGTTTTCTTTCAATGAGATTCAAGCTTCAGTACCGCCTCTTAAAAAATTAGAAGTGAAATCAAAATTAAGACTTTAGCAGCTCTTAAAAAACAAATGCCTCCTAAGAATATTTGAAATTGGAGTAAATTACATGTTTCATCTCTGTGGTTTATATGTTATAACGTATCAACTCCCTCTTTTCAGATAATTACTTATTATAATCTTGTAGTTTGCGATTTATAATGTATTGGATCCCTGGCTCTAACTCCATTAAATTTTTTATGTTAAGTATGTTAGGACGAATAGTTGTGTGAGAACAAGGGTTAAGGTGAGGTGTGTGAGAAAAAATTTGGATCCTTAATCTCAAAACAACCAACGAATTTCGATGAAGATAGTGCATGCGTTTAAGGGCGTAAGGGACCATATCCAAATTTTGAGCAAACTACATGGACCAACACTATAATCCACCTTACATGTACTAAATATTTTAATAATATAATTAATGTTATAATATTTAAAATGGAGAAAACTGTTGGAGTTGAATTAATTTTATTTTTTTGAAATTTTGGTTTTTGATTCCATATTTTGAAATTTTTGGTGGAGATGCCCTAATATAGGGATATTCGTCTAACTCGCAAACCACGCAAACCGCCCATGCTACATAATAAAGGGCGGTTTAGAAATTTTACAATATGGTTTACACGTTTCCGTCTAACTAGGCCGCAATTTTACAATGCGGTTTGCGGTTTTAAATTGTTACACCATTGTTTAAACCGCACCGCACAACAATCTTTATTTATATTTTAAATTACTAGTGTTGGACCCGTGCATTGCACGGGAGGATAAATTTTTTGTTGGAATATTGAACCGAGTTAAAATGAAACGTAAATAAAATAAAATATAAAAAAATATGATTGTGGGTTTTGAAAAATATAAACAAATCCTCAGTAAATAAAAAAAAAATAAAAAAAAATAGTTTTTCAAAGAAACAAAAATATAGTGGAATACCTTTTGTTCAGTTGCAGGTTCTTTCATTGATACCCGACCGTTCGTCTTCTTCTTGTACTCGAATGATACATAGAGAAACTATACATATTTATAGTGAATGTAGAGAATATTTTAAAATCTTTTGTTTTCATTTTCGATTTTACATTTAAATGTAAATATATTAAAAATATGGAAGAATATTTTTATATCTACATCGTTTCTATTTTATTTTCTTTACACTTTGTTAATTTGGAAAGTATTGCGGAATGTTTTTATTTTAAAGAATACGATAATTTTTTAGTGTATCTCGTTATTTTTTATTTTTAATTCATATCAACCTTTTTTTTTCTTCTTTTAATACTCGTGAAAAAAAAATACGTGTAGATTTTATATTAGCAAAAAAAATACGTGTAGATTTTATATTATGCTAATATAAAATACGTGTAGATTTTATAAAATAAAATATATTTTATATTAGAAAAAAAAATACGGAAGAAAAAAAAGATTATATAATAAATCTCATTATGTAAAAAGATTTTATAAAATAAAATATGGAAAAATCATTATGAGATGTAATATAAAAAAATACGGAAGAAAAAAGATTTCATATTACATCTCATTAATATATATTTAAATGTAAAATCTACATTTAAAATAGATTATGCTAATAAAAAATCTATTTTATAAAATCCTCAACAAAAAAAACAAATATTTATATTAATAAATGAGTATACATTCCATAAATAGATGATTATGTGAGATACTGTGTTTGAAAAGGTTGTACCAAAGCATTACGAAATTGTAAATTAAGTAATTGACTTTAATTAGTTGTACTTTATACTTAAAATGTTGTAATTAAGAGTTTTTTATGTCGTTTTTATAATATAGTATAGATATATATACACAAAGTGGTTTGTTCCATTAATAGAGTAACTATTTATGGATTTAAAATTGTGTATCGAGAATAAATTATCCAGATTTGGGACTCAATATCAAAGACAATATATTGATAGCCACAAGTCATCATTTTGAAGTTAATTTTCATATGGATTTTGAATTAATTATATATGGAATCTTTTAGTTTATTTTAATCTATTTTTATTCATGTATCTCGAACATACTAATCCTTTTTATTATAAATTATCATCAATTTTTATTATGAAGCTTTAATTTTATAATGGATTGAAATACGTTAGATACAAACCACATAAACCGAATTATTCTGCATTTTACATTGCACTTTCTTGCAGTTCGAGGCATATGCAATGCCGTTAAAGTTTGACCATAAACTGCAACAAACCGCATCACTACCCTTAGATGTCATATATGAACGCTATCAGAAAAAAGTATGATTTAAACATATACAACAATAAACTTAAAATTTATGAATTAAGAATTAAATATTATGAACATGAATATTAAGTCTACGTTTGGTGCAACAATTAGACTAGGACTAGACACGGCCAAATGGGACAAAAATGCATTTTTTTTGTCCCCCCATAATAGGTGGAATAAAATTCAAGGAGATGCGACAATCTTGATAAACTACTAAACTATCATTGTCAAATTAAAACTCTAAAACCTACACAATTATTTCACCCTACCTCCTTCTCGCCTGTCCAGTCTCGTCTATTCCTATCCAGTCCAGTCTGGGTCTGCATACCAAACGCACCCTAAGAGCTTTAGTCATATCCAATAACATAGATGTTTTAACTAAATGCACCTTGTATGAGATAGGGGTGCTCAAAAAACCGACTAACCCGGAAAAAAATCAATCCAAGGTAATCCGACATATAATCGATACAAACCGTCAACATTGAATTGGGTTGTTGAAATGCCTTCAACACGATCAGCCCAACCCGTGAGCACGCCTAGTATGAGAATTGAATGTATTTTAATATGATTTTTATCTGGTATAGCTTACTTTAAAAATCAACAATCTTCTAATCTAAGATGTGACATCTCAAACTTCACGCGTCTAGTTAATGTAACATATTTTGGTTTAATTCATATTATGTGTAACATATTATGGTCTAACGATCGAAATATTACATCTAAGATACCTAATAATTTGTATTTAAGAGTTTTTTATCCGTATTTTATAATATAGTATAGATATTTTCTAATAAAAAAAACATTTTCAAACAAAATCTGAATATATGAAAAACATTTATACAATATAATTATCCATAAAAATATGGTATAAATGTCCTTATAAATAACAAAACCCAAATTTTGCAATTCTTGTCTCTACAACTACCCTATTAAATACTCTCACTGGGCCCACATGTTTCACCAAATTACCATTTATACCCTTCACTTCTCATCCTCCCTTCTTTACCCCCACCACACCAAATCACCAAGACACTCATCATCGGATAACTAATTCCAAAAATCCCACCGCCACCATGCCACCGACATTCCACCTCCTAACCACCACCGTCCTCCTCCTCCTCCACCACCGCATATCCGCCGCCGACCTACCGGAATTCCAAGAAGCCCCCGCATTTCGAAACGGAAAAGAATGCAACAACACAAGAATCCACATAGCAATGACACTAGACGCCACCTACCTCCGTGGATCAATCGCCGGTGTATTCTCCGTCGTCCAACACGCCACCTGCCCGGAAAACATCATCTTTCATTTCCTCACCACCCACCGCCTCTCCTCCTCCCTCCGCCACACAATCGCCACCACTTTCCCTTACCTCAACTTCCACCTCCACCACTTCCACACCCATCTCGTCAAAAACAAAATCTCCACCTCCATCCGCCGCGCACTCGACCAACCACTCAACTACGCCCGCATCTACCTCTCCCACCTCCTCCCCGCCGCCGTCCACCGCGTCATCTACCTCGACTCCGACCTCATCGTCGTCGACGACGTCGTCAACCTCTGGGAAATCAACCTCAACTCCCACGTCCTCGGAGCACCCGAATACTGCCACGCAAACTTCACACACTATTTCACACCGAAATTCTGGTCAACGTCAAACCCAAACTTCTCCGGCGTCTTCAACCACCGTGATACGAAGCCGTGCTACTTCAACACGGGCGTGATGGTTATCGATTTGATGAAATGGAGGAGGGATGAGGTGACGGAAAAGCTGGAGAAATGGATGGAGATACAAAAGAGGTATCGGATCTATGAACTGGGTTCGTTGCCTCCGTTTTTGTTGGTGTTCGCCGGAGACGTTGAAGGGGTGGAGCACCGGTGGAACCAACATGGGCTCGGTGGAGATAATGTTGAAGGATTGTGTCGGGATTTGCATCCGGGTCCGGTGAGTTTGCTTCATTGGAGTGGAAAAGGGAAGCCGTGGTTGAGGTTGGATTCGATGCGGCCGTGTCCATTGGATCAACTGTGGGCCCCGTACGATCTCTTTAAACATCGGCCGTTGATTTCCGACAGATGACTTGAAATTTGGTTTTTTGAATAAAAGTAAAGGGATGACGTGTGAGGGCCTGAGGGGTTTTTTGGTAATTTTGATATGGTGGTGGTGGTGGTGGTGGTGATAAATGCTGTTACTAGTTTATTTAGGGATGGTGTATAGTTATTGACATTTACTACTATTATTTAATTATTATATCCCACTTTTTTGGGTGAATGAATATCGGATACTCTGCTACTTTTTTTTTTTTAATTATATATATATTTTGGAATTTAATTGCAAAATTATTCCTTTTCTGGATAATCCTTAATTTTTATAATATTTTAGCAGAATATAAAATATTCAGGTATTTGCATTTATGGACACAGATCTGAAACTATAATTTGTAACAGTGTATGGGCAGAAAATTATTGGTTGTATCTGTTTTTTTTAATAGTCAACATTTTTATTAAAAGAAGAAATAAAATAGATAGACACGAACTCCTTAGTACCTGTGTTACTGTGAGTAAGGGTGTTCAAAATCCGAATAATTTGAATTCAAACTGAAAATAAGGTGTTTTTTTAAATTTGAAAATCTGAAACCCAATTTTTTGGGGGATAATTGGGTTCGGGTTGGGTCTGATCTTTGGTCACCCGACCCGTCTGAAAACCCGAAATACTATACATATATATATATATATATATTATATAAATATATTTAGTTGTCTAATTATCTTTTGAAAATAATAAATTTTAGTCGGTCAAAATGTTTTCTAATACATAAATCTACTATCAATTTTATAAATATCTCAATCGATTGAATTTATATATATATATATATATATATATATATATACATATATATATATTGCATTATATTAACGCCTGAACCTGACCAACATCAAATCGAAACCCGGCCAACCCGAACCCGAAGCAATCCGAAATCATAAATCTGGGTCTTGATTTCCATATCTGAAATTCGATCGGGTTTTTTGTTTGCCCACCCGAACCCGGCCAACCCGCCCCATGCACACCCCTACTGTGATATGCAGTAAAAAGATTAGGAGTTTATATATTAGACTGGAGAATAAGAAAACATAGATACTAAAGCGTTGAAGTAATCCTTGAAACAAAACCGGAATGCTTCATGGTTGAGTTACATGAGGTGAGTGAGAAGATGTGGCATGATCGACCACATGTCCCAAGATATGGGGCCTTTATGATGTCTTCGTGACACCCATTCGAAGGCACAAACATGTATTTTAAGAATAGAAAGTCTATGGTTGCAGAGTTTTTTTTTTCCGAAAAACAATATCATTGCAGTGTCTCCATAGTATATAACTCACTGCCCAAATGGTTGCTTGCCTAATCTCTATTTTTAGCCAATGCAAAAAGTGGTTGCCTTATGTGGGATTTAGGACATCAACAGCTGTGGTTTCCACTGCGATATCGAGTCTCTACCAATGTTGAACCAAAGGGCATATCTTGTTAGCTAAACTGCACGTTACAACATTGTGATCAATTGTTTCAGTTGTGTCTTCACATATTGGACAAAGAATGGAGTTGATATCCATGCCTCGGTTGTCCAGAGCTACTCAAACAAGAATACCCCCATGAAGCATGCACCACATGAAAATGTTTTCTTTGAAGGAACCTGTTTATATATGGTGACATGTAAAAATAGAATAATTAAATTTAGACGAATAATCGTGTGAGAATAGGAGTTAATGTGAGAAGAATAAGAGATTTGAACCCTTGATCAATTTTAATCTCACCTTACCTCATGAATTGCGTTTGATACGAGAATTGATCCAGTGCATCTTACGAATGTTGATCTTCAATTACGATTGATCTAATGGTAGAAATCAATTCTTACAATTCTCTCCATAACTTCCATTCTCACCGAAACCCAACCCTTAAATTTAGTACAAAAATAGGATGGCATTAACTTTAAATAATTTTATGCATACTATTTTCACAGCACATCAAACCAAATACTATAATATCAAATGAATAGAAATTAATGGCTTTAAGATTTAGAGTAAATTATGGTGTTCTGAGTTCAATCTATAAAATCCGTTTATTACAAAAAAAAAGGGAAAAAAACTCTTGTGATATGGATTTTATCTTTTTCGTATGTCTCTTAACGATCGATATGTTCTAGCTGTTAAATACGTTTAAATGCCTTTAACATATATGATTTTGATAACTTTTCATTGTTTTCTATAAACTGATTGTTTTTTACCTTGTTTTTCGTGCCACGTTTGAACAAACAAATTAATATCCAATCAAGTTCATTATTACCGAATCATATAACAAAACCCATCTATCTTAAATAAAAAAGTTCTAGATAAAAAAAACATTTAAGAAAAAGAACAAGGAAAACAAATACAAGAACGGCATCGAGTAAACCTATAAAAAATACAAGAATGCCATCGAGTAAACCTATTTTGCTAGCTTGCACCGCTAGGTCAAAGCACAACAACATCTGGTTTTCTAACAAATCTTCGAACCACAACAACCTAAACTAATGCAACCATCTTTAAGTTGTGAGCTGATCCACATTTGATTTTACACATTTTAAAATCAAACCCTTTCCGTTATAACATGATTTTGTGATTAATAGACCTCGTGAATCATATTTATGTACTTATGTGATGGGGTGATGTTTTTGCAGAAAATATGAGAACAATGGACGGGATAAATCATATACTAAGGGGTTGTTTGTTTTTCTAAAAAACTCTTAATGACTCTTAAGTCTGAATCGTTCAGACCTTTTTACACACCACCTCTTATTAATCATAACTAAAATAAGACTTCAGACTTTAGACCTTTTAAAAAACAAACGGCACCTAAGAGTTGTACGGTGCAAACATCTGTAGCAATAATCAAAAGAAATTAAAGGTTGGGCCAGGGATGGACCCAGGGGGTGCAAGTGGTGGCACGGGCTATCGTTTCTTTCCTCTGTCATAGTGTAAATTTATTGTGTCTCACCATATATATTTTGAAACTACAATGAGAAGTTTCCTTTGGTAGAGTTGGTTTGCAAAGTTTTTCTTCCACCCTAGACCTGAGTTTGAGTACTGTTAGTGTCGTTTTCTTATTTTTTAGCTTTTAATTTAAGATTTATTATGTTTCTGAAAAAATTGCAATAAAAGACTTGAAAACAAGATCTCATATAAGAAAAGCAATGAATTAACCAACAAATCAATGATGATTTTGCGAAAAATATTCCTATATTTATTTCTTATAGTCAAAAGATGCCACCACTTGAAAATTTCTAGTTCGGTCTCTAGGTCGGGCCAAGTTTTAGAAGAAAACAGAATTAAGCATAGTTTTACAAACGACAACTGGTGTGGGCATAATTAATTGAAATACTAGGCATAGTTTTATCTATAGAAACTCGAGCAAGCATATTTTTTTTAATTTTATAAAACTAGGCATACATTTTTTAAATGACGATGAAAGGGGGTCAACAGTTTTTTGGATACATTGAGGGCGTGGTTGGTTTGCGGGATTGGAATGGATTTGGAAGGATTTGGATTTCAAATCCATTCCAATCCTGCGTTTGGTTTGCAGGAAATGATTTCGTTGACTGAATTTTAAATCCGTTGACCATTTTAAAATCCCTCATATGATGGATTTGAAAATCCTTGGCTTTGGGCATGGATTTGAAATCCAAATCCGATGGATTCTAAAGCGTGATCCAGACCAATGTTTGAAAACCCGGTTTTTTTATTGACCCGGTGTGGTAACCGGGTCACGGTTCAACCACCGGTTGAACCTGGTTTCAAGAATTTCTATGTATTTTTCATTTTCATGCATATATATATATACACTATAACCAAAATATTGATGTCCACAAGTTAAAACATTAGAAAAACACATAACAACAAGTTTTACATCAATCCAAAAACGATAAATAAACACACATAAGTTTTTCATCAATCCAAATACATCAAAACGAAACATAACGATCAAACCTAATCATTGATCTTGAGACATTGGAGTGTTGGTTTTTAACGCTAATACATATTGCCTATTGGACTAGTCGTTTTTAACTTTTGTTACCGGGTCAATCGGTTCGATACCGGTTCGTTATGACCGGTTCAACCGATTTTTTAATAGAACCGACCGGTTCAATCTGGATCATAAAATGGCATAAACCCGGTCACAATTGACCCGGTCTCTTCACTGGTTCCCGGTTCAACCGGTTCGACCGACCGGGTCAACCCGGTTTTTAAAACATTGATCCAGACTTCAAATTGAATCGATCCAAATCCGACGTTTACCAATAAAAATAAATTATTTATGAAATAAATAAATAATTAAAAAAAAAACTCAATCCAAATCCAAATCCTACAAACCAAACAAGACTTGTAAATGAATGTATTTGAAATCCATTCAAATTCCTACAAACCAAATACATGAAGGGATTTCAAATCCAAATCCAAATCCAAATCCAAATCCAAATCCCTCCTCGAAATTCAATCCATTCCATTCCAATCCCGCAAATCAAACGCGCCATGAGGGTTTTTGAACAATTGGAAGCCTGGAACTCGAAGAGGAGCAGAATGAGGATTAAGAGGCACAAAGACCATTGATACAAATAGAGAGAGAAGAATAGATGTTACATTTATTGGTATTTCTTTTTTTAAATGATTATTATTATATATATGTTGTTTGAATAGGCCATTCATATGATTGTTGAAACGTTGGGTTGTCAACCGATTTAATTGTTTTGAGATTTCGATCTTAGGTGGCAAAATAACTTGTTTGATTTCGATGAGGTTTTGGTTTTCAAAACTATATCATAAGATTGTATGATCCAATTTTAATATAATCTTAAGAATGTAATTTAAAAGTTCATTTCTATTATTGAACAACTAAGAAGATACAGGTCGTTTGGAAAATGATTTTAACTATTTCACCTTAAACAATTGATGACCATTTGACTTGAATTGAACATGAAATTATACGTGGTGTCGGAATCCTTTATAATTTGATTTCTTAATTTTTTTTGTAGTTTAATTTGTATTTGTTTTAATAGTTAGTTTTATCTTATCATTTTCCATTCAAGAAAAAAACCCACCCCTTGTTTTATCTCCGGTTTTGCATCTTTAAAAAGCAGAGAAGTTGACTACATTTCACATCCAATCCATATGGATTCAACCCTACTTAGCACTAGTGCAATTAATTTTGTATTACTGATATTAGGTTATTATTATATATTATTGTTTGTTGGTCTCCAAAACATCATGAATGAAAAGCAACAATAGCAGACGAGGAGGGAGATGAAGAGCATCTTACGACGACAACAACAAGGGTAAATAAAGATCAACAATAGCGTGGACCTACATCAAATAGGTTTTTTAGTTGAAACAATTAATACATACAAGAGAGACGGAGAATATGTACGTCATGTGGTACATTCAATGGGGCACAATAAAAAAAGATATCAATAGTGATTAAAACAAAAACATTACTTCTACCACAAAGGGCTTCTTTAAGAAAAATAGAAACTTCGTTTTAAAAGGCTACATGTGAAAACAAATGCATGGACATAAATAAGGTCATCAATGATGCCAAAAAGTCACAAGTTTTCAAATAAGTCTATTCTCACAAACCTTTATTTAAAGCTCAGTAAAAAAAATCTTTATTGATTCTTCGACTATGGCTAGAAGATGATGCATTTCAAACATAAGGGTGATATCGATCTTTTGTTCCAAGACTCATCCAGAGAGCAATCCAAAATTCAAGACAAATCTTAAGTTTAGTTGCATAATAAGTATGCTCATTGAGTATGAAAAAAGAAGAATGATTATCTGAATATAGGTGTTTGCTATTGCCACTGTCGTTTTACAAATTACAAGCTTGGATGTAATTATATCATTTTGAAACAGTCAAAATACATATGTGCGATTCTTTATAACTTTTAAGGGATGTTTCCTGTGGAAAAATCACTGATAAAGCAAATAACGTTGAAAATGAAAATGATTGAAAATAGGATAAACTTGTTGAAACGAGGAGCAAAGTTTTCATTTGACTTTGTTCGATCAATACTTATAATTGTTTTAGCCAGAACACCATGAATCATATATAGAAGAAAGAAAAGGTTTTTAGATACAATCTTAAAAAGATAATGGACTATTATTTAAATTTACTCGAGATGGATATTAAACAAACCATTTTCGGATTAAAACCCAAGTTGTTTCCAAATTTATTACATCAAAGTTTAAGGGGTATTTGTATTTCATTAAAGTTCAAAAGTTTGAGAAAACCTTGAAAATAACGTCAAATACGGTTCTAAAAACAATCAAACCTAAACCTAATATCAGTTAGCCTCAATATGTGATCATGTATCAATTCGGTTAACGATTAACCTCTAAATATTTTTCTGCTAATCAATCTCATATATTTGATTGGATGGTTTTTATTTATTTATTATTATTACCGACACTAACACTGTGTTCTCAAATTTGGGAGGAATATATATGAGGAAAAGATTTATTCGTGTTTTTGAGAGAATGATTTTTTTAATGTTTTGAACTTGGGAGAAAGGAAAAGAAAAGTGTTATTCTTATAATTATATTATTAATTTCTTATACAACTGTTCGTAATTTTTGGGAGATGTGTAATTTTACAAGACTTTATTATTGTTATTATTTTTTTCCTTCCTTTCCAGAAAAGTTTTAGTAGGAAAATCAACATTATTTTTCTTTCATTTAGTTCTTAAAAAACTTGAAAACATGAGATTTCCCCCGTACTTTCTCTTCCTTTTCATAAAAAAGGTCTTGAGAAACAACGTAAGAGCTTCTCTAATGGTAAATTGTTACGGCAATTTCTCATAAAACGGTGAAATCTAGCGCAAACAATAATTATTCTCGAACGACTTAACACCCATTTTTACAACTAAAAATAATATTTCTTTCGTCTTCAATAAAATAAAATTTTCAATAACACTCTTATATTTATTTATTTTATAATTTATATTATATTTTCTTACTTTTACAATAACTTAATAAATATAATATTCATAATTAATTTCACATTAAATTATGAATAAAAATATTTAATACATTATCACATTTTAAATTATTAAAACGTAATTACTTTTTAAATAAGTTGAGCATATAATAATCAATTTTTTTAAAACTTGAGTAAATCTAATTTGTAGTATAATAGAGGTAACATTTTAAAAACTCTATAAATTATGGCATCTCCAACATCTATACTATATAATGAAAAGTCTAATACGTTTATTGTACAAACTATTGTATAATTACATTTATCACCCTTAATCTTTTATACAATAACATTTACTACCCTTATAATGTTACATTTATCACCCTTACAATTACTTATTTAATTTATTTTGTATCCCTTACTTTTTCATTTTACATTTTACACCGTTATCATATTAACACAAATAATCGTATATGAACAAAAATGCAATGAAAAAATACGTTTATTTTTTTACAAATTATACCATTATAATCGTCTCGTCGATACCTTCAAAACGAGCCCAATATTGAATATTTTTTAATTTAACCATACTATTAAATATCAGAATATATACGAATTATCTATACTACTAAAACGGTTATTGTACAAACGGTTGTACAATTACATTTACCACCCTTACATTGTTACATTTATCACCCTTATAATTACTTATTTAATTTACTTTATATCCCTTATTTTTTTCATTTTACACATATTAACACAAATAATTATATATTAACAAAAATGCAATGAAAAAATACGTTCATTTTTCTACAAATTATATCATTATAAGCATCTCCTCAATATCTTCAAAACGAGCCAAATATTGAATATTTTTTAATTTAACCGTACTATTAAATATCATGAATATCTACGAAATAATTTGTTTTTCTATCCATACGTTTTATTTTTTTTTCCACCGTTAGCACGTTAAAAATACATAATCGTAAAATACGTTTCATTCTTATTATAAATAATATCATTATAATTTTTTTCGTCAATAATTGTAATATAAACTAATTATTGAATATCTTTATGGCTTTAGATTTCATAAGTTGTGATTTTTAGGTCATGGTTGATTATTGATGAAATGTATATAAGGAAATAGCATTAATTGTTCGTTCTTTACTTACATTCCGCTGCATCGCGCAGGTATATGCCTAGTATTCTATAAAAATTCTCTAATATAGGGAGTCAAAAATTAAAGTTTAAAAATAATTTACAGTCAACTTCATTAAACTCCATTTAGATATTATAATATTAATTATATTATTAAAATATTCAATACATATAATTAGATATTATTCATCTCTTCCAAATATTTAATTTCAAAGATTTTTATACACTCAAGAAAATAAAATATCGGTTTTCACTCCCAAGTCCTAAGGTAGCGTTTGGTACGCAGACAAGATTGGACGGGACTGGGCAGGACTGGACAGGACAGGACAAAAGCTAGGACAGGACTGGACAAGACAAATGGTTGTTTTGTGTTTGGTACGACTAGGACTGGATAGGACAGGACTTGACAAGTTTCCCTAAAAGTTGTTTGATAATTTTATATGTCATATAATCTATATCTATACTATATTATAAAGATGACATAAAAAAAACTCTTAAAAACAAGTCTTAAAGCTTAATGTACAACTATTTAATGTTAATTACTTAAAAAACAATAATTAAAATTGTATGTACTACAATTAATACTATTTATTAATTTTCAATCATTATCTCTAACCATTTTAACTCTCCTAAAATCATTTCCCACTTTAACTCCCCTAAAATAACTCTCAGCATAATTAAATATAGAATAAAAATCAATTTTTAAATATAAAAATATAAAATATAATTAAAAAATCTAACAGAATATTTTATATAAAAAAATTATATTATTAAACCAAAATAAATTACATTATATTATTAAGTCTAAATTAAACAAATTTATATAAAAAAATCATTATCAATCTCTCACAACCAACCAAAATCGTAATGTAAATCGACAAAAAATAGAAAATAAAATGAAACATTAAAATCGTGATGTATCTAGCAGCATTGCGCGAGTACACTTCTAGTAATTATAAATAACACAAATAAAGTATATCTTTAAATAATTTGATTAAAAAACATTATTAATTTTTTTACACAATTTTCATACATATAAATACATACAAAAACAATAGTAGGAAATTTGAATGAAGAATCTGAAATAATTGATGGTAGTTCGAAAAAATCCGATTCATATAAAAAACATAATAGTTGATTCAATTTGGAAGATCTTAATGAATTGGTGGATGCATAGTTGCAGCGATGAGTAAAGATAAAAGACGATAGTTGTGAAGAAGGTGAAAGATAGTAATAGAGGTAGTGGTGGTGGCGGTGCACAGTGGTAATAGAGGTTATTGTAGTGGAGGAAGAGACGGAGGTTACCAACGATGGTTGGCGGTGAGCGTCGGTGACGGCGGCGACAATGGGTGGTGGTGATTGGTAGAGGTGGCGATGGACGGTGGTTGTGGAGGTGGTGGAGGAAGTTGTTGTAGTAGTGAAGGAAGAGGTGGAAGTGGTCGACGATGGTTGGTTCTAGCTACCGGTGGCCGTCGATGGTGGTGGCGACAATAGGTGGTGGTGATCAGTGTTAGTGGAGGTGGTCGACGATGGTAGTGGTGGTGGCGATGACCGATGGTTGTGGAGGTGGTGGAGGAGGTTGTTATGATGGAGAAATAGGTAGAGGTGGCCGACGGTGGTTGGCGGTGGCTACTAGTGGCCGCCGATGGTGGTAGTAGCGACGATGGGTAGTGATGACCCTTAAGACTAATACCATATTAGGATTATATATCAAAATGCGGTAAATCAATGATTTTTAGTTTCTGTCTCATTTCTGTCCCATGTTGTTCCACCTATTTTGGTGGAACAAGAAAATACCCCTTTTTGTCCCATCTTGTCCCACCATGTCCAGTCTTTGTCCCTGTCCCATGTCGCGCCAAACATGGGACAGTTAACTTTTGTCCTGTCCCATGTCACGCCAAACATGGGACAGTGAATTTTTGTCCCGTCCTGTCCCACCAGTCTGCAAACCAAACGCACCCTAAACAATCAATTTTAAAGAGTTCTCCAAATTTGAAGAATTTTATATTCTTTCTCATACTTTCTCCATCTTGAAGAATATTGTAAATGTTCTTAAAAACATGAATAAAAATACATAAATTTTAAAAAAATTAAAAAACTAGTTTGTATTTTCGAAAACTTTAAATTTATTTTTGATGCAAATAAACTCTATCATACGTGTTTTACTATTTAAAATACCATTTTTGTTTGTAAAAGATGATGTTTGATGGATTGGGCCATAATTTCTACCAAAATAACCAGACGTTCCAAGTTCAACCAACAAGAATCCTAATGAACCTAAAAAAAAGATAATAACTCAAAGAAAATAAGTCTTGCGACGAGACACAAACATTTTCCATGCTGCAGTTCCCACCTCATAGTTTCCCTATCTTACTTGTATCAGAGCATTCTTCGATCTTTTTTTTATCCGGATAGATAGTATTTATATTTTGTGTTTGTGTTGTAATTTTTTAAATTTTGCCTAGATAATATTTAGTTTTTATATTTGTGTTATAGTGATTTAATTTCCGTCTAGATGATATTTATATTTCTGTCGTACTTATTTAGATTTCTTATATTTGTGTTGTAGTTAGTTAAATTTTCTAGATAAGTATTTTTCATTTGTGTTGTAGTCAGTGTTCAAAAAGACGCGCCATGACGCGATATGGCGTAAGACGCGTCTCCGCCGTTACGAAATGACCCATAACGTTTCTGTAAGGCGTGGCTCACGCTATGGCGCCATGGCGCGCCGCGGCGCGCGTTTTTTCTAAGGCGTGACTTTTTTTCAATTTTTCAATTTTTTTATCTTTTGTGTTTATACATTTTTATATTTAGATTTAATACTTTTATAGATTTATCTAATCACATTACTCACAGTTTCATGAAGTCATAAACGTTATGGACTCACGATTAAAACGAAGTTGTAAAATTATTTTTCTATGTTCTATTTTAAATATTTAATCAAAAGCTATTTTTATACTATTAATTTATATGATTTTTCTTCTTCCAATATGAATGTATATTATTTAATATCATTATTTGATTAGAATAATATATATAAAACATATACGCATATATATAATTTTGAATATGACATACAAATTTGCTGCCTTATGTCACGCCTTGAAAAACGCCGCGTTCTCGCCGTGGCGTGTAAGGCTTAAGGTCTGACCTCGCCGCCACGCCACGCCTCACGCTATTTTGAACCTTGGTTGTAGTTAATTACATTTCTAGTATTTGTGTTGTAGTTTAAATTTTTTGCTCAAAAAAAATTCAAAAAAACATTTTAATTTCGTTTTTGTTTTCTAGTAAAAATAAAATCTGATTTATTCATTTGTCCTTTTGTTGCATAAAAAGAAATATTAAAATAATCTGTTTGTCTTATTTGCTTGTTTATACAAGTCCCTAGATTATACATGTTATATCTCTTGCAGTATTTTTCTTGTTCTAGTTTTGTAATATCTGTAACATCATAAAAAATGGAAAATAAAAAAGTAGACTATCTCAGTCTTTCGTTATATTTAAAGACGTCAAAAAATAGATTTTCTTAGAATATTTTAGACGATATTTCAAGAGACATTCTCAGACAGTTGTTTAAAAAAGATTTCAATTTCATACATCTTGATTTAGCTAGCAAAATTATTTTTCCAAAAGAACTAGATATGTTTTTAGATTACGAAGAACTTTTAAAATTAGAAGACGAGTTATATTTGTCTAAACAAATTTCTGATCACAAATACATTTTTTATGACAAAGACAAAAATATTTGCTTGAAAGTTTAAAGTTGATTTATAATAAAGCAAAAACCGTAGACCAATACTCAGACTTTAGCCATGATTTAGACTTTGTTAACATAGAAGATATTACTTGTGATTAGGGGTGTTCAAAAAAACCGCTGGACCGCTCAAACCGGTCGATCCAAGTTAAACCAGACCGTTTTTGGCGGTTTAGGCGGTCTGACGGTCTGGTCTGAAAAATCGCCAAACCGAGCGGTTCGGTCTGGTCTGCGGTTTGGAGTTTTTTTTGGGCGGTTTGGACCAGACCGACCGCCAAATATATCTATATATATATATTTTTTTTTATTTTTTATATACATCTTTATATCATCTATTGTTTAGCCCAAATATCCAATTTATCTTTAGACTTAAATATATACAAAAATACCCAAAGATAATTTTAAATCGCCGTGGATTTTATTTGCACTTTACATATTACTTTTTTTTAGTGTTTTATCTTGTGATATTTTGTTAACTTTTGTGGACTTTGTTAACATTGTTGTAGACTTTTATTTATTTCAAATGAACTCAAGCTAATGAACCTTTAAAGTTTAAATTTTTATATGTTTTTTATGTTTAAACTTTAAAGCCCACTAAAAGGCTCAAACCGCCTAAACCGGTCAACCAAACCGCCTAAAACCGCGGTCCGACTTGACCGGTCTGGGCACTTGATGTCAAACCGCTCGGTTTGAAAAATCAATAAACCGCCACTAGCGGTTTGGTTTGTGGTTTGAGGGGTTAAACTGCCCAAACCGGACCGCGAACACCCCTACTTGTGATCATGATTGGCAAAAATATGTAGGAACTGATAATTTTCCTTGTATTATTTGCAAACTTTTTCCTCCTAAAAAGTTTAGAGCAAAATGTTTAAATTGTCATCATGAAGCTTGCATAAAATGTTTAGAAAAAAAAAGTTTGATAAAAGTAGAACCAGACTTTATAAATACAGGTAGAAATCTTGATAAACAAGAAATTAGAGTTTTGAGAAGAAGAGTTGAAAGCGTTGAAGACACCATAAATTTTTTTCAAAAGAAATTAGACTTTTTTGAACAACAGATAAAAAGAAAAGAAGTTTTAGATGAAAATAAAGACTTGATTCAACAAGACTATGTGCAAGTGGTTTGCAATTCTGATAGTCTAAAATCATTGAAGGTAAAATGCAAAGTCCGAATAGATGATTTTATTATCAATTGCCTTGCATTAGTTGATTCTAGTTGTTCAAACTGTATTTTAAACAAATCTTTAGTTCCTTCAAGATATATAGTTAAAACAAACTTTCCGATAGAAGCCCAACAAATGGATGGTGAAGTTTATTCTTATAAAGAAATGTTGAAGCCTATTAGTAAAGTTAGTTTTGAGACCAACTGTGGCTTTAGTAAAGAATATACCTTACCTCATAAAAATACTTTTGTTAGAGAGTTAAATCTTACAAATATTGATTTTATTCTAGGATTAAATTTTTTACTTAAAGACGATGGTAGTGTAACTTTGACTAAAGACTATTTACATTTTCATAAGTATACTTTTTTCACACCAGCTATCACCACTCATTTTCCTTCAAGGACTGATAAGCTTAGTAACCCGATTTTAGAAAAACCTTGTCCATGTAAATAGGAAAGAGAGTGTCAGCTTAAGGATGAAGAATTAGATGAGTTTTTAGATGAAATAATTAATTATGAAGAAGACGACCTTTTTGATTATGACCTAGACTTTGTTAATAACGAAAAATTATACACTGCTTTAGTTACAGAATCTGATATAGACAATTTAGTCTCTAAGTTAGAAAAAATAGGAATAATTGGAGAAGACATCATTAGATATTGGGATAAAGACAAAGTTTTGTGCGAATTAAGAATCAAAAATCCAGAATATATAATCAAGGCAAGAAATATAGACCCAACTAACCAAGACAGAGAAGACTTCAAAGTGCATATTTCAGAATTAGTCAAATTAGGTGTTATTAGAAAATCTAATAGTGCTCATAGATAAGATGTTTTTATTGTGAGAAAACATTCTGAGATCATAAGAGGAAAGAGTCGAATGGTCATCAATTATAAGAGATTGAATGATAATACAATTGATGATGCTTATAATATCCCAGACAAGACTGTTTTGATAAACAAAATCCAAAACTGCAAAAAATTTAGCAAGTTTGATTTAAAATCAGGATTTTGGCAAGTCAAAATGCATCCAGACAACAGAAAATGGACGGTTTTTACTTGAAGGTCATTACGAATGGCTAGTTATACCTTTTGGACTTAAAAGTGCCCCAAGTGTTTTTCAAAGAAAAATGGACGACATTTTTAATAAGCATAGCAAATTTGTGGCCGTTTATATACACGATATTTTAGTTTTCAGTAAAAATAAAAAAGAACATAAGGGCCATTTACAAATTGTTTTTTTCTGAATTCATAAGACATGGTTTAATTTTGAGTAAAAAGAAAATGCAGTGATTTAAAGAATACATAGACTTTTTGGGAGTAAACATAGGAGAATGAAAGATAAAATTGCAACCTCACATTGCACTAAAAGCACTTGATTTTCTAGATAAATTAGAAGATCTAAAGCAATTACAAAAGTTTTTGGGATTGATAAATTATGTTAGACCTTTTATAAAAAATCTTGGAAAACTCGCCGGTCCTTTGTATGCAAAAACTTCTCCAAATGGGCAAAAATATTTTAATCAAGAGGACGTAAAGCTCGTACAACAATTAAAAAATGAAATAAAATCTTGACACAAATTATTTGATTATTGAGACCGATGGTTGTAGTAAAGGATGGGGAGCTATCCTTTTATGCAAACCCCATAAATATGCAGACCAGACTTCAGAAAAAATTTGTAGTTGCAGTAGCGGTATTTATAAAGAAAAGGGTAATATTAGTAGTATAGACACAAAGTTATTAGCTATTAATTATGCTTTAGATATTTTTCAATTTTTTATCATATCCAAAAAAGAAATTACTATTAGAATAGACTGCGAAGCGATTGTATCTTTTTATAATAAAATGAAAGGCGAAAGTAAAAGAAGTAGTAGAAGACGTTGGTTAAATTTTTTGGATAGAATTAGCAATATTGGTTTAATTATAGAGATTAAGCACATTAAAGGTAGTGATAATAAAGCAACAAATATTTTAAGTAGATTACTAGAAGATAAATTGAATTAACTTTATTAATGTTTTCTTTATTTTTGCAGATGGCAAGACCGTCGAGACCAGAGTTTCTTCCGGGAAACAATACTTCAACAAGACCCATAATTAGACAGACTTCTTCTAATCAGAACAGACCGGCATACGAAGAACGGATTAGATTTGGGAATAATGATTTAATTGTTTTTCCCAATAGCAACATCACGTTTAGAACACAAAACCATATATCACTTAGTAAAGAAGAACGTTGCTTAATAGACAATTTTTGGATTTCTTTTAATAGATACCCAAAAGATATTAAATACTTTATAGTTTGTTTAAATGCTTTATCAGAACATTTTAGCCAGACCTCTAAACGTTTTAAGTTTTATGTTGTTTTTATGGGTAAAAAGACAGGAGTTTTCCATACGTGGATCGAAGTCCTTGACGCAACTCAAGGTTATCATGGTCCGATGTACAAAGGATTCAACAACTATGAAGAAGCGATCTCTGCTGCCAGATAACGCTTAGGAAAGAACTTTTTTGTTTCTCCATCCCTCATAAATTACACAGAACCACCTTTAGAATTTTCTCTAACCAAAGACCCTAGGCATACACATACCATATTTTGTGATCATTGTGAGACTATGACCAAGAATTTCAAGATCATCAATGATGACAATACTCAGCTTAGAAACGAGAAACTTGCTCTCCAAAAACAAGTTTCTTCTTTAGAAAGACAGTTACTTTCCTATACACTTAGCCAGAACCAAGGCTCATCTTCTGGCCATAATCAGAAGATTAAGATGGGTGGTCATTCTCCAATGAATGTCAATAAAGGTACCATTGAGCCTAAGAATTCAATGGCTAGTCCAACTCTATCGGTGGCTGGTAAAGACTCATCAAATCCGGAGACGACTATGGGATTGCAAAATCTCAAGAGACACAGAGGACTCTTGATTCCTCTACTCAGACTCAGACTCAGACTCAAACCCAGACCCGAAAAAATAAAGAAATATGGGATTCTCTTGGAGAACCCGAAAAACATTTCGATTTCCTTGTTAAATATAACTCATCTCCTTCACACCTAGACCATTCACCTTCCTTTTCAAATACAAATATATCTATCCATAACCAGACCCAAACAAACCACTATTTAGACTCCATTCCTTTTTGCCAAACCATACCAAACCAAATAGAAGAAACCCCTGAACCAACCCAAACTTCCCCAAAAAAGAAAAAATTCAAAAAGAAAATAAAAAGGCCCAAAAATAAAATCAAGAACGATATTAATAAAATCTTAAACGAAGTAATCAGGGATTTTGTCCCTAAATATACAGAAGACAGAGTTCCTAAAGACAATGAAGACACCGTTCTTGAACACCGTCCGAGCTCGCCAAACCAAGATCAAGGTGACTACAACTCCGACAATGGTTATTCCTTCAATTCGGTTGCCCGACACAATCTCGAGACCTAACAAGATAGAAAATGAAGAATTTTCAACATGTAGAAAAAGACAAAAAGACAGTTTCATCAGAGTTTTCAGATAGCTAGACACGTAGCAGTTAATCCAGACATATATCAGACAAGTCCTCCACGGAGTAGTTTTTTCAAGACATGTACTAGACTTTTTACCACGTATCAAGACTTTCACAACATGTACTCAATACGTGTCACCACATTGTTTATTTGGACACACCTCACCATTTCCATCTCTCCTATTTAAAGGAGCCTCATATACAACACACACACAACATCCAAAACACAACATAACACCCAACACACTACTCCAACAATCCTCTCTCACACACACCACACTACAAGAAACACTCCATCAGATTACCATATACTTCCATCCTACACAACCTCAAACCATGTGAGAATCTTTCATTCTCATGTGATCATCCCATATTCCTCCATACTTTTCCACTCATTCTCTCTCTACTTTCTCTCACCCTACATTCTCCTACTATCCTCCATTACCTCCATTCTCCATCATCTTCATTCTCCATCATCTTCATGCAAGATTTGTGAAGGAATTCAAGACTTGTAAAATAATTTTAAGTAAGTTTTCTTTCATATTATTTTTTGTTTAAGTCCTTTAGGGGCTTTCCCGAAAGGGAAATCCTTATGGTTTACATAATGTAATGTTAGACATGTAGTAATCTTCCCATGTATTTTTGTAAAAATGTTTCAATAAAAGTTTGTGTTTATATGTTCCGTCTTTCTGTCGTGTTATATTAAAAACTTTTATTTTCAAAGAATCAATATATGCTTACGTTAATCTTGAGTGACCTGGAGCCCAGACTGATAAGGCCGGAGTGAGCCTTCTTTTTTGTCCTCCATAAAAGCTGCCAGAGAAAAAGATTACGTTAGTATTCATATTGGTTTAATGTTTTTAAAAGTTTGTTTATGTTGTTATTTTATGTGTGTTAAAAAAATCGATTTCTTAAAAGACTTGTACATTACCGGTATTGATCTTGAGTGACCCGGAGTAATGGACTTCTTGATGGCCGGAGTGAGCCTGTTTATCGTCCCTCGAATTTGCCAGAGAAAGAGATCATATCAGTATTGTTACTGGTTTTGAAAGAAATCCTTTCAAAAAATATAAAAAATTAAAAATAAAAACGAATTTTCTGCATTTTTGTAGAAATTTCCTTCTTTTTTAGTATGTTTTTTGTTGTCTTGTACTTGATGCATGAAAAGGTACATGCAAATATATCAAGTCTCTTGGCTTGTAGCATATATTGTTTTGTTTATTTAAGTATTTTGTGTTTTTAAAGTGTTGTATTTTGCATGTGTTGTGAATTATAAATATACATGCATGGATGATAAGTTGCATGCAAAAAATCTTGTATTTTTTGTGTGTAATTTAAAACCCATAATTGTATATTTTATGTGTTGTGTAAAAGATATACATATATGTATTTTTAATGGGAAGATATGCTACTAATTCTACACATTGTGTTGTGAACAACCCTCTAAGGAGAGTACCGAGTAGGATTTAAGGTTATTATATCTTCGTCTCTAACCGTCCTTACATCCGGTACCCCCCTTCCCCCTTCCACTTGGTATCAGAGCATTCTTCGATCTTTTTTTTATCCGAGTAGATAATATTTATATTTGTGTTTGTGTTGTAGTTTTTTAAATTCCGCCTAGATAATATTTAGTTTTTATATTTGTGTTATAGTGATTTAATTTCCGTCTAGATAATATTTATATTTCTGTCGTACTTATTTAAATTTCTTATATTTGTGTTGTGGTTAGTTAAGTTTTCTAGATAAGTATTTTTCATTTGTGTTGTAGTTAATTAAATTTCTAGTATTTGTGTTGTATTAGTTTAAATTTTTAGTTCAAGACAAAATTCAAAGAATATTTTTATTTCGTTTTTGTTTTCTAGTAAAAAATAAATCAAAAAATAAAATCTGATTTATTCTTTTGTTGCATAAAAAGAAATATTAAAATATTCTGTTTGTCTTATCTGCTTGTTTATACCAGTATTTAGATTATACCCGTTATATCCCTTCCAGTATTTTTTTTTTGTAGTTTATTTTTCTTTGTTATATCTGTCAAAAAATCATAAAACCTGGAAAATAAAAAATTAGACTTTCTCTGTTTTGAACTTTCTATTCAAAACAAGAGATCTATAACTTTGTTTGATAAAAGCAAACTCAAGTGTAATTTTGATAAAGGCCACCAACATACCTTTTACTCCGCAGAACCAGTTTAAAATACAGTTTTAGACTTGTTGATAAATTTAGCTGAGAATTTCGAAAAGAGATTTTTACATCTAGAAGAGACCATTTCCATTTTAAATAAAGAAATAAAAGGTTTACATACCAATCTAGATTATTTAAAAGAACAAAATAGTCAGATTTTAGAAAATTTTCATCGATCGGAAATAGAAAAGCTTCAAGTCAAAGATTTACAAATTTCTCTAGACAATTTTACAAAAAAGTTAAATCAGCACAAGTGTTCAGATTTATCTGATTTAGACGATATTAAAGCTTTAACAGGAGAGATCAATTCTCTCTCTTTGGAATCCAATATGAAAAGCTCGACTTCAAAAAATAAACCTCCAAAGCAGTATACTTTTCTTAGATTTAAAGACGTCAAAAATGACTCCAAATAAATTTTCTCAAAATATTTTAGAAGAACATAGACATTCCATACATCTCAGACCCAAAAATCTTTTTGAAAAAAATTTATCCAAAAAAGAGACTTATGATACCTCTTTAGAAGAAATCATAGACCTAGATCAATACTACAACAATTTTCAGACTCATGGTCTTCAACTTTTAAATCCAAAGATTTTATATAACAAAGGATTTTTTGAGACTTCTACTCAGTTTTTTAAACATAGTCAAGAAATTACACTTTAGTGTATTAAAGACCAGTCTAAAAATTTAGACGTTGTTTCAGAAGAAGCTCACAGACAATTATTTAAAAAAGACTTTAACTTCATACACCTTGGTTTAATCATTATAGGCGTTAGAGGCCTGATGAGAAAACATTTGGGTAGCAAAGTTTGGTCACTATTTTTGATAATTGAATTTCTAACATCGCAAAAGGAATGAATGCCAGGTATGAGATTGATTTAAATAATAAAAAAGGCATCATTTATTGTAGTCCAAACTTTTTGTTAACGACAAAAGATTTTGTTAACCACAAAAGATTTTGTTAACCATATCAAAATTGACATTCAGGCTAAAGGTTACGAAGACGTAGAATATGGTGATAATTTATTGGTCACGTTAGGAATTTTGGGAAGATGCTCTTTTTCTGCAAAAACCAAATATAAAGTTTTTACCGACAAAGTTGTAGATTTAATGAGTAGCACAGGCATAAAGATGGTTAAACCAAAAGATTTTTCTACTGAAGATTTGGTCGGTTTAGGCTGGAATTTGAGTGAATTTGAAGAAAAGACAGAAAAAGTTTTGACACCCCAAGACGTTTTAATGTATACTGATAGAAAAGGCAAGACTAGTTTGAGATTCACTAATTATACATCTGTCCCGGTTCAAGAAACCGAAACAGATAATGATTTAGTACATCTTGAATTAGTTGATAACGAGTGTGGTAAAATTATTTTTCCAAAAGAACTAAGTATGTTTTAAATGACGTAGAACTTTTAAAATTAGAAGACCAGTTGTTTTTGTCCAAACAGATTTCTGATCAAGAATACATTTTTTATGACAAAGACAAAAATATTAGAGTCGGTTTTTTGCATGAAGAACTAGAGTCTAATATTACAGACATTAGTTACCAAAAAGATTTAGTAAACGATGAAGGTGAAAGTTACCGGTCAACAGCCAGAACTCCCTTTGACAGAACTGTTCCCCAAGAAACGTTTACTTATACTAGTTTTCCTCCTAGAGCTTCCTATACAGACTATAGAGACCCTCCAGCTGATACTAGATACATAGCCAAAGGTTTAGAAAAACCTTTAGAACAACCCATTAATTTTCAGTCTGAGTCGAAAGGGTACATATTAAATTTAAGTGCGCATGACCCTCAGCTTTGGACAAACGTGATTGAAGTTTGGAAAAGCATCCTTATAGCTCACTATTATAGACAAAACCAAGACATGGAAGTTGAAGAAATGTTTAGATATTTAGAGACCTTTTTAGGAGAAAGTACAAAGGCCATGTGGGAAGCCTTCAAAAGAGACTGTATAGTAGAATACAATAATCTGAAGGCCTTAGGTAGTAATCCTTATAATTTTGTCACTCAAATACAAATCTTAGCAACCGGAGCAGACCCTAATTCTGGACATATGAATGTCCAAAAGACAGCCATGAGAGAATTAGAACAATTAAGTCTTTATCATTTGACCAGCGGTAAGAAGGTCAAACAGTTTTTAAATCATTATGTCTATCTGACCACAATAGCCGAAAATACTTTTAACCAAGACTTAGGAAATAAGTTGTTTCACAAACTTCCTGGACCACTAGGGCTATAAATCCATGAAAAATGCAATAATTTGCCTTCTGTCAAAGAAAATCCAAACAGTTTATGGTCATAGCCCAAAGAGCTCAGTTTGTCACCAAGACGTTAGAAGAAAAATGCGTTGAGCTTCAGATCCAAAAACAACTTAAACAGACAGACTATAAATTTTGTAGAGACATGTATACCACTCCTACTTACGAAGCTTCTTGCTCTAAACCCAAGAAAAAATACAAGCATTTTACAAGGCCTCCAAAAAAGAGATATTTTTAAAGAAAATCAGACAAAAGGAAGCCTTATCTTAATGAACAGAAGCATGTTAGAAAATGTAAACCTTAGAGAAATTATAGAAATAGACTTAGCTATTATGTCTGTAGTAGCAATGAGCATTTAGCAAAGACTTGTCCATAGAGAATAAATAAATTTGATAGAAAAGGTACTTTAATAGAATGTGTTAATGAAGACCTTATTCCCGTAGATGAGTATATTTCCGATACCGAGTCTGTTTATAGTATTATTACAATAGAAGAGACAATTTTTGAACAAAATAAAAATAGTGATTCTGATTCAGAACTAGTAAATGAATTTAAAAAATTTTGAAGAATTTTGACACCGATTCAGATCACGATTTAGATTAAACTTTATTAATGTTTTCTTTATTTTTGCAGATGGCAAGACCACCGAGACCAGAGTTTCCTCCGGGAAACAATACTTCAACAAGACCCGTAATTAGACAGACTTCTTCTAATCAGAACAAACCAACATACAAAGAACGAATTAGATTTGGGAATAATGATTTAATTGTTTTTCTCAACAACAACATCACTTTCAGAACACAGAACCATATATCACTTAGCAAAGAAGAACGTTGCTTAATAGACAATCTTTGGATTTCTTTTAATAGAAACCCAAAAGATAATAAATACTTTATAGCTTGTTTAAATGCTTTATCAGAACATTTTAGCCAGACCTCTAAATGTTTTAAGTTTTATGTTGTTTTTAAGGGTAAAAAAGCAGGGTTTTTCCATATGTGGATCGAAGTCCTTGACGCAACTCAAGGTTATCCCGGTCCGATGTACAAAGGATTCAACAACTATGGAGAAGCGATCTCTGCTGCCAGAGAACGCTTAGGAAATAACTTTTTTGTTTCTCCATCCCTCATAAATTACACAGAACCACCTTTAGAATTTTATGTAACCAAATATCCTAGCCATACGCATACCATATTTTGTGATCATTGTGAGACTATGACCAAGAATTTCAAGATCATCAATGATGACAATACTCAGCTTAGAAACGAGAAACTTGCTCTCCAAAAATAAGTTTCTTCTTTAGAAAGACAGTTACTTTCCTATACACTTAGCCAGAACCAAGGCTCATCTTCTGGCCATAATTAGAAGATTAAGATGGGTGGGGATTCTCCAATGAATGTCAATAAAGGTACCATTGAGCCTAAGAATTCAATGGCTAGTCCAGCTCTACCGGTGGCTGGTAAAGACTCATCAAATCCGGAGACGGCTATGGTATTGCCAAAATCTCAAGAGACACAGAGGACTCTTGATTCCTCTACTCAGACTCAGACTCAGACCCAGACCCGAAAAAATAAAGAAATCTGGGATTCTCTTGGAGAACCCGGAAAACATTTCGATTTCCTTGTTAAATATAACCCATCTCCTTCAAACCTAGACCCTTCACCTTCCTTTTCAAATACAAATATATCCATCCATCTATATGGTTAGGATATTTGGTTACAGAAAATTCTAAAGGTGGTTCTGTGTAATTTATGAGGGATGGAGAAACAAAAAAGTTCTTTCCTAAGCGTTCTCTGGCAGTAGAGTTCGCTTCTCCATATTTGTTGAATCCTTTGTACATCGGACCGGGATAACCTTGAGCTGCGTCAAGGACTTCGATCCACATATGGAAAAACCCTGCTTTTTTACCCTTAAAAACAACATAAAACTTAAAACATTTAGAGGTCTGGCTAAAATGTTCTGATAAAGCATTTAAACAAGCTATAAAGTATTTATTATCTTTTGGGTTTCTATTAAAAGAAATCCAAAGATTGTCTATTAAGCAACGTTCTTCTTTGCTAAGTGATATATGGTTCTGTGTTCTGAAAGTGATGTTGCTGTTGGGAAAAACAATTAAATCATTATTCCCAAATCTAATTCGTTCTTTGTATGTTGGTTTGTTATGATTAGAAGAAGTCTGTCTAATTACAGGTCTTGTTGAAGTATTGTTTCCCGGAGGAAACTCTGGTCTCGGTGGTCTTGCCATCTGCAAAAATAAAGAAAACATTAATAAAGTTTAATCTAAATCGTGATCTGAATCGGTGTCAAAATTCTTCAAATTTTTTTAAATTCATTTACTAGTTCTGAATCAGAATCACTATTTTTATTTTGTTCAAAAACTGTCTCTTCTATTGTAATAATACTATAAACAGACTCGGTATCGGAAATATACTCATCTACGGGAATAAGGTCTTCATTAACACATTCTATTAAAGTACCTTTTCTATCAAAATTATTTATTCTCTTTGGACAAGTCTTTGCTAAATGCTCATTGCTACTACAGACATAATAGCTAAGTCTATTTCTATAATTTCTCTAAGGTTTACATTTTCTAACATGCTTCTGTTCATTAAGATAAGGCTTCCTTTTGTCTGATTTTCTTTAAAAATATCTCTTTTTTGGAGGCCTTGTAAAATGCTTGTATTTTTTCTTGGGTTTAGAGCAAGAAGCTCCGTAAGTAGGAGTGGTATACATGTCTCTACAAAATTTATAGTCTGTCTGTTTAAGTTGTTTTTGGATCTGAAGCTCAACGCATTTTTCTTCTAACGTCTTGGTGACAAACTGTGCTCTTTGGGCTATGACCATAAACTGTTTGGATTTTCTTTGACAGAAGGCAAATTATTGCATTTTTCATGGATTTCTAGCCCTAGTGGTCCAGGAAGTTTGTGAAACAACTTATTTCCTAAGTCTTGGTTAAAAGTATTTTCGGCTATTGCGGTCAGATAGACATAATGATTTAAAAACTGTTTGACCTTCTTACCGCTGGTCCAGTGATAAAGACTTAATTGTTCTAATTCTCTCATGGCTGTCTTTTGGACATTCATATGTCCAGAATTAGGGTCTGCTCCGGTTGCTAAGATTTGTATTTGAGTGACAAAATTATAAGGATTACTACCTAAGGCCTTCAGATTATTGTATTCTACTATACAGTCTCTTTTGAAGGCTTCCCACATGGCCTTTGTACTTTCTCCTAAAAAGGTCTCTAAATATCTAAACATTTCTTCAACTTCCATGTCTTGGTTTTGTCTATAATAGTGAGCTATAAGGATGCTTTTCCAAACTTCAATCACGTTTGTCCAAAGCTGAGGGTCATGCGCAGTTAAATTTAATATGTACCCTTTCGACTCAGACTGAAAATTAATGGGTTGTTCTAAAGGTTTTTCTAAACCTTTGGCTATGTATCTAGTATCAACTGGAGGGTCTCTATAGTCTATATAGGAAGCTCTAGGAGGAAAACTAGTATAAGTAAACGTTTCTTGGGGAACAGTTCTGTCAAAGGGAGTTCTGGCTGTTGACCGGTAACTTTCACCTTCATCGTTTACTAAATCTTTTTGGTAACTAATGTCTGTAATATTAGACTCTAGTTCTTCATGCAAAAAACCGACTCTAATATTTTTGTCTTTGTCATAAAAAATGTATTCTTGATCAGAAATCTGTTTGGACAAAAACAACTGGTCTTCTAATTTTAAAAGTACTACGTCATTTAAAAACATACTTAGTTCTTTTGGAAAAATAATTTTACCACACTCGTTATCAACTAATTCAAGATGTACTAAATCATTATCTGTTTCGGTTTCTTGAACCGGGACAGATGTATAATTAGTGAATCTCAAACTAGTCTTGCCTTTTCTATCAGTATACATTAAAACGTCTTGGGGTGTCAAAACTTTTTGTCTTTTCTTCAAATTCACTCAAATTCCAGCCTAAACCGACCAAATCTTCAGTAGAATTTTTTTTTGGTTTAACCATCTTTATGCCTGTGCTACTCATTAAATTTACAACTTTGTCGGTAAAAACTTTATATTTGGTTTTTGCAGAAAAAGAGCATCTTCCCAAAATTCCTAACGTGACCAATAAATTATCACCATATTGTACGTCTTCGTAACCTTTAGTCTGAATGCCAATTTTGATATGGTTAACAAAATCTTTTGTGGTTAACAAAATCTTTTGTCGTTAACAAAAAGTGTGGACTACAATAAATGATGCCTTTGTTATTATTTAAATCAATCTCACTAATGACAATCATTCCTTTTGCGATGTTAGAAATTCAATTATCAAAAATAGTGATCAAAACTTTGCTACCCAAATGTTTTCTCATTAGGCCTCTAACGCCTATAATGATTAAACCAAGGTGTATGAACTTAAAGTCTTTTTAAATAATTGTCTGTGAGCTTTTTTTGAAACAACGTCTAAAATTTTAGACGGGTCTTTAATACACTAAAGTGTAATTTCTTGACTATGTTTAAAAAACTGAGTAGAAGTCTCAAAAAATCATTTGTTATATAAAATCTCTGGATTTAAAAGTTGAAGACCATGAGTCTGATAATTAGTGTAGTTTTGATCTGGGTCTATGATTTCTTCTAAAGAGTTATCATAAAGTCTCTTTTTTGGATAAATTTTTTTCAAAAAGATTTTTGGGTCTGAGATGTATGGAATGTCTATGTTCTTCTAAAATATTTTGAGAAAATCTATCTGGAGTTATTTTTGACGTCTTTAAATCTAAGAAAAGCATACTGCTTTGGAGGTTTATTTTTTGAAGTCGAGCTTTTCGTATTGGAATCCAAAGAGAGAGAATTGATCTGGTCTGTTAAAGCTTTAATATCGTCTAAATCAGATAAATCTGAACACTTGTGCTGATTTAACTTTTTTGTAAAATTTTCTAGAGAAATTTGTAAATCTTTGACTTGAAGCTTTTCTATTTCCGGTTGATGAAATTTTTTCTAAAATATGACTATTTTGTTCTTTTAAATAATCTAGATTGGTATGTAAAACTTTTATTTCTTTATTTAAAACGGAAATGGTCTCTTCTAGATGTAAAAATCTCTTTTCGAAATTCTCCGCTAAATTTATCAACAAGTCTAAAATTGTATTTTGAACTGGTTATGTGGATTAAAAGGTATGCTTGTGGTCTTTTTCAAATTTATACTTGAGTTTGCTTTTATCAAACAAAGTGATAGATCTCTTGTTTTGAATAGAAAGTTCAAAACCGAGAAATTCTAATTTTTTATTTTCCAGTTTTATGATTTTTGACAGATATAACAAAGAAAAATAAACTACAAAGAAAAATAATACTGAAAGGGATATAACAGGTATAATCTAAATACTGGTATAAACAAGCAGATAAGACAAACATAATATTTTAATATTTCTTTTTATGCAACAAAAGGACAAAGGAATAAATCAGATTTTCTTTTTTGATTTATTTTTTACTAGAAAAAAAACGAAATTAAAATATTTTTTGAATTTTGTCTTGAGCTAAAAATTTAAACTAATACTAGAAATGTAATTAACTACAATACAAATGAAAAATACTTATCTAGAAAACTTAACTAACTACAATACAAATATAAGAAATTTAAATAAGTACGACATAAATATAAATATTATCTAGACAGAAATTAAATCACTATAACACAAATATAAAAACTAAATATTATCTAGGCGAAATTTAAAAAACTACAACACAAACACAAAATATAAATACTATCCACCCGGATAAAAAAAAAGATCGAAGAATTTAGACCATCTCAATTGGTCACGATGGGATCGATTACAAAGAAGGACCGATTTGGGTCTGGCCCGCCCGAACCCGTGACCGGTTTTTTGGGCTACCTCAAGTCTAAACAATAGTTTTATCTTGGGCCAAGTCCTTGAGAATTGACAAAATATAAAAGATAAGCTCAAAGATAATTTGATCTTAGCCAAAGTCCAAACTAACCATGAAGCCCACACGTGATAGCAACTCCACACATGTCTTTTGTGGTCTACATTTCTCCATCCAACTCTATTCGTTTCTCTCCACCAATAATACCTCAAAAACTCCCTAAAATTGGAGTACCAATTTGGTTTATCTCCCCCAAAACAAAATCATATGTGTTGCAGAAGATAAAGAATACAAAGAGGTATTACTGCTCCAAATTCAACCAAGATCTAGTTGAAACAGAGCATATGTAGGTAGATGTAAATATATATACGTACATAAAAAGCAACGGATATGGCAACTTTAGCAGCAGCAGCAGCAGTAGGAGGAATAGGATTAGGAACTGGTTCTGTGAAGCTTCACTCCTTCAATTCATCACCTCCATCTCCGTTTTTAGGCAAAAAATTGAAGTCCAAACAAGAATCCACCTCACATGGGTCCAAATTCACAATCCTGAGGCCTAATTTACGCTCAACTGTTGTTGCTGGTGTTGAATTGGTTGATTTTGTTCATAATGTTTTTGTGGGTGTGGGAGTTGGTCTTCCTTGTACAGTGATGGAGTGTGGTGATATGATTTACAGAAGCACATTACCCAGATCAAATGCTTTAACACTTACGATTCCTGGTGCTGTTTTGGCTTTGGGTACTCTTTCTTACCTTTGGGCTACCCCTGGTGTGGCACCTGGGTTTTGGGATATGTTTGTTCTTGCTTTTGTTGAAAGATTATTCAGACCCACATACAAAAAGGTTAATAAAATCTTACTTATTAGTTTCAAGTAGTTATCTTTTATTTGTGTTCTTGTCTTTCTAACATGTTTTAATGTTGAAATTATGGGTGTTTGTGTTAATTTTTTTTATGATGATGATGGCAGGATGATTTTGTGTTGGGAAAGAAGTTGGGTGAGGGAGCTTTTGGTGTTGTTTACAGAGTTTCCTCGGCTAAGAAACCAAACTCAAAGGTACCCACCATGTGTTTGTAAAAATTTCTCAGTGAAACTTGTCTTGTTTATTTAGATAAAATGACTTGAACAACCACCACATGGGCTTCACTTGGTTGCATATTTATCACCCTTTTTGGTTTATATAAAATACATATCATATTTAATTTGGTGTGGATCAACCTTCACTCTAGAATTTGTTACTTGTTGGGTCTACTTGAAATGTGGAAAAAATAGTTTGTCTACTTTTCAAATTAGTAGCCAATGCCTCCAAATTTCAAAACAAGCATAATGTAGTAATATGGTTTTTCTGGTGGTTCTTAAAAGGAAGGCGATTTAGTACTTAAAAGAGCTACGGAGTATGGTGCGGTGGAGATTTGGATGAATGAGCGTGTGAGGAGGGCGTGTGCAAATAGTTGTGCCGATTTCGTATATGGGTTTCTTGAGGTATGCTCTGATAGAATCTACACATCGAAAATTTTAACTTGTATACATTTTTATTTTTAATATAAAGAAGCCCATATTATTGATGATCACTGGTTTTGACTGTATTCCTTAGAAATCTTCAAAAAAAGGAGCTGAATATTGGCTCATCTGGCGGTTCGAAGGGGAATCCACACTTGCAGACTTGATTCAGAGTAAAGAGTTCCCCTATAATGTTGGTAACTCATCTCAAGATTGATTCTTGGTTTTTAGATATCACATACTATATCGATCTTTTTTGTATATTGATTTCTTTTCGCATCAAAATAAATGGGATCCAATATCACATTTCATGTCTACACATATGAATGGACCTACAAAATGAAAACATTCACTAGTGAATATGAATCAGATGTAGTAACATTCTAGTGCCAATTAATCTTCTTTGACACTTATAACGGTCGTATAATGCTTATATTACGCAACAGATTGATCCAAGGTGACTCTTTTTCTTCAGAATATCTGTAAAAACACTTATTTCCAAATTTTGAATACGAGCTTTCTGCTAAAAATATTCAGGTTGAATCAATGATTCTTGGGGAGGTGCAAGACTTGCCTAAGGGATTGGAAAGAGAGAATAGAATCATTCAAACTGTTTTGAGGCAACTCTTGTTTGCATTGGATGGTCTTCACTCAACAGGGATTGTCCACAGAGATATCAAACCCCAAAATGTTATTTTCTCCGAAGGTGAAGGCAGCATATTCTTATATTTTGATATCCCAAATTCGTTAACGTCCTACTCAGAATAGCATGCATTTACTCGTTTCAAAAGCAGGGTCTCGCACATTCAAGATCATCGATCTGGGAGCTGCAGCAGATTTGCGTGTAGGCATCAATTACATTCCAAAAGAGTTTCTTTTAGATCCAAGGTATTAAAGATTACATCTAATCTGTTTTCACCGTTAAATGTTTTAATTTTTGTGGATCTCGGCTTAAAGATGTGATGATGTGTCCTGCGTAGAAACGAAGATGCACTTACAAAATCGGTTTTATAGGATGCCAAATATGTCAAAAATGTCTTAATATACTGCTTTATAGGACCAGATAATTGTGCATCATATGTAAAAAAAGTTACGGTAAGTTCATTTTTAAGTACATTTTTGAAATAAGGCGTCCGATTAGTCCTTTTACATGACATCATTTGAGAAAATGTGTGATAAAAACAAGTGTCTTGTAAAAAGATAGGACACTTCTTAAGAGTGTCATAAAAAAACTAATAGGATATTTTATTTCAAAATTGTCCTAAAAAACTTGTTAGGACACCCGAAGTCAGACTCATCAACTTATTGTAATACTATTAAATAAGACGCATAATTGTTTGATCCTATAGACCTAAGTCCAATAAAGCAGTCTATTGGGATATTTAGACATATTTGACGTCCTATAAAACCGACTTTTATGTAGTGATGGCACTTATGAATCTACGAAACTGTTCACAGTTTTCTCATGGAACTGTTCAAAGATTTTTCTTGAAGCCTAAATATTCATAAATAATTGAAGAAGTTGATCGAACTTTTTCAGATATGCAGCACCTGAGCAATATATTATGAGCACACAAACGCCTTCTGCTCCATCAGCTCCCGTTGCAGCTGCACTTTCTCCAGTTCTATGGCAGGTGCAATAGTCTCCATGGACGGCACCTGCTTACTTTTATTTACTTCGATTTTATGGTTATTAATTTCGATCGTGAAAATTATTGAACAGTTGAACCTCCCGGATCGTTTTGACATTTACAGCACAGGTCTCATATTACTACAAATGGTACGTAATTGAACGTTTCTATCATTAGAGTTAGAGTCTCACATCGGCTTGACTCTGACACTTTCTCTTCAATACATGTTGTAAACCCCATTCTTCTTCAAGGGCTCTTTTGGAAAGTAATCTAATGGGGTTCCACATACTTGTACATGGTATCAAAGCCAAGTTCTACCACTTAAGGGATTCGACACTTTGGGGGGAAATTTGTACCCGTCTAACCTCCGTTGGAGGGAACGTCTTAGAGTCCCACTTCGGCTAACCTTCCTTCTCTCTTGAAAGGTTCTTTTGACGGGTAATCTAATGGGGTTCCATATATTCTTGTGATTAGAAACCTCACTCTAAGGTGGGAAGGCGATAACTTATATGGTCCAGCCATTGAGATTCAAACCTAGGACCTCTGGGTTAGCTTAAGTAGGCGAGTTCGAGCTTTGCAATTTGGATCGTTATTGTAACCTTTTAGAACAAGATTTGATGATTTACCATATCTTTGTACTTTAGGCATTCCCTTCATTCCGCTCAGACAGTGGTCTCATACAATTCAACCGTCAGCTAAAGAGATGCGATTATGACCTCGTTGCATGGAGGAAAAGCGTCGAGCCTCGTGCAAACTCTGATCTCCGAAGAGGATTTGAGTTGTTAGATTTAGATGGTGGGATCGGATGGGAACTCCTGACTTCTATGGTCCGGTATAAAGCACGACAACGAGTGAGTGCCAAAGCGGCTTTGGCCCATCCGTACTTTGACAAAGAAGGTCTTCTCGCTTTGTCGATCATGCAGAATCTCAGGCTCCAGCTTTTCCGAGCCACACAGCAAGATTACAGCGAGGCTGCCAGATGGGTCATTGAGCTCATGGCTAGATCCGGAACAAAGAAAGATGGCGGATTCACAGAAGCAGAGCTTCAGCAACTCCGAGTAAGTTTTTCACACACTTTTTCATAAATGGGAACCACTTAACAATCTTGTTTGATTACTTTTTAATTAAGTCATGTATGAATTAAGCTGTCTGTATGGATTAAACTGATATATGACTATTTTACCGGCTTTTGTGTTTCTTTGCTTGTAGGAAATACGACCTGTGAAGAAGGGGAATCCACAGAGAAATGCTCTTGCCTCGGTCCTTCGATTCCAAAAGAAGATTTTGAAAACGCTAAACGAAAGCATGAACGAGCTTAGCCAACAAGGGAAGAGCATGTGGTGGAGTAGATGGATTCCGAGAGAGGAATGAATAAGATCGTATGTATGTATGTATGTATATATAAATACGTCGTTTATACGCCCATATGATATCTGTAAATTTGTGTTGCCATCATAGTTACTTGCTAAACGAGATGGGAATTACATTGTGTTATAGATTAAAGATGGAATTATATGACCTATGACCAGTCAATTGAAGCCCCAAAACGCATCGTTTAATGTCCCATTTTCAAAATCCCACAATTTACGATATTTTTGTAACTTTATTTTATGTTGGCATGTATATTTAAGCAAAAGGTTGATTATCCGTAACTCCGACTGGCCCGATTGGAAGCAGCCGGCCCGATTGGAAGCAGTCCCTTAGGAACCACATATGAGGAGATATTTCAGAACCGACTCAGTGACTGAGGCTAGCAAAGGGGTTCAAGCCCGTCTCTCCCACATGATTCGAGCCGGAACTTGTTATGTATTTGAGTATTTTGTCTTGTACATTAATAGCAAAAAATCTTAGACTTTTTCTTAATAACATCTTAATTACTTTTAGGATAAAAATTTAGTATTTTAAAAATGGTTTTAGATTTTTGAATATTTCATATATAAAGATCTCAATACAATATTAAAATAACATTACAATATATACGATAATTTCTTTCAGAACATGTTTATTTATCGTTTGCTTAAGACGTATCTAACATACAGTCGTCTTATTTAATATTAGATCAGATATTGTCACATGTTTTCGATATTTATTACGTTAATACCGACCATAATTTGGAAGAATCAACGTAGTGAGCATCACATCATATCACATTTTGCTAGCTGGCCTTGAGTGTGTATTTGTATGTAATAACATGGTTAACGAATTTATATTGGGATTATCACAACATAATTAATTAAGAGTAATTAATAGGTAATCATACATCTGTAATTAACTAATTAATAATTTTGTAGGCAACATTCGTGCAGTACTTCCTCCAAGCAGATGCATCATTATATATATTAAGAGTAACTCCTTCATGTTGTAGCTCAATGGTAAGGTAACATCCTGGGGGGTCAGTGGATGGTATCCCTGACTACCCAGGTTTGAACCCCGTGGTGAGCATCCTGTGACATCCATGGTCATGGGTCTGCCACATAGTGGTACCCTTAATTGGGTTGGGTCGTGATCGACGGGGATTAGTGCGTGTGTTAACTTGCCGTTCAAAAAAATATTAAGAGTAACAACTGTGACTTCAAGGATAATCAATCTATCGTGGTTATTAAATTAGATTTATTTGACAACCATTCTAATCGCGTATTTTGAACATATATTTACACACTGTAGGAGTGTATTCATATAACGGAACTGAAAACTCCAACGGAAAATAATACGGATTTTTAAGTTAATTTTATAAGTGTTTTGATTTATTGTGAACATTTATTCTGGGACATGGGAAATATTGTATTCAGTATGATTAATTGGAAAAAAAACATGTTTGCATTCAGTTTAAGTTTAAAGTGTTCATCGGTTGAAATCCAATAGATTTAGGTGAATCTAATCATTCATTGGATCTGGATGTTAGATTTTGTCATCTGATCAAATTCAAGTATCCAACTAACATTGGACATCCGATCCGATTCAATCCAATGGATGATTGGATTGGATCGATTCCATCATATCCATTGGATATTACTATTATTTATCCATTAGATAATATTTTGATCCAAAGTTCAACCAATTAATCTACCATTCAGCCAATTATTCGTATAATTTCTTAAGTTATTAAAAAACACTGCATATAAATATCAACTAAAAAAACAATATTGTAAAATATTAATAATTATATATAATTATTAACCGGATGGTAGTTAGATGATAATTGGATTGGTTCGGTTTTATTGGATGTTGGACCGTCATCCAAGAACCAGCCGATCCAATTTGTTGTGAAATATTGGATCCGAT
The DNA here is from genome assembly GCA_023525745.1 of Arctium lappa. Taxonomy (NCBI): domain Eukaryota; kingdom Viridiplantae; phylum Streptophyta; class Magnoliopsida; order Asterales; family Asteraceae; genus Arctium; species Arctium lappa. The sequence continues at coordinate 14,825,379 of CM042050.1, forward strand.
CCAATCTAGTTATCATTGGATATTCGATTATGGTCATTCAATTCTAATTGAATTTGTTGATTTAACATAGATCTGAGGACATTTCCTTAGGGCGCGTTTGGTTTGCGGGATTGGAATGGAATGGATTGGATTTCAAGGAGAGATTTGGATTTGGAGGGATTTGGATTTGGGAGATTTGAAATCCCTTCATGTGTTTGGTTTGTATGATTTGGAATAAATTTCAAATCCATTCTTTTACAAGACTTGCTTGGTTTGTAGGATTTGAATTTGGATTGAGTTTTATCTATACTATATATTAAAATTCTATTACGGTTATTGAAAAAGGTAGTTTTTGGAAAAAACGGTTTTTGAAAAAAATATTACATTTACCACCCTTATAATTAATTATTTAATTTACTTTATATCCCTTATTTTTCCATTTTTCATTTTACACCCTTATCATATTAACACATATAATTGTATATGAACAAAAATACAATGAAAAAATACGTTTATTTTTTTACAAATTATACCATTATAATCGTCTCGTCAATACCTTCAAAACGAGCCCAATATTGAATATTTTTTAATTTAACCGTACTATTAAATATCGTGAATATCTACAAATTAAATTGTTTTATATCCATACATTTTATTTTTTTTCAGCGTTAGCACATTAAAAATACATAATCGTAAAATATATTAAAAATACGTTTCATTCTTATTATAAATAAATCACGGTAATCTCTACTATATTATAAAAATTCTAATACAGGTTTTTACAAACCTTTGAAAGCCAAAAAATTTTTCCCAATGTTTCACTTTCTAATTCAATTAAATGTTACGTTTATCACCCTTACAATTAGTTATTTAATTTATTTTATATCTCTTGTTTTCTTATTTTTTATTTTACATACCTATCATGTTAACATAAATAATCATATACGAACAAGAATGGAATAAACAATAAATTTCTTCTTTTTACAAAATATATCATTATAATCATCTCATCAATATCTTTAAAACGAGCACAATATTGAATATTTTTTTAATTTAACCTTACTATTAAATATCATGAATATCTACGAACTAATTTGTTTTCTATCCATACGTTTTACTTTTTTCCACCGTTAGCACATTAAAAATACATAATCGTTCTTGATCGGAGGGGTCGCCCCCCTCTGTATCAAAAAAAAAAATACATAATCGTAAAATACGTTTCATTCTTATTATAAAATATATCATTATAATTTTTTTCGTCAATAATTGTAATATAAATTAATTATTGAATATTTTTATGGGTTTATGATTTCATAAGTTGTGATTCTTAGGTCATGGTTGATTGTTGATGACATGTCTATAAGGAAATAAAATTAATTGTTCGTTCTTTACTTACATTCCGCTGCATCGTGCGGGTTTGTGCCTAGTTTATTTATTATTATTTGTTTGTTTTATAAAAAATTTATTTTTATTCGTAAATATCGAATTTGGATCGATACAATTCGAAGTATGGATCACGCTTTAGAATCCATTGGATTTGGATTTCAAATCCAGGCCCAATGCCAAGGATTTCCAAATCCATCATATGAGGGATTTTAAAATGGTCAACGGATTTGAAATCCGGTCAACAAAATCCTTTTCTGCAAACCAAACGCAGGATTGGAATAAATTTGAAATCTAAATCTCTCCAAATCCATTCCAATCCCGCAAACCAAAAACTTCCTTAAGTTTAAGTACATAAATTTGGAGTAGGAATCTGTTTTTTAGGCCCATGTAGCATAATTCACTAATTTGTTATATAAGATATAACACTTCGTGTATATTTATAACGATATTTGCCATTAATTTTCTTTTTGGACTATTAAAGCTTGGTGTGTTCATATGAAATTACACATTCGCACAATAAATTTGGTACATACGTAACGATTAATCAGGTAATTGTATTAAAAAACCAAATTATCGCTTAACCTTTTTTTTTTATGTCTAATTCAAATATTTGATTGCGTGATTCACCAAGTATAAACATCTCTACATATTATACATGATTTATATAATCTGTAATAAGAATTCGTTCAATATTAATTACATTAATAATAACGATAGTTACAAACTTACAATTACAATTAATGATATAATTATAAGAGATTTTTAAATTTATTTTGATGTGTGAACGTGTTGAAAACCCAATTCCTATAATCGTATAATAAATAATTTTGAAATAGAAAGTTAAACACAACCATGCTAATTCTAGTTTCAAGAAGTAGAATATTTGGATCTTAAAATAAATATGTATTTTTAAAATAAAACACAAGTAACTAAAATTTAATAGCAATAGGAAACAACACATTCACGTGAAAACAATATTTGGAACCCATTATTTGCTCCAAAACAAATATATTTTATGATCAACAATTACAATATGTACGTGATGAATTAAAAATATATATTTGATAATGATTTTGTTTTTGTTTTTGTATTTTTATTTTTAAAGGGTAAAAATCAGATAAGAAAATGATCACTATGATAAAGAAAACGTTTTGTCTAAAAGTATTACAGTATGTTTATCATACGCTTTTACGCATTTTAACAAGCTTTTAGGACACTTTTAAAAGAAAGTGTATTCGTATAATCTATTTTATACGACAATATTTCAAAACATGTATTATAAACAAAAATGTCATATAAAAAAATGGGTTTATATGATACTTTTCAAAGGTGTCCTATAAATTATAAAATAGTTAATACAACACTTTATTTTAAAAACGTCTTGAAAAACTTGTTAAAACGCTCAAATGCATTATATAAATCTATTATAATACTTTTAATACGACGCTTTATAGTTAACTACAAACGTACTCGCGCAATGCAGCGAGATATATCACGATTTTAATGTTTTATTTTTTTTTTGTTTTTTTTTGTCGATTTACAGTACGATTTTGGATGGTTTTGAGAAAGTGATAATGTTTTTTTTTTATAAATTTGTTTAATTTAGACTTAATAATATAATGTTTGTTTATATAAAAAATTAAGTATTTTGTTATAATTCAATGATTATCTTATATATTTTAATGACATCTAGAAAAAATAACCAATTACATATTTAATAATATAATTAAAACAAATCTATACATATAATAAATAAGTAACTAGAAGGACACGTGTCGCTTTCTGGTGAGCCCATTTTTTCATTTTTCCGCCTAAACATGTATGTGGACGCATTTTACATTATAAGTTCATTTAGCACATCCAATTCATTCCTTCTTAAATCTTTCCTTAATTCAATTTTTTTTAATATATACCTTAACTTTACCACCCTTATAATTAGGTATGTGGTTTATTTTTAATTCTTTACTTTTTTATTTTTCATTTTAGACTCTTATCATATTAATATAAATAATGTATATGAACTAAAATGCATTAAAAAACATTTTTATTTTTACAAACTATACCATTGTAATTGTTTCGTTAATACCTTCGAAATGAGTCCAATATTGAATACTTTTGGATTTAATTATATTATTAAATATCATAAATATATATGAATTAATGTGTCGTGATTAGTATGAGATTTGTTAAAATTAGTATGAGATTTGATACAAATAATCACTAAATTGTCGTGATTTTCTTTTTGCAATTTCATATCAATTTTAACCATGTACTTTTCCGTAATTTCATTTACGTTCTATTATAAATTTTGTTTTATAAATATTTAATATTTATTCATATTTTTATTAATTTTTTGCAAAACATTCTTTGTGAAAACTGGCTAAAACAAGGACATTTTGTAACCAACTGTAAAAAACAACTACTCTAAAGGGATTTTTTTTTGGAAAAATAGCATCGTACTTTTGATGATCATTCATATCTATAAGATAAGTTTTCTGACATGAGGGTTGAAATTGGGTTACGATTTGTTCAACCGCCAACCCGTAAATTAAGAGGGTTGAAATTGGGTTACGATTTGTTCAACTTGTCCAACCCGCCGCTAATATATAATTTTTATAAAATTATATATATATATATATATATATATAATACAAGAATAAAAAATAACTAGTCTATTTAAGCAAATTTATAGCCCAAACTATATATATATATATATATATATATATATATATATATATATATAGTGTTTGGTTCATTTGAGAAATGGTAAATATATGAGAAATAGAGAAGTAATCCTAACCATTCATATGGTCAAGATCGGATTTGACTAGTCAAATATTGCGGCTTTGACTGGTCAAAAGTTGCGGCTATCCCAAAAATAGAAGAACAATTTCGTAAATTTTATAAAACACACGGGCTGTGTTCATATATGAACATGTATAATTCACATATGAACTATATGTTCATATATGAACAAGTGCAATTCACAACTGAACTCTTTTAACTGATTCATATATGAACCTTTGTGATTCATATATGAATCAGTTGAACTAACTAACAGATTCATATATGAATCTTTGTGATTCATATATGAATCTGTATGAATCACAAAGATTCATATATGAATCAGTTGAACTAATTAACAGATTTATATATGAATCTTTGTGATTCATACAGATTCATATATGAACTCATCCCGTGTATTTTACGAAATTACCCCTCTACCTTCTATAGATCACACAAGGAATTATCCAGTGCTTCGCGGTCAAAGCCGCAAATGTTGACCAGATGAATGACTAAGATTGCTTCTCTATTTCTCATATATTTATCATTTCTCAAACGAACCTCTCCATATATATATATATATATATATATATATATATATATATATATATATATAAATGAATAATGATATTTAGTTCAAAGAGTGATATTACTTAAAAAGGGATAATCCATATCCATTTAAATTGGAGGAAATGACTATTCATTCACTATCAGTCTATCATCATTTCTTATACACCTTCTCATTTCAATTTCTTCAAAACCAATCAAACACCTTATTATTTTGGTTTTTAAAATTTATCTTCTGCTTTACTATAATGTTACAATGTAAAATACGTTTTAATTTATACATATATAAATAAATTAAAACAGTTTTTGACGTATAACTCAGTTAACAAATGGGTAAAACGATTTTATCCAAATACAAAATAAGTCCCGGGTTCGATCTCAAGTACCTGCTAACAACAGGGGCGGATGTACAAGGCAATTGGTGGGGGGAAGGACCCCCATTTAAAAAAAATATTTTTTCCTTTTTATAGGTTAAAACTATTTTTTTATTTTTCACCATTCGTCTCTCCAGTAATTTTTTGTCTGTGTCCCCACCAACCAAAAAATTACGTGGAAATCAACAAAAAAACCCAAAAAAATCTCGAAATCAACCAAAAAAACTGAAAAAGTCAATCGAAATCGACAAAAAAAACTTAAAAACTCTCCGAAACGAACCAAAAAACTTTAAAATTCCATCGAAAAGGTGGAATTCGGCAAAAAATATATCGTTCGACTTTGCGGGCCTTGAATATACCTTGAAGGTGCCCCCAACAGGTAAAAATCCTGGATCCACCACTGCCTGCAAACTTTGATGAATAATCCAAAAAAAATGTCTTTTATATTAGTGTCCTTGAAGACTGGTCCCTTGTGGAACTGGTTTGAATTGTTTGGTAATTAACTTTAAAATAAATAAATAAAAATATGAATATTAAGAAATTAAAATGTAAATAAACTTAATGTTGAGTATGGGTGAGACAACAGCCGCATCAGTCACAAGGCCTTCACGTGCAATCCCACACCTTCTTGATCGCTACAAAGAAGCAGCCACCCTTTATTTTATGTATTTTCAACTTATCTTTCTCCTTTTTCATATAATATATAATAAATCAAATTAAGTATATATTTTAATTTTTAAAACAATAGACTTTCATTTCCTCTAATTTAGTAATACTTAGGTGGCGTTTGATTTTTAAGAGATCTAAAATCTGAAGTCTTATTTTAGTTAAGATTAATAAGAGATTGTGTATAAAAAAGTCTGAACGATTCAGACTTAAGAGTCATTAAGAGGTTTTTTAAAACAAACAAACAACCCCTTAAAATACTTTTCTAATTTGAAATGCAAAATGTTGAAAACACACGGTTTTTCTTGAATTTTATTGAACACCATGAAATCGTATATTATAATTTGCAAAGTAAATTTTTGTTTTTAAAATTGTGTAATAAACTTGTTAAAAGTCACATTTGCATTTATGTAGTGTATTTATGTATCTATAGAGATACTGTATGGCTTCTAGGAAATACGTGTTGAGGCCATTTTGAGGAGTCACGGACGCCACTCCTACCATCATATATGTAAACGATCTTTATCGATCTGTCATAGAACTCTTGTAAATGTCTTATTTGGTATCTTATGTGGATGTCCAATTAAGACCCCATCATTCTCAAATCTAAATGTCTTTCTATATATCAGCATTGAACGACGAAACAATTTGTTAAAAAGATCCTTGGTCAACTACAAGAACCGGTTGAAGTTGTGGGTTGTACACACGACTAGCTCATAATCGTTGGCCCATATTAATTAGAAGGCAATTTTATTATTCTTGTTGTGTATATGTTTATGTGTTCAACGTTCTATACGGAGGAAATATATCTTTATTGAGTAGTAGAATTGAATAATTTGTTGATTTTTTTATGGAACATCTCTAGTTTTTGGAGAATTAGAATGGGGTTATCTAACTAAATGATATGCCAATTTTGGAAGAAATATTTTTGTAACTTCAAAAGAGTTGTCGTAGTCGACACAAGAGGCAACTGATCAAATGCCACCTTGAATGACAAAAGAGATACTTTATGAAGTAAAGGGTCTTCGGATATCTTATACATCACACTTATGATATGTGGACAACCAACCACAATGTTGTTTGCAAAAGGGTTTCAGTGGTAGCGACTAGCAATGATAGTACTAGTTAGGGCATCGTTAGATCCAATTAAGCTAATGTCTTTATGGACGCCGTGAAGCGCACTCTACAATTCTATTGACAATATATTGTTTTTTTTGCACTAACAACTTCACATCTTAACATGGTAGATGATTAACAATGGTACAATGAGTTGATTGGTCGTCCTTGCTATATGAGTTTCTACATTTGCAGTTCATACAAATTGGCTTTCATATAAGGAAAGAGCTAATGTGATATCATATGATTAGTAAAATATATTATTTAGGGTAATTTTGTTCTTTTGTATTTTTTGTGTTTTGAGATTTTGAGTTCCACTTCATTTTCAATTGTAATTATGTTTTGCAAGATAATAAAACTTTATATAGCCTCGTCTTTGCATTTTCTTTTTTCTTAATAAGTCTTAGGTGACGTTTGTTTTTTGAAGTCTGAAGTCTGATTTCACTTCTAAATTTTAAGAGGTGGTGTTGAAGTCTGAAATCTGAAACAATAAGACTGTTTGTTTTGTAAACTGATAAACATCTGAAATCTGAATCAATTTTTTTAATTAAATTATACTAAAACCCAAAATCCCTCCAACCCTCTAACCCCTCATCTTCCCCATTGTTGATGATTTAAAACCAAAAAACCCCACCAGTTCAACGCCCCTCTATCCTCAGTTGACAGTACCTCCACCCCTAAAACACTCACTTTCGTCGATAGTACCTCCACCCTCTAAACCACCGTCGACGACCCCTTCACCCTATAACCCATCGGCAATCACAAAACCCTCCCTGCCCTCAGTTGACAGTACCTCAAGATCAGACCCACCACCGATTCTCAAATCCTCTGTCCAAAAACCTTTACCGGCAGGGCACTCACCTCCGGCGGCTAAACCTCACCCACTCTCACTACCGGCGATAAAACCCTCCTTATCCACCCTACTGGTCTCAATCAACAAACCCACCCCCACAACTGTTCAATCTCACAGACCAGCGATTGAACCTTCCCATCGACGAAACCATCACGACCGGCGAAAAAACCCCAAACCTGATTTGTGAATATCAGTTTGGGGTTTTGAGATTTGAGAAGATAGAAATTGAATGAGGGAGACGAAGGCACTGATAGAAGACGAAGGGAGATGAATGAGGTCTTAGATGAAAATAAGTGAAAATAAGTGGAACCTCTATCACTTTTTCGGTAAGATGAAAATAAGTGATAAGTGGATATGAAATAATGAAAAAAACAAACACTCTTAATTAACCTAGGTCTGACCGAAAAAGTGAAAAGTGATAAATAAGTGCTTATTTTTAAAAAACAAACACACCCTTCTTCTTCCTTCTTCCTTCTTCCTTCTTCCTTCTTCCTTCATTCATCTATGATTAATATTGTAAGATGGTTAACACTAATGCTCTCTAAGGACTCGATTCAACCCAACACTCAAAATCATGCAAAAGATGATGATGGCAACAAGAATATGACAAATATCCTTTGCATTATCAAAATCAAGGAGTTTAAGTACTTCATTATTGTAACACTGCGATTTTTGGATTTCCAATTACTATTTAGGTTGCGAAATTGTAAGAGTTTTTATGTGGTTATCATATTGGAGTGGTTGGAAATCGAATCAAACGAGAAAAACGTGAAATCGCACGAAAATAGTGGCGCACGCGACCTGGCACGTGCGACTTAGGTCCCGATGCAAGTCGCGTTGCCTTCTGTTGTGTGTGGTCTGGTGAACACGGGTGACTTGCCACGCAACTTAGGTCATAGGCAAGATCAAGTAGACCTGCTATTTTGCACAAAAACCCGATTTTTCAAGGGTTTTCTTCATTTTACTCTATCTCCTTCATTTCTCATCCGATTGGGGCGATTTTGGAGGCTATAGTTTCGTTTTTCAAGTCCTTCAAAGGGAGATTAAAGAATTGTTAAGTCATATTTTATAGTAATCATTGTATTTATAGTCTTGTTGCTAATACTGTGTACTTAGCGTTTTATCTCTTGTATTGGCCAAGAGTATTTAAGTCCCTTGTGGCCTTTGTGTTTGGTAGTGATTAGCGCATATTGAATACAAGAGTTACTTTACGTCTCATACATTTTCCCTCTCTACTTTCTCTCTTTAAGATTAGATAGATCTTGGATTATCAATTGGTCTCCGGTTTTGATCAATGAGAAGGAGTTCACTCAATGGCAAGATCGGTTCATTAACTTCATCGAGCGTCAAGCAAACGGAGAAAACATGATGAAGTCACTTACTGAAGGACCATTTGTCAAGCCTATGAAAGAGATTCCTGCCACTGCAAACACACTGGCTACTAGGGTTGAGAAGACTATAGGTGAGTACACACCTGAAGAGCTTTCGCGATATAAACCCGATCGTGAGCTAAATTCTAATCTGATCCTAGCCTTGCCAAATTCTGTCTACAACCGGATTGACCATTACAAGAACGATCCAATGCAGTTGTGGATACAGTTAGAGAAGATTATGCTTGGATCAGCGGTTGCAACACAACTCCGGCAAACGCGCTACATGAACAACTTTGAGGAGTTCAAAGCCAAGGATGGTGAGTCTCTGAAGAGTGTCTACAACAGGTTCTGGGTAGTACCGAATGATCTGCAAAAGATTAAAGTGACCAAGACTGAGTTAGAGACTAATCTGAAGTTCCTCAACGCTCTTCAAACGGAATGGAACAAATCATGCCACCGATTGAGGAATGATGTCCGGGTCTCTACCATGAAAATACAAGAGCTTTATGAGATTTTGATGACAGATGAGAGCATCGTCAAGGAGAAGAAAGCCAAGCTTGATAAGAAGAACAAGCTAAAAGATTGTGGACCCAATTGCTCTCCTCACGAGCCAGTTGGCTGAACAAGCATTGTCTGGATATGCTTATGACGGGGCTACTGATGACGATGGCGAGGCACTAGAGAAATCGATGATTCTTCTCTCTCAGCACCACAACAAGAAGTTCCAGCGTCGTTCGGGTTCCAACAACCTTCGTTTCACTTCGGGGTCTAAAAATAATGAGCCTGCCAAAGTGCCCGAGCCTAAGAAAGCTACTGCTTGTTTCAACTGTGGAAAGTCGGGTCACATAGCAAAGGAGTGTCGAGTAAAGGTGGTTCGGGATTCGGCGTATTAATGGAAGAAGATGGAACTAGCCGAAAAGAGAGAGAATGGAATCGTTCTGCTAGCTGAAGATGAATACTGGCTAGATCATTCCGATAATGAAGCAGAAAATGAGGAATCTGCCCACATGTGTTTTATCGGTGATGATGACAGTGACGATGATGATTCTTCAACTGATGAATCTGAGGCACCTTCAGAATTTTATTACAAATTTTTTTCATCTCAAATGAACGTTATTATCAATGCCTTACATGACTTACGTTCAAAGTTTTTATATGAAAAACGTATTAATCAAGAAAAGTCAAATTTGATTGAAAAATTGCAAATTTCTTTGAAAGATGAAAAATCCATTTTGACTCGTACAAAAGAGAAATTTCAAAAGAAATTGGATGACTTAGAAATTTCAAATCAGACTTATCTTGATTCTTTGACGGAAATGACCAAATTAAAAGATAGTTTTTCTAATAAAATAAATGAGTTGGAAGAAAAATTGTATTTGAGAGATCAAACTGAACAAACAACATATATGCATAAACCGAGGAGTTATAAGTCTATAAAGGAAAGATGGGGATTTGGTTTTGAAAATCCACATTGTTTAGACAATGCTATAGAAAAATCCCCCACTTTATATGAATTAGATTATCTAAATCTTGCTCGATATGCTCCTCAATTTAAAATTGATTGGATGAATGAAAAGCAAATTTTAGATATCGAAAATAAGAAAAGGATGAATAACACTAAAATGGAACTTCTGTTTGTGTATACTCGAGAAAATGCAAAATATTTTCCTGAAGAATCAAAGAAGTCCAGAAGATCTCAAAATGTTTTAAATGTCAATTCTTCCATTAAATCTTCATTATCAAACAATTATTTCGATATATATGCCATTAACGCTAATAAGGAAAATATATCTCCAGTTTCTTATGATTCTAAGAGATATATTCCCCCATTAGTGTTAGAGGGAAAAATCGTTGATCTTGAAGTTAAAATGGAAGATCAAAGTCTTCAAAATGAACTTGAAAACGATTTACTTCTTTTCATTATGAAATCAAGTTTTGAAGAAAATTTAATTTCTCAAAAACAAGATTTTGATGACAAAATTAATTCTGGATTTTCTACTGATTCTAAAGAAAATACGCAAGAAGTTCCAAAGTTTGCACAATTGCGCTACCCATTAGTAGCGCAAACTGACTGTTTGCGCCATTCTCTGGTAGCACAAAACTAGTCTTGCGCCACTAATGGGTCGTGCAAATCTCCTCTAGACTTGTGTTTTTCTGAAAATTATGACTCCGAGGCTAGTTCAAAATCGATGAATGGTCAGTTTGGTTTCTTAGATAAAATCTCTTCTTCAAATTCAAATATTGAATCAGAAATTATTGATGAATCTTTTATAGTAAATGTGTATTATTATAAACCAAAGCGTAAAAGAAAAAGGTCAAGGAAGTCAAAGAGGAAAGAGTCAGTCATTTCTGAAAATTCTAATTCTTTTGATTCTAATGTTTCAGATCGGACTTTAAAGAAGTCTACAAGACAGATATGGAGGGTCAAGCAGAAATCTGATGACTCTGTGACTGTTGAGGATCGATGTGTAGATAATCTTTGTAATAAGGATACATTTTCATATTCTAATAAAATCACAAAATATTCAATAAATCAAATGATTCAAATTGCAAAAGATGTCTTATATTCTTCCTCTGGTTCTAGTTCAGACGATTATGCTTCGTCATCTACTGATGAATATGTTCATTCCTCTGAAAATTTTACTCATGCTTTGTTTGTCAAATCTAACAAATTTTCTCGTTTTAGAAATGCAACTAACAAACATGGATCCAAATTTAAGTGGATTCCAAAAGTTAAATCTGTGTTGCAGGCATCTAAAACTTAAAGAGAAATCTGAACTTCGACTTCTAAACATATCAGTTTAGGACTCGTTCTTCAAAGGATTAATGACTTCTGAGTAAAGCAGCTCAGGACTCTCCCTTCAATGTGATTAAGCTTCTGGTCTTAACAGAAACTGTGAGCGCATCTACTTCAAATTCCGCTGCATCTATCTCTGACAGTGATGCTGTTCCAGTTATATCAAGCTATTCAAGAATATGAGATAGTTCGATCAGAACCTGAATAAGTGCAAACCAAACACATAGATATGAGGTACCACATTCATTAAACATCATGTGGAAGAAGGTACTATTGAATAATATTTTGTTCCAACTGAATATCAACTTGCCGATATTTTTACAAAAACCTTAGAGGAAAAACGATAAAGTAAAATTTTTACAATTCTTCATTCTTTTGAATAAAATGTGTGTCTATGATAAATTTTCAAGTTGCCTTGTTTATATCTAAGTTTTATATGTTCAACTGTCAAATCTAACAAAAATCGAAAGGTCAGCAAAACATGTTTGAAATTTTGAAAATACTTTAAAGTTGTGTCATTCGGAATATTTATAGTTTACAATGCTTAGAAAACCTAAAAAGTCAGAATTTTGGATCGTAATGAAAATATAGGCTAAGCACTTAGATGTAAAACCAAGTGATTGAGATGAAAATTAATTATATAAAATTCAGAAATCACTAAGTTTAAAAGTTTGTACCTGTGACCTTTCTGGTTTGGGAAAGTAAGTTCCGTGGGATGCTTGTCATCTGGTCCCCTAAGGTCAATTGGTCTGGGAGTGATCGAACCCAAATCCTTCTATAAAATCAGATCGAAAGTCATGTTTTACTGATATGAATGGGTTTAGAATGTGTCGATGTAGCCTTTCTGATATGGGAGAGTAAGTTCCAAGGGGTGCTTGACACCTAGTCCCCTACGGCCAACTGGTCTGGGAATGGCTGACCCAAATCCTGCAATAGGATCAGATAGAAAGTTACGTTTACGACATGTTTTTTACTTACCAAACTTTTTGATTAAAAGATGTCAATGTGCACAAGCTTAAAAGATGCCAAAGAGCACAATCATGTCAAGATGCCAATTTGCACAACGCTAAAAGATGTCAATGAGCACACATCTCATGATACTTGGTGATATGTTTAAGTTGCGATAAACCTATAAAATTGTGAAAGTCTTAATTTTTGACAGCTTAGTGTGAGTAAAGGCAAAGTTCTCTATTATATTTTTAGAATTGCATTTACTTGAAGCTAATTAAAGTTCGCATGCTAGCACACTGAATAGATCGATGAAAGTTTTTGAAATTGAACATGTATTAACTTGATATGCAATGAAACTTTTATCTGTATCCAAAAACATATACTTGATTTCATCTGATGGATTAATCTGTGATATTTTACTATGTAAAATTTAATTGGTATAGTGTTTAAAATTTTTATATATTTAGTTGTTTCAAAATACATATTCAGTATATTTTTCTTTCTACGTTGATGTTTCGATACTTGTGTTCTCATATCTGTGTAAGTGGGTTTGTGCATATTTCGAGGGGCAGTGAATAAGAAGAAAATTCTGAAAGAACATCTCATATCTCATTTTGAGGGGGAGTACATAAAGTGAATTCAGTGGAAAGTGCATGTGAGTAGGGGGAGTAAAAGAGCTCAACAGGTGAATCATTTCAAGTCAGTTTTGCGCCTCCTATAGATTTCGTGCTAGCTTCTTCGACTTAGTCTTGCAGATCTGAAGATGTCTCTTCTCTAGCATAGACATGACCAAGATGATTCAGATCATCAAGGTCATGAGGGGGAGAAGTTAAAGAGAAGTTAAAGAGACAAAGAGTTCAAAGTTTATCTGCTCAAGATTCTATTTCTTCAACTATACTTGTCCTTTTGATGTTCCAGCTCCGACCACCACAGCTCATTCGAGTACATTTGAAAGAGGTGCGTCGTCAAGAGCACAAGTTGATGTTCCTGTTTCTGAACCGATTGTTCCTCCAAGCTTATTACAAACTGGTCTAGTATTGTCAAGGCAACAAAGGCAACATAGACTGAAAGATGCTGAGAAGATTTTTTTTTAGTCAAGAAGCTACGCTAAGACGCTTAGAAGGTCTGTTTTGAGTTCGATGATGGGTGTAACGGCCTACATTGAAGACTGGAGCGCCAATGATTACTAAGGGGGAGATTGTTAAGTCAGATTTTATAGTTATCATTGTATTTATAGTCTTATTGCTAATACTGTGTACTTAGCGTTTTATCTCTTGTATTGGCCAAGGGTATTTAAGTCCCTTGTGGCCTTTGTGTTTGGTAGTGATTAGCGCATATTGAATACAAGAGTTACTTTACGTCTCATACATTTTCTCTCTCTAAGATTAGATAGATCTTGGATTATCAAGAAGATTAAGTTGCTTTGTGATTTTAGAATTCCTGGAGATTTAAGGTAAGTTTCTAACCTACCATCCTGTAAATCTAGGGTTTGGTTCTTTTCATCCTTAGCCCTCATTCTTTTCTTGGGTTTATTTGTATATGATTTAGGATTAAAAAAGGTATTCTTGAGGGCTTTGCACCATATATTTGGAGTTGTAGCTTTAGGATTTCAAGTCTTCACCAACGGAAGTTCAAGGTTTGGTTTGGAACCTAGATTTAGCATAAATGTAGTAAGGTAAGTTCTAATTGTTTTGCAAAACTATATACATGATCTCTATTTTTGGGTGTTGTATATATTCCCATGAGTTCATTTTTATTTGATGGGTTTTGTGAATATTTGTGTATTTGGATATTGGGTCATGAAATCCTTAAAGATTGTTTATGATGTTTTATTTGGTGTCTTTTTGGGCAAGTCTCCCCGCACCATTGCCAACTGAGCTACATGCCATAGGCACCAAAAGTTATTTATTTCATCAAATGTGATTATTTGGCTATTTGGATGATTTGGGCACATATTGTTTTAACTCTTGAAAAGCGTAATTTGGGTTAATAATGTTTTAAGTGGATTCGTTGAACGAGTTGAAGTGTTTGTTAAACTTATTTGGAGTCAAATGTTGTTTTGGATTTTACCCTACTTATGAGCTTTTGATAATGGCACATTAGCCCTGTTGATCATAAATGTATAAATCTTTGATAACTGCCCTTCTATGGCTAAGTGAGGATTTTGGAAATACAAATCATACGGTTTTGGGTATTTTGGCTTGTTTTCAACTCAAATGAGTTCTGTGGACATTAGTCCGGTTTTGAATAGCTCAATGTAGAGCTTTGGGCGTTTAATGCGTTTATTGTGCAATTGTTTAAATATTACATGTTTTTTAGTGTGTTAGTCATTCATTTGGAATCATGTAATTTTAGACTATAATGCATTGTATCCATAGGCATGAGAGTTAGTCATCTTGGTAATTGAGGAGTCTTGATGTCCTCACTTTGAGGCCAATGCTTGAGTAGACATCATGGTAGTCGGTATTGCAGAGAGGAACTCGTGTGGGTTGGACTCTGGAAACGTAGTCGGTATTACGGAGAGGAACCCGTGTGGGTTGGATTTCAGGACCATGGGTATTATGAATGTGATCTCTTGTTGAGTCGAACTCCGGGACCCCGGGACTCTGAGGAGTTGGGCATCGGGACACATGTCTTGAGACTTTGGCCTAGTAGAGTTGACACTAAATCATCCGGGATATTTTAGGGATGAACTCGTGTGGAGTCGAGCCCCATGATCATTGACTTATAGGTGTAACTCTATGATATGTAAGTAGGAATTAAGATTGGGGGTATTACGAAGCTAAAGTCGTGTGGGTTGGGCTCCGGGACGTTAAGTATTGTGGTGAAAACTTGAGAGGAATTAAACACCAGGACCATGATCTTAAGGTGCTACTTGATAACGTTGACACATGGCTTACTTTGTGTTTCGCCATAGTTGATGGAAACGAGTCTCTCTTGTCACCCATAGGTGTTGTTTTGGGTGTCGAGTTATGTATTCTTTTGGTGATTTCGGGTACAAAGTATTACTTTATCTTGGATGCTTTATGGATCGAGTCCTATCCACTTATTTTGAAGGGTGGATTTGGGATGTCAATTTTGATCTAAAACAAGTGTTTTAATTTATGGATTTCTTCTTAGAAATAACGAGTTTTTAGTAAAGATATTCCCTTTGATTTTAAATAAAGGATTGGGTGTTAAAAGAGAAATATTCCCAGTTTTACTGTTTTATGATTATATAATAAACTGCTTTAATTCACTAATCGTTAAGGCCAACACTTTTCTTATCGACATGTATTTCAGGTCTTAGAAAGAAACATTCCCGGTTTTTGTGATAAACTGCTCTGACTCACTAGGCGTTAAGTCCAACACTTTTTCTTATCAACATGTATATCAGGTCTTAGTGAGATCTGAGTGGCGTTCGGAGCTTTTTAGAGGTTCCGGTAAGATGACTTTAGAGACGTCATGCAGTTTTGAAGATAGTAGATTTGGTGGATTTAGTAACACACGACATATCCTAATTCTGCTTGGGAATTAGATGGTCCTATTTTAAAACTCTTACACTTGTCTAGTTCTCCTTTATTATAAACTTTATGTATTAAAGTTGTTTTTAATTAAAAGAGTTTGGAAGTTTTAAAATTTCTACTATATTCTAAATTTAAGGGTGTTACAACTACTACCTAATAGAGTCATCGGTTTTGGTTTTTTCTAATGTTCTATTATTTACTTTTATTTTGTTAAATAGAGAATGGTAACGATTATCAATTAACAAATTACTTCCATCGATCAATTGAAATAAACGTTGATGCACTTTGAGTAATTATTTTGATTGGCAAATCCATCATAATTACTTCTTTTACTTACATTTATCTATTTTTACATTAAAATTAAAATACACCATTGAAGAAGGGCTAATCATGTAAGAACCACCAAAATATTAAGAATTCCTGACAATAAAATTTAATATCGAACTTGTTCCACATAAACTATTTCATTTAAGATATAACTGTTTCACATGTAATTATTTAAACTAATACTACCTTTTGTCATTTATCATTTGTTTATAAATTTAAAACAACATATATTTCAATATTCCTACTCATATATAGTTCTCAATATATATATATATATATATATATATATATACATATATATTATCTCATTATCTAGCTACTTGTGAGATTTCCTATCCACTTATGTATGTATCAAATTATAATTTAGAAACAGGACAATGAGACACATGTAAAGAACAAATGAAGGGGTGGTTTAATTAAGCACACATCTCAAAGATTGCCAGCTTCAAAATTTGTATTAGGTAATTGTTGAGGAACACGATACACACCAAGTGGTTGTGGTGACCCCCTTTTTTTTTTTTTTTTTTTCATTTAAGCTACTTTTCATCAAGTAAATATTAATTAACAAATAATTAATCTAAACTGCATTAAGATCTATAAAAAAAACTTAGCGGTTTAACTTGTGATCTACATATATGTTTTTTGTATGGTCACTTCATAGTACTGGTTGTTTACCCTTCCATCCAAAGGGTAGTTTGTTTTTCTTATAAATATATATATATATATATATATATATATATATATATATATATATATATATATATATATAGAATAAGATGTTGGAATATATATAATAGATACATGATAACTTATTTAATTCAATCATTGCTTAAAAATTAAAACAAAAACAAACAATGTTTAATTGTTGAATGAATTTGTTAATCAAAAATGAAATATACCAAAACAAGATAATGTTTAGATGTAGTAAATCATGCCATTGAGCTTAATTGATTGTAATCGATCAACATAATCTTACAATACTTACCAACATACAATTATATATGTCTGTACACATATAGAGATGAGTTCATACGAGAACAACATCTATTTAAGAAAAAACACGCCGAGTACATACAAAATCAAATATAATTCACGTACAAAATCGTTTGCGTTCGTTTTTTTTTCTTTTCGGGTTAATGTAAAATCACATATGATTTTGTACATGATCTGCTGTTTTTTTTTTCTTGTTTTCTTAAATAGTTATCGTTCTCGTTTGAACCTTCCTCCACATATGTATATATGTCAAGCATATATATAGGGAGAGGTTCATTTGAAAAATGATAAATGTATGATAAATAGAGAAGTAATCATAGCCCTTTATCTGGTCAACATTTGCGGCTTTGACCGTGAAACACCAGATAATTCCTTACGTTGACTGTACAAGATAGAGGGGTAGTTTTGTAAAATAAGCTGGAAGAGTTCATATGTGAACCTATGTGATTCACATATGAACTATACATTCATATGTGAATCAGTTAATTAGTTCATATTTGAATCATAAAGGTTCATATATGAATCTGTTAATTAGTTCAACTGATTCACATATGAACCTACAGTTAATTATTTCATATATGTGAATCATACAGGTTCATATATGAATTCGTTTCGTGTATTTGTAAAAATTACGAAATTGTGTCCTATTTTTGGAATAGCGTAACTTTTGACCAGTCAAAACCGCAATTGTTGACCAGTAAAAGACGTAATATTTGACTAGTTAAATCCAAACTTGACCGTATAAAATGCTAAAATTATTTCTCTATTTCTCATATATTTATCATTTATCAAATGAATTCGTTTCGTATATATATATATATATATATATATATATATATATATATATAAACAAATCTTTTTTGTTTATTTCATACAAAAACAAAACGCATATATCTATGTTCCCTGTAGACGTTGCTGTAAGCTACAATCAATATTCACATATGCATATTAATTAAAATGAAAGGATATCGTTTTATGAACATATATAATAATCACAATGAAAATGGTTGTAATAATCAATCTTAATTACCAAGGGCCGCACAGCGGTATTACTCGTTCCCCTTACATATTTTCAAAAGGGTAAACGCTAATTAACGTCACCAATTAAGTAGTAATTAATATTTGATGGCCTTTTGAGAGTTTGTAAGGTTTATTTATTAATTACTTACTTAAGTAAGAAGTGTTTGGTCATAACCTCGAAATAAGCCCTAATTTCATGGCCGGCTCTTGTATTCATGGGAATTTGCAGGCACGGTATTTGGGACCTCACGTGAGGCTTTGACTGTTATTTTGATTCAATTCTTTTCTTTTAACACAAACCCAATTTACTGGAATATGTTTGACTGTTATTTTGATTCAATTCTTTTAACACAAACCCAATTTACTGGAATATGTTGTTGGCAGAAGTGCTTCACACTAACCAATTAATATTATTCATCTAAAATCAATAACAATAAATAAATAATCTTTTTAATTAAATTAATTATGATAATATGCTAAATATATCACACCACGAAAATATAATTGGTGAAACAAAATAGATGGGGTTTCGACGTCGAAGGTTAATTAGAGTTCATGCTCATGTGGGCATATTAATTAATTAAAATCTTGATTTAGAAGCGCTAATTAATTTTTTTTGAGCTTTAATCTTGTAAAGCTCTATGTACCAACTTTTAATTAATTAGCTTCAACTTCATAAAAAATTACATATTGATCTTGTAGGGTTTTGAAAACAGAAATAAACGTGTTTGTGTATGGACGGTGATGGTGATGCATGATGGTGTGAGGTGGGGCAGTATTGATATAGCGGTGGTTTATGGTGGGACTAATCTTATCTTGTTTAATTTAATAATTAAAACAAACAAAAAATGTCATCGTTAAAAATATCTTCAATCAAAAAAATATAAGAATGAAGGATTTAATTTTACAAAAAAAATGTTAAGTAACATGATTATTATCATAATTATATACATTACCAGAAAAAATACAAGTGTTTTTTCGGCACTTCACAATAATTGAGTTTCTTTATATATAATATAATACAAAAACTCAATCTATAATTATCGATTTTTATATATGTATATATATATATATATAGATAAGAAGAACAAGAAGCAAATATATAATAAATAACCTCATGGTAAACAAGACGAAGAAAATCTTAAATTATGGATTGATGCTACCTGATTCAGGTCATACCCGACCCACTTTGTCTGTAGGTATTGCCAACACCCATCCTCTTAGAAGATGACTTGTACACCCAATGTACCTACAACTATATTTATACATTTAAAACTGCATCTTTACCCCTTTCATGTCTCCCCACCTCCTATATATATAAACATACCCATCCATAATAATATTCATTCCAAAACACCTTCAATTCTTTGCAGAGAACAACAGCAGAAATCCCATTAATTCACCCATCTCTCTTTTTATCTCTATAAAATCAGTTTTTTTAAGATCCCTTGTCAGGTTCAGAGTGTTGTCTTTTTCTAAAGAGAAATTAAGTGAGATATATATATATATATATATATATATATATATATATATATATATATATCATGAAGTTGATGATGGGATCAAGCTCAAAGAGAAGGATTTCAAGCAAAGGACTTGGAGGAGTCCTTAAAGAGCATAAAGCAAGGCTTTATATTATCAAGAGATGTGTTGTGATGCTTCTTTGCTACCATGATTGATATATAATAATATGATTAATCACTCTAGATCCTGATAGCTAGCTAGGTCAAGTGGGGTTAAGTTTTCCAGTTAGTTAATTCAACAGGATGGAATGGATGATGATCTGTAAATAGAAATTATATGCATGTCTTAAAAGAGCTCAACAATTTTGTAACCCTTTATGGCGTTTAATGCAACTTCAATGTATGTTAGATCGATCGGTTCTTTTTTTTCTTTTTTCTTTCCCATATGATGAATTTGAGAACTAATTAATAATTAGTTTAATATATTGACAAATATATTTATCAAAAAATTCATTCTCTTAAAAGTTCTTTGTTTCTTTCTCTCTCCATCTTTTCACTGGGGTTTGGATCTTTTTAATTCCAATCTTCTTTAAACTTTCTGGTTGATTGATATAGTCTCTTGAATTCTGGCAAATATTAATTGTTCTCATTTTGGCATATACCATATTTTTAGATATTGAAAATCATATTCAAGAAATGAAACACATTTACTGTAATTCATCTTAATTCTTAGTGTGTGCTTCAAAAAATCATATACTCTAGCTAGGTTATTCTGATCAGTTTCATCGAGTTGCAGTGGCTGATCCATGATTTTTGTCGAGCGGATGTACGTTTAAAGTGGATCAAAGACCCACAAAGTCATCCGATTTGTTTTTAGCCCAATTCCAGCGTTTCGAAGGATTTTTAAGTTTTTGGGTTGATTTGAGAGATTTTTAGGTTTTTTTGGTTGATTTCAATGGATTTTTTCGGGTTTTTGGTTGATTTCGATTGACTTTTCAGTTTTTTGGTTGATTTCGAGTGATTTTTTCAGTTGATTTCGAGCGATTATTTTGGTTGATGTACATTTCAAAGTTTAGCATGAAGGTGCACATTTCATACCCGAAAAATAATCATATTTACGAAAATAAGTTGGACAGGTGCACGGAACCTCACTTGAGGCCTTGTCGACTTGTATAAGCTTAGCTAGGAGCGTTAGTTGATCGACGACTGTTGTTTCGTTGAGATGAAATAAAGTCGAAAAAGTTCATGTTAAACATTGCAAACCAAACTCCAATTGTGATTACGGTAAGAAATGTACGATTGACATCCTATAAATTGTTTACTTTTATATAAAGTTTAATTTCCTGATGTTTTTTCTGGCCATTAATATTTGTTTTTGATGAGACCATTCTTTTCCTAATCAAATAAAGAACTGTTTTGGACTAGGAGAGAGTGAAGATGGTTGCAATTAATTAAATATTGTGGAGAATTAAAGAAGTAATAGTGCAAAAGGTGTTGGAGTTATATTAATAAAAGGAAATTAATTTATTATTAATATAATAAAATATTGGATGTATATTAATTATAGACTATATATACGCAGTCAAACGATAACAATAACCAAATAAGAGAACAGGAGAACGTCCAAATTACATGTGAGTTTACACTAAAATCACGTGTAAAATTATATGTGATTCACACGACTTTCCCGCTCACCTTTGCGTTGTTGACCGTGTTCCGTACGCACATGTGAATTCAATGTTGAATCCCATGTAATTTAGGTGTTTTCATGTTTTTTTATTTTGATTTTGTTATCGTTTGATCATCCATATATATATATATATATATATATATATAGAGAGAGAGAGAGAGAGAGAGAGAGAGAGACGAAGGAAGGATCGTGAAGAGTTAAAGTGAGAAGGTAAGAAAGGATCTGGAGCCTTGATTACTTTTAATCTCAAACTCACCCCTTAATTGTGCTTGATACGGGGATTGATCCGGTACATTTTGATGCATCTCATCCTAATGTGTATCCAAGGGGGGAGATCCCTTTTTACACCCTTATCACTATAACTTTCATTCTCAACGGAGCCCAACGCTACATACATGTATAGAGGCGGGTTCATACGGGAACAACATATATTTAAGAAAACATGAGAATAACCGATTACATACAAAATCATATATGATTCATAGGCATGGAAATTGGCCCCGACCAGTCGGGGAACCCGGTCCACCCGCCCCGATCGGGGATGGGGATTCCCCGCTAAACTGGGGATGGGGACGGGGACGGGTATCGCACTCCCCGCCCAATCCCCGTTTTATATTTTAATTAATATTTGATACATTATTTATTTAAACTAAACCGGTAATTCATAATTTCCTATTTCCTAACTAGGTTTATAATATAAAATTGTTATTTTTTGGATGTTAGTATGTATTTTGGATGTCAATCAAAATACAATTACTCGATATGGTTTTGAATCTTACTCGATATTTTTTGGTACGTTTGAAGTTAAGTTTTTTTTTTCTTCCCGAATTCGGTTGAATTTCTTTTGGTTTTAAGTTATTAATTATTATATGATGTTGTGATTTTTATACTAAATTAAATTTCTTTCGATTTTAGGTTTATTGAAAATATGTGATATTTAAATATGTGTGGTGTCTCATATATTTGATTTAAATAGCTTACATAAACGGAAAAAGAAAATCCCCGTTTCCCCGTTGGGGATCCCCGTTCCCCGTTGGGGATGGGGATGGGGATGTGATCATATTCCACGACGGGGACGAGGATGAAGATGAAGGATTGGGGACGGGGATGGGGATTGAAGTCACCGCCCCATCCCCACCCCATTTCCATGCCTAATGATTCACGTACAAAATCATATATGGTTCATGCGACTTTGCGCGGGACTTTAGGTCGCGTCCAAAGTCGTCTGCGTCCGTTTTTCTCGGGTTAATGTAAAATCACATGATTTTGTACATGATCTGTTGTTTTTTGCTGTTTTATTAAATAGTTAGTGTTCTCGTTTAAACATTCCTCTACATATAATACATGTATATATATATATATATATATATATATATATATATATATATATATATATATATATATATACTTGAGATCATGTGAGACCAGACTATTTCCATGAGACCCGTGATGTTACACCCGAAAAATTAAAAAGTAAGTTTTCGTTCCCTTAAATTCGTTAAATGTGTTATTTGAGATTTTGAGACCTATTATGTGCACATGCTCACTTTTATAATGCCATAATATTATTTGAACTGGTTATACTTATACCCGTTTGAACCTTGCGCTCGTAATCAAATTTGGTCAAGTTTTTGGGCTGATCTGGGTGTCGCGCGATAGTGCTACGCGACTGTGACATTGTCACTATCGCCGGTCACTGTCGCGTGGAGTGTACCGTAAGTGTTGAGCCTCGCGCGATTGTGACACGTGACAGTGACAATGTTACTGTCGCCGGGCAAGGTCCCGAGCGGGCACTGAGGGTTAAATGAGTTCCTTAGCCGATTTTGTTCTCATTTCTCACCCCTCCTTCTTTCTCTTTGGCGATTTTGGGGCAACCAAACCCAACCCTTCCACCCCAAACACTAACCCTCATTTATTACAAATCATTTTGGTGGTTGAACCTCATTGAGTACTTTGAATCATCTCAAGGAAGATTTCTAGGGTTTCTCCAAGTCAACCTCTTCTTCTTCAAATATCATCTCTTCAAACTAGGTTTTTATCTTTTCTAGGTTTTGGTCAAAAACCTAGATTGTGAGTTTACTAAACATTTGTTAAAACTAGATACACATCATAATCTTCTATTTGATACTTTATCTCTATTAATGCAAATGCTTGGGGGTTTCTTCATGAAAATAGTTGGAAGAATTATATTTGTGGGTGATTTGCATTGATTATGGTTATGTGTATTAATGTTTGGGATTGTCTCATAAATACGTAATGTGGATACCTTGATATGTTAAATATATGCATATATGGGTATTATGATGATTCTAGTTGGAACACCACTTTGGTGATATGTGTATATGCATGAGGAGCATGATTTACTTTGTGTCTTTTGTTAGACTTCATGAGGATAAGGTGGTAATATTATACCCGTAGTTGGTATTGATTTTGTGGATTGAAATATATCTAAAGGACCCCTTATAAATGTTATGTGGACGAACCAAGTCAGTACACTAGGAGGATATAGTCTTGGGCGCCACTGTGATGGTATGTGCCTAGACCTCCGCCACTCGGGGAATTTTCTTAGCGATAGTCTTCGGGTGGGTCGGGCCATTGAGGTGTTCCTTGTTAAGGGCATCAAGGTATATCGACTCTTAGGTGGGACTTGATTGGTGCTTTGGGTCTCCCCTGATGACTCCACATAGGTTGAACACTGGTTAACTGCTGATAAGAATTGTATATGTTCATGCATGCTTATTATTGTTCAACTCACTAGGCTTTTTGGCCTAACACTTGGTTGGTGTCGATGTGTATCTCAGGTTCTAGCGGCGGCGGTCTTAAGCAGGTTTAGTTGATTGGGAGTGAGAGCTTGGGGAAATTGCACATGGACGCGTTATACTTTTGGATATAGACCGTTTGGGTCTATAGATGACAACCCTTTTTGTAATCTCTTTTCTAGATGTAGAAATTAGATTAGTTGGTTGTTATTTACTGTCCGTTAAATTACAACTGTGATTAAACAGGTTATTAAATTTATATTCCCCATTTTTTGGAGGCTCTTGCTATGGCAATTTTAGCATACCTCATGTCCGTTTTCCGGATTTTGTTATCCCTATTTTTAGGGTGTTACACGTGAGACCAAAAAAATAACACTAAACCTTCACAGCAAAAGACTGTGAAGGTATTGTAAAGATAAACCTTCACAGTGTTTTTGTTGTGAAAATTTGTGTTTTTCGTTTCTTCATAATGAATTACTGTGAAGTTTTAGTGTTATTTTCTGGTCTCAACGGTCTCACAAAAACAGGTTGGTCTCACGTGAACCCAACCCTATATATATATATATATATATATATATATTGCTAAGTTTTTTTACTCTCGATTGATTAATTAATTAATTTGACATAATATTCTTTTGTTATCTCTTGTAATATTTCTATTTTATAGTGTTTTATGTTTTATTATCATAATAATTAAATTTAGGGGTGTTTGCGGTCCGGTTTGGGCGGTTTAACCCCTCAAACTACAAACCAAACCGCTAGTGGCGGTCTATTGATTTTTCAAACCGAGCGGTTTAACATCAAGTGCCCAGACCGGTCAAGTCGGACCGCGGTTTAGGCGGTTTTGTCGACCGGTTTAGGCGGTTTGGGCCTTTTAGTGGGGTTTAAAGTTTAAACATAAAAAACATATAAAAATTTGAATTTTAAAGGTTCGCTTGAGTTCATTTGAAATAAAGAAAGTCTACAACAATGTTAACAAAGTCCACAAAAGTTAACAAAATATCTCAAGACAAAACACTATAAAAAGTAATATGCAAAGTGCAAATAAAATCCACGGCGATTTAAAATTATCTTTGGGTCTTTTTGTATATATTTAAATATAAAGATAAATTAGATATTTGGGCTAAACAATAGATGATATAAAGATGTATATAAAAAAAATAAAAATATATATATAGATATATTTGGCGGTCGGTTTGGTCCAAACCGCCCAAAAAAACCTCCAAACCGCAGACCGGACCGGCCGGTTTGGCCAATTTTCAGACCAGGCCAAACCGCCATACCACCTAAACCGCCAAAAACGGTCCGATTTGACTTGTTTTGATCGGTTTGAACGGTCCAACGGTTTTTTTGAACACCCCTAACTAAATTAATGGTATAATTTTAATTTTAATTAATAATATTTATTTATTTTATTAATGTTAAAAGAGATATATATATATATATATATATATATATATATATATATATATAAAGTGGAAGATGATTGCTAAAAAGATATACAACATGATGTGAGGACTAAATATGGCAAAAAGGCTATGATCCAACGTTATGATTTTGGGATTAATGATTTGAAGTGGTCTAGTACTAGTTGGTGCCACCTTTATACACTCTTTTGGTCAAACCAAATTATTTTCCACTCTTTTCTCCCTTTCCATTATGTATAAATTGACTAATAATTGTAATTATTTTACTTCTCCAAATTAAGACAATTGTAGTAGTACGTATAAAAATAGGAGAACATTATCTTTCCTAATCATAATCTTTACAACTATATATATAGTGGATTTTCGATAAAGTCAATATATATATACTATAGTTTTGATATAAAACACCAAATATATATAATGATTGGACATATGTGGTTTTAGTGTAATTAGATATTTTGTGTAGTTGAGATTTAAGTGAGATAGAAAAAGAAATGTAATCAGAGATTGTTAGGTGGTGTGAAGTGCATGGTTAAACGAGTTACTTAAACTTTAGATCATCATATAGCTTGGAGAGTCAAAGGAGGGGGGGGAGGGGGTGCCCCTTAATTAAGTTGCGGGGTTTAGGGCAGTGGCCTGAAGCCTATACAATATATTTGAGAGAGTTACACTAAAATGGTTCTTCTTTCAACTTGTGAAGGATCGGATCAACTACCTCATTTTCAGCTTGGCCAGTTTTGGTTAGTCCATATTCATCTAGGAAGGTCGATCAACTTAGTTAGGTGCCTCAATCGGCTAAGATACATCCATTTCGGATTGGTCCACTTTGGATCGATTCCTCCTATTTCGGCTAGTATGAGTTCAAGTCCAAGTCTCCTATATTTTGTTGACCTGTTACATTTTGGCGACTCGCCTGAATATTGATCTTCACCCTCTGTGTAACAGTTAGTAACTATTCGTAACCACTGTAAACAACTACCTATAAAAGGTTGTTTTCAATCTCGTTCTTTAATATACAAACACAACAAATCTTGGTATTGATACTCGAGTTTTTGCCTAAAAACCACAAGTGTGAATTTGGATTACGTACCACATACAAATTAATTTCTTGATATCCTAGGTTCTTGTGTATCGAAATATCGTATTAGGAAAGTGTTCCTGTATATGAGACCCAGATTTCTAATAATGATATAAAAGTAATTCATTTCGGTGGGTAGGAAATGCTTAAAAATGAACGAAGTCCAAAATTTGGAAGTTGGAAAAGATACGTATAGGGGGAAATTAAAGGATTTGATTTTGTTGTCTTCAACCAAATAGCCAAGAAATCTTACTTGTTTCCAACCAAATTGGCAAATTAATTAAATTAATTAACCCACTAATAATTGAACATAATGCATCCAAACAACATTAATTAAACAGAGTTTATAATTTAATTGTGGTCAAAACCAAATTAACTGATAATTGTGTGCCCATTGCATTATTGTTCTCCAACCGGCACACCACGTGTAATGGGCCATGATCGAATATACAAGATTTGACTCTCCATCTATATTTCCAAACATTTTATAAATTCATCACTAACAAAAAATAAAGAAAATACAGAGAAACTTAATTTTTTTTTTTGTCACATAGGTCATGCATGTATCGATGTCAAGATAAGATTTGCGAGATATTAAGGTGCCGTTTGTTTTTTTAAGAGGTTTAAAGTCTAAAATTTTATTTTAGTTATGATTAATAAGAGGTGGTGTGTAAAAATGTCAGAATGATTCAGACTTAAGAGTAATTAAGAGATTTAAAAAAAAAAAAAAACCACCCCTAAGTTGATGAATAAAATTACATCCCATAGCCAAAATGTTAACTTTATAGTTGCTTCAGAAAGATAAACTGGAAGGTACGATTTTGTGTATGCTCGTACTGTAAATCGTAATGCAGAGCAAGCAAAGAAAACATATTGAAATTTGAGACCACCCAAGCTTCAAATATTTTTGATTTGTGTCTATAACTACATCTTTAATGTGATACTTATCTGATTATCCTTGAACGTCTATATAAAAGAATCAAATCATCTTCTCCGAGAAGGCAGTTCATTATCATCTCCACTTGATCAAAGCATTTCAGATCATGCCAAACCAATGATCCTCACCTTACGGATTTATGTTTGAACTCGTCAGCTATAGACTGATGTAAGGTTTACAAAAAGTTTCTTATTGATCCTCCTATACCATTTTAGACCTTGTAGGTTAAATGTCTGACATGAAAACTTTCCCGCTATACTTATTAGATTCATGATTCAAATTGATATCACAATATTATACGATACTTGATGACTGCTTATTAATCACTCGTATAATAAATTATTAATTATGCTGACAAATTGTTCAACACATGATGACTTTTAATTGTCAAAGAATAAGTTAAATGAACTAATCCAACACCATCATCATGAAAAGAATATCTCAACGATATCAATAACTTGGATATACAATTATACTAGTTCATGAGTGATATATCACCAACATAACCCTAAGTCAATAATTAAATGATTTATCTTGACCAACATTTCGATCTTAGAGGTTGTTTTAAAAAAAAAAAACTCTTAATAGCTCTTAAGTCTGAATCATTCAGACCTTTTTACACACCACATTTTATCAATCATAACTAAAATAAAACTTCAGACTTTAGACCTCTTAAAAAACAAACGGCACCTTAGTAACTATATTCATTCCCTATAATGCATAAGCACATTGAACCTTTTTTCTTTCTTACGAATAAAACTTGTTAGTGCACCCCACAATGATAGACATGCATGCCTGATCGCGAATAAAACCCTTTTTCATTAACTCTTGAAATTAAATCATCAATTCCTATATCACCATTTGAGACACATGCATGATAACACGATTTCCCTATAGGAGTAGCCTCAGATATCAAATCGGTAGTAACCCAATGTTCAGATAGAGCTTAAAAAACATTTCAGGAAACTCTTTTCCTATATATATATATATATATAGATAGATAACAAAAAACTGATCAACATATTCATTGTTTTGCCCATTGACAATAAAATAGTCAAGTCTTTAGTTTAAAATTGAAATTCTCCATGACATGAGGTTGATTAAAAATTTCCACCATATATATCATAAGTTAGTGACATGATATGGTATTTAATAGATTAGAGAAATGTTCTAACGAGAACGTTAACTATTTAAAAAAACAGCAAATCATATACAAAATAATATGTAATTTTACATTAACCCGAAAAAAACGGACGCAGACGACTTTGGGCACAACCTAAAGTCACACGCAAAGTCACGTGAATCATATATGATTTTGTATGTACTCGGTTGTTCTCGTGTTTTCTTACATATATGTTGTTATTGTACGAACCTACCTCTAATAGATTAAGATAATGATTATAGTTACATGTCAAGTCAAAATTGTTAAATTTTGTGGTTATAATAGGAAATATCCGAAACTTCTAATATTGCAAATCCTTCAAGATACATAGAGAATTTTAATACTTACATACTCAATATGTATATATGCTTTAAACTTAGAGATTCTTTTTAGAGTTAAATGTAAATTTGGTCCCTATAGTTCATATAAATTAATGGTTGAGATTCCTCTAAAAAGTTATTAACGAGGGACGTTCCTATAGTTTCATTTTTATAATGCATATCGTCCCTCCTACAAACTCTGACAATTAAGTTTCTGTTAATGAGGGACAATTTTGTCCATTCACCTTCCTCTCCCTCAACTTTCACTTTAAATAACGGATTTGATCCTTCAAACTACTGTTCATTTTAATAACATATTTGGTCCCTCAAACTTTTCATTTTTATAACAGATTTGGTCCCTCAAATACTTTTCGTTTTTATAATAGATTTGGTCCCTACCTCAACTTTCATTTTTAGGATTTAGTCCATCCCTTAATCAATAAAATTAGGTTAAACTATTATTATATCTATTTAACTATAACATTTTTTTGTATATTAATTAGTTTTACTTTAGTAAATTATTTAAACTTAATACTTTTATAACTTATTATCTAATATATTGTTGGGTATTTAATTTTTAAAACTTTTTTTTTAATTTTCAAGAAATTAAAATAAAACATTATTAAAACTACATTTTATTTGATCTAAAGAATTTCATGGAAGTAATGTTATAAAATATTTCATGGCAAAATTTAAGTTCAAAATTTAATTTAATTATTTCGCCTATTATATTTAGAAGATACATGTTTGTGCCACCAAATTTTATTGATTAAATGGAGGGACCAAATCCTAAAAATGAAAGTTGAAGAAGGGACCAAATCTGAATATAAAAAAAAAATAGTTTGAGGGGCCAAATATGTTATCAAAATAAAAAGTAGTTTAAGGGACCAATTTTGTTATTTCAAATGAAAGTTAGGGGAGATGAGGTGAATTAACAAAGTTATCCCTCTCTAACGGAAACTTAATTGACGAAGTTAGTAGGAAGGACCGTATCCGTTATAAATTTGAAACTATAAGGGCGTGTTTGGTTTGCGGGATTGGAATAGATTTGGAAGGATTTGAATTTCAAATCCATTCCAATCCTATATTTGGTTTGCAGGAAAGGATTTCGTTGACCGGATTTCAAATCCGTTGACCATTTTAAAATACCTCAAATGATGGATTTGGAAATCCTTGGCTTTGGGCATGGATTTGAAATCCAAATCCGATGGATTCTAAAGCGTGATTCAGACCAATGTTTTAAAACCCGGTTTTTTGATTGACCAGGTGTGGTAACCGGGTCACGGTTCAACCCGGTTTCAAGAATTTCTATGTATTTTTCATTTTCATGCATACATATATATATATATATATATATATATATATATATATATATATATATATATACACACACACACACACTATAATCAAAATATTGATGTCCACAAGTTAAAACATTAGAAAAACACATAACAAATTTTACATCAATCCAAAAACATTAAATAAACACACATAAGTTTTTCATCAATCCAAATACATCAAAACGAAACATAACGATCAAACCTAATCATGGATCTTGAGACATTGGAGTATTGGTTTTTAACGCTAATACATATTGCCTATTGGACTATTCGTTTTTAACTTTTTTTTTTTGGAAAGGGTATCCTGGGTCTATGGCCCAGACTAATCCCTGGCAATTAGGGCCTTTAGCCCAGCTGCTAAAGCGTGCAGCCCTGAGTTTATCCTCAGTGGGTAACTTTTGTTACCGGGTCAACCGGTTCGATACCGGTTCGTTATGACCGGTTCAAGCGGTTTTTTAATAGAACCGACCGGTTCAATCTGGGTCATAAAATGGCATAAACCCGGTCACAATTGACCCGGTCTCTTCACCGGTTCCCGGTTCGACCGGTCGGGTCAACCCGGTTTTAAAACATTGATCCAGACTTCAAATTGTATCGATCCAAATCCGACGTTTACCAATAAAAATAAATTATTTATAAAATAAACAAATAATTTAAAAAAAACGCAATCCAAATCCAAATCCAAATCCTACAAACCAAACAAGACTTGTAAATGAATGAATTTGAAATCCATTCCAAATCCTACAAACCAAACACATGAAGGGATTTCAAATCCCCCCAAATCCAAATCCCTCCAAATCCAAATCCCTCCTTGAAATCCAATCCATTCCATTCCAATCCCGCAAACCAAACGCGCCCTAGGACATTCCTTGTTAATAATTCTTTAAAAGAACCTTACTCAATAATTTATGTAAACTATAAGGACCAAATTTGCATTCAACTATTATTTTTATGATAACGAAAATCATTAGATGACTTTTTGGCAATCAATACTTTTCTCAACAATCGCTTGACTCTCATATCCATTTGATCAAAGCATTTAGGCCATGCTAGTTAGGGTCGTAAACGAATCGAACGTTCAGCAAATCGTTTGGTGGAAAATCGTTTATGTTTGTTTATTTAATAAATGAACACCCCCCCCCCCTTGAATGTTGTATTATTCATCCTGTATGATACATTATTTATAATGAATGACCCGTGAAGGTGTGGAGACATGATGCGCTATCTTTTGTTCCCCGGTTCACAACCGAAACTCGATAGGTTCTCGATTCGTCTCCATGGGTGTTGGGTTACGGTGATGAAGAACGCGATACCTTACGGCGTTGAAGAAAGTGTTGAAGAAGGTGATGTCGAGTTACGGACTTACGGCGTTGAGGTGTTGTACACGCTTGAACATACATAAATATTCATAATAAATATAACATATATATATATATATATATATATATATATATAATATTTCACGTAAAAAATTGTTAAAACAACAACAAAAAAACTACATCAAGATGGATGTAATATCGAAGAGCACGAAATTCTCATTTTTTTGATGTAATTTGTTTGATTAAAATATTTGTAAATTTTAATATAATTTATTTTAAACTTTAAGTGGGTAAAAGTTTTTAATTAAAAAGAAAATAAAAGGTCAAATATGGTAGACGTGAATTTAAATTATCTTCCATTTTTACCTCGAATCATCTTAATTAATAATCTATACTATATTATAAAGACGGAATAAAAAACTCTTAATTACTACTTATAAAACATAAGGTACTACCATTTTATGCATACATTTCAAAAATATCTTAATCACAACTTAGTATGCATAAGGTACAACTCATTTGAAAAAAAATTCAAACTTTACTTTTTCACTATCTTCCTTATTCAAGTTTTTTTTCTTCCATTTGGGGTTTTTCCAAAAGAAGAAAAGTTATTTACTTGCTCAAATTAACATATTTCGTTAATTATGATAGTACATGTATTTTTTTTCATGAATACAAGTTTTTAAAGCCTTTTGAATTCTATAAAACTACCTAATAATGAACCTATATATACGTTTAGATACAAAGTAATACTATCCAACATTATATTTGTTATTTTTACCTATTCTATATTTCAGTATTTTGAAAAAAATATTATCATTCGTTATATATCGTTGATTAATACATGTTTTTAAAATTCAAATATACATTTAACGATTACTTTAATATAATTTTTTAATGCTTCATGATTGAAAAAAACTCAAGTTATGCGTTTATCAAATATATATTTAACAATTACTTTAATATAATTTTTTAATGCTTCATGATTGAAAAAAAACTCAAGTTAAGCGTTTATCACTACTAATTCTACATAAATTATAAAGATATGATTTACTCCATATATATATATTTTTTCCTGACAAGCTATTACATTAATTTTTTATTTCCATTTACAATTGCTCACCCCGATGCATTGCATGGGTACACTGCTAGTTTTAATTAAAAACTCTATTTAATATGAGTTGTTTGATCAATAGAGACGGAGGGGCCAAAATTTGTCCTCACGTGCACAATGAAAATTGAGTTTTCATTTCAATTTTCTCCCATCTCTCTATATCTCTCCCCCCCCCCTCTCTCTCTCTCTCTCTCTCTCTCTCTCTCTCTCTCTATATATATATATATATATATATATATATATATATACACTACACCAAATGTCACTTAGGCAACAAATGAAAAATGTTGCCTAAGAGGGGTTTATGTGTTGCTTAAGGCTTGGGCAACATGCCTATGTTGCCTAAGCAGTGTTGCCTTCTCAGTGTTGCATAAGAACCTAGGCAACATATGCAAACATCAAATGTTGCCTAAGCAAACTCCTTAAGCAACACACAACAGGTTATGTTGCCTATGAAAAAAACATATGTTGCACCAAACAAACACTAAGGCAACATTAGATTTATGCATGTCTTGCCTAAGTTATCAACTTAGACAACATATTCTATTGATATGTTGCCTTTCAACTGTGATTAAAGTAATATAATATTTCTCTTAGGCAACACTTATAGATAAGTTGCCTAAGATATTTTATATATAAAAAAAAATAATAGTGCTCATTTTGTGAGACATGATGCTACAAACTCTCATAAACAAAGAAACTTGCGTGAATCGCCAAAAAACTCCAATAACCAAACAAAACTAATAAATTCAATAATTGAAAGATAATGTTTTTCCTAAATAAGTACAAAAGTAGGCAATGAGTTCGAAAACGTAAAATAAAAAATTAACCTAAAGCATTGTTCGTCGGGGTTGTTGAGTTGGAGTTTGCATCACTAATACCACCGCACATACGCATCAAAGATTCTATCATCTTTCTTTGTTCGGCGGCTTCCTTTTTTGCCTCATCATGTCCCTCTTTTAGTAAGCGAATCTCCTCATCACGCTCGGCAAGTTGTCGCCGCAAATCTTCCTCATTAACCGTAGATACCGACATAGAGGTTCCCTTCGCCGGACCTCTCATCCTCGGGGCTCGAACCGGTAAGCTACCCATACCTCGAACAACCGTCCCTACCGACGGACCAACTATTTGCTCAATTATTGATATTTCTTTTTCAATTGGGCAACGCATTGGAGGAGCAACGGAATCTAAAATATCGTCGGAGTCATTCTTTATCTTCTCAATCGCTTCCTCAACAAGTTTCTGTAAATACAATTCAAACAACTATTAACATATTTAAAACTATAAATGGCATTGTTTTAATTACAATTATTGCAAGTGTGTAAACTAAATATGGATAAAAAGTGCATTAATCATTTTTTATAAATCATCATGCTATAAGTACTTACTTTACGGTCTTCGCTTTTAGTGGTCTCGGCAATTGTACCGAGATAAGGAGCCATGTGTCCGTTAGCTTCAAGTTTATTAGCCCTATACCGGAACAAAGTCGGTCCCGATTTATGCTCGATCCTATTTTTGGACAATCTTGTTTTCGACATCCTTTTTGATTTAATCTACAACATGACAAACACTTATCATACAATCTAAACTCAACAATAACTTGAATATTTAATTATTTACTCGTTAAATACCTTCCAATTTTCTCCTTCAAAAAGTGTGCATAAAAAGTCCCATTGATCTGGCCGATGTACAAAATTTTTTGGAATGGGGAGACGACCTTGCTTCTTGTACAACGTATGGCAATCAGTTCTCCACCTATTGTATGTGCGACGCGCAGTTAGGTGGATGCAATCAAATAGAGCGTCACCGGGAGGTCCATTCCAATCAATCTAAAAAAAAACCTAAAAATCAAATAGAAATCAAAATGAAATAAAAGTTAAGCATTATTAAATATAGAGGTATAAATCATCAAAAAAAAAAAATTAAGAATTAACAATAAGAATGTACTTACGCTAAGTTGATCAACTACAATCATAAGTTCATCTCTCTTGAGCTTAAAATAACTTTCGGTCAACATCGGAATATGTTCACGAACAATGCTCCCGATTTGCTTTGCAATCCTAGTAATATTGTTTGTGTCAGGCAAACCCTTATCCATGTTCCACTTGAGAGGGAGACATTTATTTCCGTTGTTTGCGATGTCTCTCTTGATCGCCTATCCCGTGATAATCCCCCGTCTTGCCTTCTTTCTCACCGGCTCTTCTGTCGGTTCAACATGGATGCGAGTGCGTCGAGAATTAATACGTACATCTAGAGCCGGTGGCCCACTAGTAGATGTGGTCGTCTCGGTGTCGGGAAGTGTCACATCCGTAGTTGGTGACACCGGTGTAGTTGACCCCGAAGTCGGAGGGTACAATCGGCTTTGGACGGGAACGAAAGGTGTCACCGCTAACGAGACATCCACAAAATCACCCTCTAAACGTGTGGTGGTCCTCTCCAAGACCGACACCTTTGCTAAATTGTACGCTTGACTTCTTTTTGGAGGCATATCAAACTGCAAAATTGACCATCAAAGAGAATGAAAATGATATTTTACGGCCAGATATACATCACAACTGATTTGAGCAACAACATTAAGGAAATATTACTTAAAAATGAAATAAAGACTTTTTGTGCCAAAACAGATTAAAGGAAATATTACATAAAAAGGAAATATTACTTAAAAAATGAAATTGACCATCAAAGAGTTGTTAATTTTATAAAAACAAAAGCAAGGCACTAGTTGGTTTAGCAAAACAGCAGTAGTAACATTCAACTGTCAACAACAACAATTTATAAAATTGACATCCTATCTCTTTTTTTCTATCAGTTGAAAGAATTGGGTTAAAACTTAAATAGGGCATGTGGTTTATGGACTTTTTTCCATTAAACAGTTTGATAACCCATCAATAATAACTCTCAGAAGAACCATGGAACCAACAGAGCAATAATAACCATGGAACCAACAGAGCAATACTAACCCATCAATAATAAAACTCAAAAGAAAAATGAGAACAACATCAACCATATTAAAACAACATCAACCATATTAAAAGTCATATTAAAAAACAAATTAAAAACAAAAAAACAAATTAAAAACAAAATTAACCCATCCAAACTTTTCTGTCAAAATATGTCATGGTAATGAATTTTTTTGGGGAGAAGGGGCTGGGAAACAAATTAAAAAAGTTTTTAAGGTTTCTTAAAAAATAAACATATGATTTAATTAATAAATTAATTCAATGCAACTAAAGATATAAAATTTTATAACTTTTAAATTTATAACTTACTTTTACGTTTTTTAATTTATAATTTATAATTTATAATTTTATAACTTTTTTTATTTTATAACTTAATTTAACGATTTATAATTCATAATTTTATAATATAGAAGTTTAACAATTGTTTTAAGAGTTTTTTATCCGTGCTTTATAATATAGTATAGATAAAGGTAACTAAAGATTACGAAATCTTTCTTAACATAAATAATTCAATGCATCACACATACTGATATTTAATCAATAATCTGGGTCATGGAGATATTCATCGTTAGTATTATGAAACTCATTAACATCATTTTCTGAATCTGTGCCATCGTTGATTCCGAGCACATCGTCCTCGTCCTCTTCCTCTTCCTCGTCATCACTGTCGTATTCGTCGTCCTCGCCATCTTCCTCGTTGTAATCTTCATCGTTCTCATCATCATCATCATCATTTGGTATATCAATACGCGGTGTGGGACCAATGTCGATAAAAATTTGACAGATGGGAATGGTGGTAGTCACGGGCTCTTGTAAACCTGAATCGCGGTTCGCGTTTGTGGAGCTAATCGAAACTCTTCCTTTCCGTTAAAATGTTTGCCTTGAGTTCGAAATTCATGATTCATATCTAGCCATCTACGTGTCCCCATATACGACATCCTACCATGAGAGAACTTAGCATCAGTGTCATCCAAACATATGGGACACGCCTTGTACCCTTTCGTCTGAATACCACCTAACATTCCCAATCCCGGAAAATCACTAATGGTCCACATCACCGCAACTTTCATCATAAAGTACTCTTCCCCGTATCTATCCCATGTCCTAAAACCTGTATCCCAAAGAATTTTAAGCTCATCAATCAGTGGTCTCATAAACACATTGAGACATTTCCCTGGGGATTTTGGTCCGGATATCAACATCGTTAGTATATTAAATTCCTTTTGCATGCACAACGAAGGAGGTAAGTTGTATGGAATCACAGCAATTGGCCAAAGGCTATAGGGAGTAGCAGAAGACCCGAATGGACGAAATCCGTCAGTCGATAAAGCGATACGAACATTTCTAAGGTCACTCGCAAATTGAGGATATGACCTATTATTTGTCAAAAAAATAATAAAGCATTTACTTGTCAAAAAATTATAATTATATTAAAAGCATTTACTTGTCAAAAAAATATAATTATATTAAAAGCATTTACCTATCAAAATCTTTCCATGCTTCACCATCCGCTGGGTGCCTCAATACATCATCGTACGGGGACGTTTCCCTTTGACCATGCCATCGCATATGACCTGCAGTATATTTTGACATGTACAAACGCTGCAACCTCGGTGTTAGAGGAAAATAACGAACAGTCTTCATTGGTACTTTGTTACCAACATCTTCATATCTTGGTAATCCACATACAGGGCACTGGTCATGCATGTCACTTTCTTTGTAGTATAAGAAACAACCATTTAAACATGCATGGATAAGCTCATACCCCATCCCAACGCCCTTGAGGATTTTTTTCGCCTCTGCGTATGATTTAGGAAGCTTGTTTGGAGTGGGCAATAAAGATTTTTGAAAACCCAAATACTTATCAAATGCCTTGATAGATATTCCAGTTTCTTCTTTAAGAGAAATTGCTCTTAGAAGGGCACCCAAGGAAGTTTCTGTACAACTCTCGTACAATGGAGTATTCGTTTCCGCTATCAGTCGTGAATATGCATCAGTAACTTTGAAAGCAACATTGTCCACATCACAAACATGAGCACCCTCCTCAGCGATTGATTCATCGTCATTGTATCGCTCACGGGATGGAAATGCATCTTACACAAATTGTACAACAGGATTGACATTGTGACTCGAGGATGCTCGATTGCTTATCATATTTAGCCTTCGGTGCGATGCAGTAGGTATATCTGTAACCTCACCGTGTTGATCCCACACAGTATAAGTTTTCACTATACCAACATCTTTCAAATGAAAAATTATATCTGCCTCGTTTTGAAATAACATGTTGCCACAGTCTATACAGGGGCATTTGTAATAACCATTCCAACTCACTGAATTATTTTTAGCAAATTCCAAAAATCTATAAATTCCCAAAATGTATTTTTCCTCGTATCTTCTTAAATTCATCCAACTTTTATCCACATTTTCTGTCATTCTGTATGTGAAAAATAAATACATAAATAAACAAGAAATAACTACAAAATCGCCAAAATTTCTCCAAAATACATTCCAATTTTACATGATATAAATATGAAATAACTACAAAATCATACAAAATAAAATAAAGTAAGAGCCAAACGTATTTTTAGACACGTAATAATCCAAATTTAGACGAGATAAACATGAAATAACAACAAAATTATATTTACCTAAGAAAATCTAAAGTGATTACATTTTCAACTACCTATATTTATTTATATTTTTGACCTTAGGCAACATAGAAACAATAAAATATGTTGCATAAGCTAGTTCTTACGCAAAAAACACAATAGCTTATATGTTGCCTAAGTAAAAGTGGGTGTAAAATTTAAATCATCCGTCAACAAGTTATTACACTTTCAACTACCTATATTTATTCATATTTTTGACCTTAGGCAACATAGAAAAAGAAAAATATGTTAGCTAAGATAACTTTCATTTATTAAAAAAACAATAATAAAACGTTCCAAATTTACATGATATAAACATGAAATAACTACAAAATTATACAAAATAAAATAAAGTAAGAGCTAAATGTATTTTAGACACGTAATAATCCAAATTTAGACGAGATAAACATGAAATAACAACAAAATTATAATTACCAAAGAAAATCTAAATGTATTTTGATGACGAAAACGTTTGTTGGAAGCCAAAATCGCTCCAAATCACGTTCCAAATTTAAATGATATAAACATGAAATAACTACAAAATTAGGCAAATAAAATAATAATTACCTAAGAATCTTTAAACGTCCTTTGATGATGAAAACGATGTTTGTTGGAAGCCAAAAGTCGTCAAAATCGCGTCCCAATTTCTTAGAAACGATTTTTTTTGAAATAGTGAAGAAATGTTGGTATGAAGATTAAATGTTGGAAATGGGGGAACTATCATTTTATAACAATGACTGTTATCTTAGGCAACATAGAAACAAGAAAATATGTTGGCTAAGCTAGATCTTAGGCAACAAACATAATATATTATATGTTGCCTAAGTAAAAGTAGGTGTGATTTTTAAATCATCCGTCAACATACTTATTACACTTTCAACTACCTATATTTATTCATATTTTTGACCTTAGGCAACATAAAAACAAGAAAATATGTTGCCTAAGATAACTTTCATTTATTTTATAAAAAAAAACATTATAAAACTAAGGCAACATAAGGGAAGATGTTGCTTAAAATAGTTGAGGCAACATATAATTATTCATATGTTGCATAAGGTCTGACTTAGGCAACATAGAACTACATGTTGCCTAAGAGGAAACTTAGGCAACATATATTAGCCTTTGTTGCCTAAGCTTATCTTAAGCAACATACACAATTAGCATTTGTTGTCTAAGACAACATTTGGTGTAGTGATATATATTATACCTTCTAAGTTTACTCGATATTTAATTCTATTATCTTATTTTAATATTTTTCACTAGTGAAATGATGAGTAAGGTGGTTGTTTTTTGTTCATTTGTGTTCGTTCGTTTATGTTAATTTATGTTCGTTTAATTCTTAATGAACGAACATAAATATTTTCTTAACGAACATGAAAACAAAAAAAATCTCTCGTTTACTACTCGTGTTCGTTTATTTGTTCGGTTCAGTTAATGAACGAACACGAACAAGTCTCCGTTCATATGCTTTTGATTCGTCAGCCCTAATGCCAATCCATCACCCTTATAACATCTACGCTTGAAATCATCAGATATAGACTAATGCAAAAAGTTCTTCCTCTTGCATCATTTTAGACTACACAAATTGAAAGAACTTGCACATATATAAACCTTCCCAATTTACACATCTGATCTATGACCCTAAATGATCTTTATTATGATGGGAAAAGTTCAAAAAAACCCAATAAACTATCATATTTTTAATGGTTAAGTCCCTGAATTATTTTTTTGAATGAAAAAACCATTAAACTTTCTCATTTTGAATGATTAAGTCCCTCAACTATTTTTTTGAACGAAAAAACCATTAAACTTTCTAATTTTAAATGATTAAGTCCCTCAACATTTTTTTTTTGAATAAATAAACCATCGAACTTCTAAAAATTGGTTACCTTTTTTTAAAGATACCTGGAACTGACGATGAATGTTTTAAAGTAAAAACAAATTAAAATCAGTTTTACCGTTCTCAAATTATACGACATTAAAACCCTCATAGACAATTGTATCGCTCCGCCTCGCCTCTCCCCATTGCCCTTACATTGTTCGTTCTCCATATCACCTAACACGTTGTTGCTCCTGGTATCGATCTCCCTCTTTTTGATCTATTTTTTATTTATTAAAAGAGGAGGAATCAAAAGATAATCGGTTCCATGTAGTTTTTTTGGGTTAAAATGATGTAAGTAACCAATTTTTAAAAGTTCGATGATTTAATTTATTGAAAAAGAATATGCAGGGACTTAATCATTCAAAATTGGAAATTTTAATGGTTTTTTCATTCAAAATGAGAAAGTTTAATGATTTTTTTATTTAAAAAAAATAGTTTAGGGACTTACTCATTCAAAATGAGAAAGTTTAATGATTTTTTCATTCAAAATATTAGTTTAGGGACTTAACCATTCAAAATGGAATAGTTTGTTGGATTTTTATGATTTTTTCCCTATTATGATCAGTAAATTGATCTAATTATTCAACATATGTGATGAGCTTTAGTCAATTAAATAATAAATTATATTAATTGATCAAACATCATTGTCATTAATTAATTGCACCCCATAAGGATGTACTTGGCCGAATAAATCAATTATCCAATAACTCCTTTTGTTGCATCATTAATTCCTTTATCACCATTGTGGCCACATAGAAAGTAATTTATGTTGTTAGAATAGCCCCATGTTGATAATCAATAAAAAAATCGCTTGTTTATCTGAACTTTGGAGGAAGTAAAGGAACATCTTAGAAAAAATAATACAGATTATTCTTTACTATCAGTATTTCTTCTAGTTTTATCTCACCCTTTTCTTGTGTCAACGACATGAGTTATGGGTTACGGAATTTTTTAAATGTCTCTTTACTTGAGCTATGAATATAAAAACCAAATTACTCGTTCGAGCCCTCATGATTTCTATAAAATATAATATCAACTCTCATCTTTGTTCACATTTGGCCCTTTGGATATATATATTTTTTTCTTCCTGTCGTTATAGTTTTCAGGCATTGGAATTTTTATAATTTCTCTCTCTAGTCCCATAGTAAATTTGAAAATATTATTAATATAATTTTGATAAATTTTAAATAAAGAAATGGTATTAATATTTACATAAAAAGGGGCAATGTGCACACGTGCATAGTGAATTTCCCAAAAGTGCACAGAGAAGCGAAGAAAGGAGTGTACTTTTGTCGGCCACACTTACAATTGGATACGGTCAATCGTTGAGCATCCAACGTGCGGTCCAACACCCAACTTTTCCCCGGAAAAAAAAAAAAAAAAAAAAACGATCTTATTATAAAAGATATAAATTGATTCGGGTTTTACTGGTTTAGAGTCGGTCACGGTCTGTGATGTGTGTCTCTATACATAACCAAAGAAATTATCCCAAATGCTTGGTTTCAATTTGTTCAGACCTGTCGTTAACTTTTTTATAATAATTTCTAGATAAACTAAAGGGTTTGGGTCAATTTATGTGTAATGCAATTAATTTTACGGAATTTTGAAGTTAACAGACAGACAAACATTTAATTACTAAATTTGTAGATATTCGAACTAATGACTAATGATAAACAAACACTGTATCTTACCAGTTGAGTTACGTTCTAAATTTGGGGGCGTTTGGGGGGTGATTTCCAGCATGGATAAATACCTCGACTCGTTGGGAATTTCGTTTAGTAATTTGTTTGTTAAAGACGAGAATACTAACCAATGGAGGTGGTTATTGGAAGACAACGGTCAATTCTCGGTTGCTTCCTTACGAGCTTTGATCGATGAAGCGACTCTTGACCGCGGGGAGAGGGAGATATGCTGGAATCGTTGGGTGCCTGGCAAGGCGAACATTCTCTATTAGAGAGCCCGGATGGATAGACTTCCTACGCGTGATAATCTGGTCAAAAGAGGGATCGGAGTTGCCTCTGGGATGTGTGCGATGTGTAATTCTAAAGAGGAATCGACTCAACACATCTTTGTCGAATGTTATTCCGCTCGGGAGGTGGCTGCGAGTTTACATATTTGGTGGGACAAGTTCCCGGCTCGTGTAGACACAGTTGGGGAGCTGGTTGAAGCGGCTAATTCCCTCGGGCTCCAGAAAAATTTGAGATTGGTTTTGGAGGTAGTGATTATTGCTTTTTTTTCCTGGGTTATTTAGAAGAATCGAAACGGTTTAATCTTTAACAGCAAAGTGTTGAAAGGGGCGGAGTTGGTTAATCTGGTGCAGTTTTTCGCGTTTAGTTGGTTCAAGCATAGATCCAAGTTTGGGAGGGCTCTTAATTGGGATTCTTGGGTTAACAGTCCTTTGGACTCTTCTTCTCTGTTTTTGTAATTTCTAACCTCTCGCTAGCCTCTTTTGTGTGGTAATATTTTTGTTTCTTGTTGTCAAAAAATAATAATAATAATAATAATAATAATAATAATAATAATAATAATAATTCTTTTAAACAAATATTCATTCAACAAAAGAACTTAATAAATTTGTATTGATTATAGTGGCTAAATATATAATTTAAAAAAGTTGTCCCGAAACTCATGAAATCAACCCAATATTATTTTTTAATACGTAAGAAAGAAAATTATAATTATCGTATCTGATTTTATAAAATAATTATTTTACTTATTATAGTCCTTAAATACGAGAGTTTCAAAAACTTTTTAATTTTTTTAATAATTTAATCCAGGAAAGTGATGTTCGACTTTTGTAACCACCGTATTTGTTACTTAACCAATTTATAGTTGGGTTTGGTTTCAACCATCATGCTTGCTTAAGAGAATTTGTTTATTCCCTACATATAGTCATAAATCTAAGGAGGTAAACAATACGAAAAGGTGGAAAGAAAATGGTTTCAAGATCATGTTGATCGACATGGGTGTATATATACTTTATTTGTCTGTTATTTTTGACGACAATTATCTCTGACAATTTAGAATTCGACTATAACCGTTAATTATGAGATATGATAAATACTATACATAATAGTCCATTTATCACCTCTCTAAAGAACTATACCGCAAAAATACTAAATGTTGGATTGGGAACACTCAACTTACTGATCTAGTGTGAAGTGGTGTTTACAAAATAAAATTAATATTAATTATTGGCAATATATAAACAATAACTGAAGTTATGTTTTTATTCTAACGTTTGAATATTAATTATATTCATAACGTATCAATGTGTCCAAATTTCTTCCAAACTAACAAATTAAAATTAAAATTAAAATTGGGAACGATTAATGGGTCAAAATGTCAAAAAAATAAATAAAAAGTCATTGCTTGTGAATTAAAACATAGATTATAAACAATTTTTTCAATTAAATATTTAATTGATATGACTATGAAATTTTAGATATGTGATTGATATTTTTTTTTGTTAAGGTAATTGTTTACTTGTCAATTATATAATCCTTTAAGATGATCTAGAATTGCATCAATTACGTACATTAGAAATGAATAATCGTATGGTTCATTGTCAATAAAGAAACTCCCAAAATGTTTGAGGTGTGGTAACTACAACAATAGAACGGTTTAAAACATAATTGATACCATGTATGTATTGTAGCAGAGTAAACTACTATTTTTATTCCTAATCTTTAAAAATTATTTTTTTGGTTCTTGTGGTTTGTAACTCCTTTCGCTTTTAGTCTCTGAGAATATTAGTTTTAGGGACGAAAATGGAAAAGAATTACAAACCACAAGAACTAAAAAAATAACTTTTAAAGTTAGGGACGAAAATGGTTATAAACACCAAACCACAAGGACGAAAATCGTAGTTTACTCATTATAGTATATGTGTCGATCATTGGTCTAAGTAATTAATAGTTTGCTACAAACCATGTCCTCGCTTTTGTGTTGGGATTCTTATCAAGTTAAACTAGACTA
This sequence comes from Arctium lappa, assembly GCA_023525745.1. Classification (NCBI taxonomy): domain Eukaryota; kingdom Viridiplantae; phylum Streptophyta; class Magnoliopsida; order Asterales; family Asteraceae; genus Arctium; species Arctium lappa. The sequence goes on from CM042050.1 coordinate 14,870,148, forward strand.
AGGGCATTAAAGTAAAATGACAAACCACAAAGAAATAAATTAGCTACTTCAAACTAGATTTAAAAGGATGTAAACAATGTCTCATGGATCCATTAAGGTGAGGATTTCATCTTTCAAAAATTAGGTAAACCCTATTTCAAGTGACAATAAAATTTGGATCTTTGTAAATCCTATCATCGATTCAAGTCATGTAATTAATACCATTGGGGATTTTCTTAGGTTCTCCAGTCCAGACCCTTGAGATTAGTCCAGGTGCGTGCAAGCTGGCACGACAAGACACTCATAGTTAAAAAAAAGGAGTAAATTATGCTTTTAGTCCCTATGGTTTGTTAAAATTTCTATTTTCGTCCTTATGATTTTGAAATTACGATTTTCAACCCTATGGTTTACAATTTATTATCTTTTTCATCCTTATAATTTAAATTTTATTGCTTTTTTCATCCCTTTTAAAGTTCACTTCTATTTTAGTCCTTCATAATAAAAAGTAGAGTTTTGACATCAGAGACGAAAATAGAAATGATGGCAAACTATAGGGACCAATACTGAAATCTCAAAACAACAGGGATGAAGTTCGTAATTTTTAATAAACCATAGGATGAAAAACATAATTTACTCTTAAAAAAGCCTTCCAATTCAAATGCCCGTTTAATTACATAACAAATATTCAAAAAGGGGTCATTAAGGGGACGTTTATCAAAATCTTACTAGTTAAGCACTTACCGGCAAGAGATTCAATTCACTTTCATTTACCTTATCATGTAACATTTTTGACCATGAAAATGGATTGTTGGTAAACATATTAAAACCGGTAAGTGCTTACCGGGTAAGAGTCTTTTTCCACATGTACTGGGTAGGACTCTTGGTTCTTGCTTATCTCTTACCGGGTAAGTTTTCTCGATCATTTCCATCTCAATCATTAAGGTAAATGCTATTGATAAGCGCTTACCCAATAAGCGTTTAGTAAACGACCCCTAAAATACCACAAAAATCGATTAATTGACCTTTCAAAATAAAAAGTATACTTTAGTTTAAAACCGATAAGCCATATAAATGCATGGCTATCAAATAATTGGTATTTGGTCAATGGTGTTATCCCAACTTTTATTGATAACAAAACCAAAACATCGATCAACTATCTAATTTTCTCTTCTACTTCTGGCACGACCGTATGTTTTTTTCTAGTAGCTCATTCTCGTCCTACTTCTTTTACTTGACCTTTTCCTTGCTGCCTGTCGTGATCTTTGCCATGCTCAACTCCTTTATTATCTAACTTCTATGTACCAACACAAACTCGGTCGTGACATAATTATCTTTTAAAGCTGAAGCAAACTCGTAGGATTCCCGATCCCAACAATGATCATTAGTGGATGAATGCATGCCAATAAATGCTAAATGCAAACAAACTACTGTTAATCGAAAGCAAAATGATAATTTAAACTAGTTAAGATTAATTCAAATAACTAACTTAACAATAACTAAAACTAAAATTATTCTCAAACTACGACGTTTTGGGTTGGGCTACTAATGTTTGAGCTGTTTAAATAAAAGATATTGGGCTACTTGGGTAACCAGATTTGGGCTCCACATTTGCTTAAAGAGCCCACTTCTTTTTCTTTTATCCGATTAAACTTACGTTTTGGGTTGGGCAACTTATGTTGACTTCTAAAGATTTTATATTTGAATTTGTAATTGAGTAAATTACGTTTTAGTCCCTGTGGTTTGTTGAAATTTTCTATTTTCGTCTTTATGGTTGAAATCACTATTTCCATCCCTATGGTTTATAATTCTTTACTTTTTCCGTCCTTATGATATAAATTTTATCGTTTTTTTATTCCTATGTTTTATAATTCATTTCTATTATAGTTCTTCATACTTAAAAAGTAGTTTTTTGGCCTCAAGGATGAAAATAGAAAAGAATTTCAAACCATAAGGATGAAAACCGAAATTTTAAAACTATAGGGATAAAATCCGCTTTTTTTAACAAACCACAGGGACGAAAAATGTAGTTTACTCTTTGTAATTAATAAAGTATCCAACAATTATGGCATTCAAAACCCTCAAATTAGGGTAATATACCATGAAGTTATCATGGTAAATTTCAATTGTTATCACATGGATATAAAATAAGATTTATAAGCAACTTAAATTCCTCAATATCTTGTTCATTCGCGACAAAAAAAAATGTGCGTCGGTAAAAAAAAACATGCTAAGCCTCAAGTTTATTTACTTATTTAATTATTGAAGTATATAATATTTATATATGACAAATGCAATAAATAAACTCACACATATCCTCACCTTTAGTGGGATTTGAACCCTTGACCTTTTAGGAGGCCAAAGGCTCTGATACCTCAAGTTGTAGGCTATCAATAATTTTCACAAAAAATGATTTGAACTTATATTTATTAGGTAAGCTTGTTCCTTTGGGGGCATTGGAACGTTATAAATGACATCAGAGACGATCCTTGTACCATCGGGATCAACTCCTTATAAGTCTCAAGTTATGAGTTACCAATAACTTTCACCATAACGTTACAATTATACAGTTATATACGACAATTGTCTGACACGTATCTTTATGTTTGGATGGTGGTATTTTTTAATCCTTTAAAATGCTTATATCAAACGAGTTAAATTAAAGCCAAGGGGACTACAACCGATTATAGGATGTCTTTTAAGGCAGCGTTTGGTACGCAAACATTATTGGACGAGACTGGACAAGACAAAACTGGACATGACAGAACAAGAGGCTAGGACAGGACTGGATGGGACTGGACAGGACAAGACAAATGTATGTCTTGTGTTTGGTACGGCTTGGACTGGATAGGACAAGACTGGACAAATTTCCCTAAAAGTTGTTTGATGATTTTATATGTCATATAATAGTTATAAATAACACAAATAAAATATATTTTAAAATAATTTAATTAAAAAACATTTTTATTTTTTTAAACGATTTTCATACATATAAATACATACAAAAACAATGGTAGGAAATTTGAATGAATAACTTGAAATAATTGATGTTAGTTCGAAAAAATCCGATTCATATAAAGAAAATATAATATTTGATTCAATTTGGAAGATCTTAATGAATTGGCGGATGCATAGTTGCAATGACAGGTAAAGATAAATGCGATGGGTGGCCTGTGAAGGACGATAGTTGTGAAGAACATGAAAGATAGTGGATGGTGGTGGTGCAGGAGGTTGCTATGGTGATGTGGTGGAGGTATAGGCGGTCGACGATGGTAGTGGTGGTGGCGGTGGACAGGGGTAATAGAGGTTATTGTAGAGGAGGAAGAGGCGGAGGTCACCGACGGTGGTTGACGGTGAGCGTCGGTGGTGGTAGCCGCAATGGGTGGTGGTGATCGGTGGAGGTGGCGATAGGTGGTGGTTGTGGATGTGGTGGAGGAAGTTGTAGTAGTGGAGGAAGAGGTGGAAGTGGTCGACGATGGTTGGTGGTGGCTACCGGTGGCCGTTGATGGTGGTGGCGGCCAAAGGTGGTGATGATCGGTGTTAGTGGAGGTGGTCGACGATGGTAGTGGTGGTGGCGATGGCCGATGGTTGTGGAGGTGGTGGAGAAGGTTGTGTTATGGTGGAGAAATTGGTAGAGGTGGCCGACGGTGGTTGGCGGTGGCTACTGGTGGCGGCCGATGGTGGTAATGGTGGCGATGGGTAGTGGTGACCCTTAAGACTAATACCATATTAGGATTATACATCAAATGACGGTAGATCAATGATTTTTAGTTTATGTCTCACTTTTGTCCCATGTTGTTCTACCTATTTTGGTGGAACAATAAAATACAACTTTTTGTCTCATCTTGTCCCACCTTGTCCAATCTTTGTCCCTGTCCCATGTCGCACCAAACGTGGGACAGTGAATTTTTGTCCTGTCCCATGTCACGCCAAACATGGGATAGTGAGTTTTTATCCTGTCCCGTCTCATCCGGTCTGCAAACCAAACGCATCGTAAGAGAACTCATCATGAAACGATGATGCAAGCAAACACCTTTATTTCTTTGAAACACTAATAAAAACTAATCATGGGTATTATTTTTATTTGTTTATTGTTTGAAATGATACAACATTTTTTTAAAACAAGGTCTTTAAAAGTTATATATATTAACTTTTTGTCTTTTGATTATTATCTAAATTTAATTCGTACGTAACATATTAAGATTTTATTTTTCATTTTGTTGAAGTTAAAAGTTAAAATGATGTAAACGTTTTTTCCAAAGACCCTTGTAGTGGTCTGGTCATACGCATGGCTTCTTTGGTCCCCCATTATTTATTATAATATTTTATTATCCAAAGATATGATGAGAACCACACCACCACCACTAGTGAAACGAAGGGGTTATAATGACGTCACCTCATACGTTATGATGACGTATCCTCCTCAAACTTGAGGGATTATTGAGAGTCTCGAACAGGTCTTCGGCATTGAAAGGGAGATACTTTTGCTGCCAACTTGATTGAATGAAAGGTTAGCTAATTGACAATAAAACTTTGGAGGTGTATATTTTATATATTTTGAAGAAATCGGAATGAATAATTCTTTTGATAAAATTTTAAATTTAATGTTTGGTTCACACAATGAAAGTAATGGAATCCTTTTTATTCCATTTAATTCCACAATTTAAGGAATTCATCATTTCTTGACTTAAGTAAAGGAATCGAATTCCTAACTACCAACCAAACGCATAGACAAATTTCATCAAATTACGTTCAAATTCCTTCAAAGGTAAATTCCTTCGATGCATGGACTTCAATTCCATTAAATTTCATCATGCGAACCAAACGTTCCCTTAGGTTTTTAGGGCTCGTCCTCTTAGTCCACCGATTCGAGTCTTTGCAAAACCACAGAAGATCTTTCTAGTTGTTCCTAAATTACATGCGAACAGATCAGGACGCCTATGATTGAAAAAGAATGACTCAATCAAGTGCTTGTTTTTTTCTATTTGGTTCTTTGTATACTCCACTTTTGACTTGGTGATTTTGAAATACACAATATATATCCATCAATTAATTCGTGATACATTATAATTTTATCAAAAATAATAATAATAATACTATACCAGAAGTTGATTGGTAGGACATATTTTGGTTCTAGGGTTCAAGTTTATTTATTAATTAAATGCATATATACTAAGATACGGATCAATGGTATCCAATAAAAACTGAGCATAAGATATCTTATTTAATAATAAGACGATTAATGACTCGATAATTGTCGTGGAAACAACTCATATATATTAAAAATTAAAAGTAAACCCAAATCTCAAACAAAAAAAACCGGAATTCTTGAAGGTATAAGCCCAGATCGAAATTAGTCGATCAATTAGTTATCTTTTTAATCTCATTGCATATATATGATTAATTAAAGAGACCTGCGATGCCTGAAGATATCGATATCGTTATCGTTATTCGTTCTTTGCCTCTTAACACACCCGAAAGACGAATCATCATTCCCATCTGCATCATCTGTTTTCTCGATCACTGCCTTAAGAGCTTCTTCTATAACACTTATCCATTGATTCACCATTTGTGTATCACCATTACTAATATAATTATCTTCTTCTCCGGTTACAAACAAGACGGTCTTCACACGTCTTCCAAGTGTCGTGATCTCCGCTTTTAGGGTTCGCAATCGAAGCATTTTCAATGTCTTGATTAGGTCTGGCAAGAGATCTGATCGGTCCTCACAACATAATGATGCCCTAATCACAACCCTACCTTCTTCATCACATGTCTTGTCTATGATCAACTCGTTTATCTCTGTGGGAACTGGACCTTGTTCTTCGGCTATAATCGAGGTTTGACGTTTGAGCTCCTTCACGTGTTGAATCACTTCAGCGAGTAACGAAGCTTTGTCCGTCTAAAATAGTTACCCCATCCATCGACATTTACATTAGTCGTCTCAAAATTTATATCGAAAACATGAAATTCGTACTAAAATTCACCAAATATTGATTCTACTCCATCCGTCACAAAATAAGTGTTCATAATTGAAACGACACAGATTTTTAGTATGTTACACATGCATAATTATTACATTTTTTTGTTAACCAAATGACATCTTTACCGTTATTTAATTTCTCTCTTTTCACAATTTTTAAATATTTGTGTATTAATTAAGGGTAAAGTTGAGAATTTAGTTATCTAATTTTAAAAGTGGACACTTATTTTGGGACAAACTTAAATAAACATGTGAACATTTTTATGGGACGAATGGAGTATTAATTATTGATCGGTCATCAAAATTTGAAACCCTAATGTTCGTTTTCAAAACAAGTATAAAGAAACTTTTGATCATCCATTGAATTGAATCATACACCTTTTGCAAATGTGAAATGGTAATGGTTAATGTATGAACACATTGCACATCTTGTACGCCATGTGTGTATGAATGTGAAAAGTTATAAAGAAAAAAGATGGTGTTTATATTTTAAGTACAGAAAGCAAGTTTTAATTATATATATATGTTATAGAATTTTATAATTAAAGAAAGAACACAATTAAAGACTTACTTTGGTGGTATTGGGAAGTAAGCTGCGAAGCTTCGTGAGATGATTATTGATTCGTTCTCTTCGTCTTCGTTCGGCTTCACTATGGCTTTTCGAGGCGGCTACAGCTTTAGCATCCACCATCTCTTGAGCAGTCATGATCTTATTACCGTTTTCAGCTGGCTGAACCCTAAATGGGTCGGATCCAGGTTGAACCACCTGGAACCCTAGGTGATGGTCTGTTGATGGTGATGTAGTACTAGTACTACCCTGATCATAAGCAAACTGCAAACCATCAACCACCCTCTTAAAGAAACCACCGTGGGATGATAATGATGACGGTGGAGAAGATGGTGGTGGAGGGAGGAGATAGGGGTGGTGGTCACCGGTTGTGGGTGGAAGAAGACGGTTGAAGTGAAGTGGTTGAGGTAGAGTTGTGGTTGTCCATGAAGATGGGCGATGATGATGCATGATTATAGGGATTTGTTGTGATGGTGGGAACATGAAGGTGGTATTATTACTAGTGGAACAATCTTGAATACCCATGGGTTTGATGAATGGTTAATTTGCATGTGTTGATGAAGAGAGTATGAAAAGAAGTAGTATTTGGATGATAGTGAGGGCAAAAGGGATGTGACTCTTAAAAAGGGAATAATAGAAGCAATTCTTTCATTTTATACACTTTACTTTTTGCTCTATGTGTCTCTCTCTAAAATGGGTAGGTTTTGTTTTTGTTAGGTTGTAAGTAGGAAGGGAAAAAGGGGGAGTCACACAACCTTTTTATCCTTATCTTAGACCATCTCTAACCATAACAACAACAACAAAATACCCAAAACACTAAAAATGGTATGTCTTTAAACACACACAAAAAAAAAAAAAAAATCTAATTTCAACCATACTTTAAAAAACACCATATTTATAGATCTCACTCATTTGTATTTAATATAAAAATTTACATTCGAGACAATTGTATTAAAAATTAGAATTTAAATGAGAAGTGAGAAATGGTGGGCGACACCCATTTGCCGTGTGAATAGTTACACAACATATTTGCCGTCTTCTTCTCCTTTTCTCTCCGACCGGCAAAAAGATTTACCGTTTTAACGGTCGATTGGAATTCATCACCGACAAATTAAGGTTTTTACCGTATGGTTTAAGATGCTCTACAAATTAAACATCAAGCCAAAAATTTCGAATTTGGTTATTTAAGGAGTGAATTACATTTTTTTGTTAATGGCATATGTTTTTTTAGAACCGCAAATTTACTAAAGAAAAAAGCTAGTGAAAGGCTAGGAACACATGACATATGTGAATTTAATGGGTTCTACAATTTTTTTTGTTCCTTTTTATAACGATCGTAAATTTTTTCTGTTAACTCCTTTTAAAAATTTTAATTTCTGTTAACCCATTCCTCACTCCTCCCTTTCTGTTTAAATCTTCTGCAGTTGTGGTGTGGTGACATATTTATGTTATGCCAATCCAACATGTGATCATCACCATGATGAGAAGTAGGGTGTGATTTATTTATTTATTATTGGGAATTTAATTAAGGGAAATTGACCGAAATGGGCCAAACCGGGAGAGGGATTGGCCTCTTAGCCATCCCTCTCCCTGACTTGCAAAAATGTCCAAAGGGACGCACCATGAGTCCAAAGGAACGCACCATGAGTCCAAGGACGCACCATGAGCCCCTACACATAGTCTTAATGAAAACAAGTAATTTCTCCTAGGGGCTCATGGTGCGCCCTAGGACTCATGGTGCGTCCCTTTGGACATTTTTGCAAGTCAGGGAGAGGGATGGCTAAGAGGCCAATCCTTCTCCCGGTTTGGCCCATTTCGGTCAATTTCCCTTTAATTAAAATGTCCTAACTTGAAAAATCAGCACTTAAAGTGCCCCAAATCTTGTCATTTTTGCCAAAATACCCCATATGTCCGCGTTTTTAGTCCTCGTTTTTGAAAAAAACGAGGGGTTCACTATTTGGGTCCTCGTTTCGGTTAAAACGCAGGGTTGATCCGCATGTAGTGTGAAAATACAAGGGGTTAGTCCATGTTTTGTTGATTTCATGCAATTCAATACGCGGACATATGCAATTCAATTCAATGAATTGTTGATTTATATTATATATTTACAGTTTAGACCCCTATAATTATTTAGTTAGTTTATTTTATACCTTTTACTTTTCTATTATTCATTTTATACTTTTATCATATTAACACATATAATCGTATATTAACTAAAATACGTTAAAAAATACGTTTTAATTTTAACAAGTTATATCATTATAATCGTCTTCTCGATACCTTCAAAATAAGCCTAATATTGAATATTATTGGATTTAATTGTTTTTATTATATCATATATATTAAAATTTTATACACCTATAATTATTTAGTTAGTTTACTTTATACTTTATACTTTTCTATTTTTTATTTTACACTTTTATCATATTAACACATATAATTGTATATTAACTAAAGTATGTTAAATAATTTTATGATATATAAAAACGTATTTTTAATATATATGATATAATAAAATAATTAAATCCAAAAATATTTAATATTGGACTCATTTCGAAGGTATCGAAGAGACGATTATAATGGTATAACTTGTTAAAATTAAAACGTATTTTAGTTAATATACGATTATATGTGTTAATATGATAAAAGTATAAAATGAACAATAGAAAATTAAAAGGTATAAAATAAACTAACTAAATAATTATAGGGGTATAAACTGTAAATATATAATATAAATCAATAATTCAGTGCATATGTCCGCGTCCGCGTGAAATCAACAAAACGCGGACCAACCCCTTGTATTTTCACGCTACACGCGGACCATACCCGCGTTTCTACCAACAGGCGGACCCAAATAGTGCAACCCCACGTTTTTTTAAAAACACGGCAAAAAATGCGGACATATGGGGTATTTTGACAAAAATGACAAGATTTGGGACACTTTGGTTACTGCTTTTTCAAGTTAGGACATTTTAATTAAATTTCCTTTATTATTTCAAACAAAATTTAATAATTGCACAAATAACCACAAATTAATTTAAATAAATAAACACGATAATTTAATTAATTTTTATCCATTAACTTTCAAGTTTTCAACCATGAAGGGGTCCTAGATTCCTCCAAATAAAGCAAGATTACATAACTAATTAGTAATATTTGTGGCAAAGTGTGTATAATCGCAGTTAAAAGTACAATGATCATTATGACATGACCACATGTTGGGTAAGGGTTTCAAAGTTAATTATTAGAGCATCTCCAACAGCTTATCTATTACGGAGAAAATTGAGATTTTAGGTGTAAAATGAGCTCTAACAGCTTTACCAAAAACTTTCTCCAAAATGGAGAAAGTAGGTGAGAGAATACATTTTTCTCCAAATTTGAAGATATCCCAAAAATGATTACCAAGAGAGAGAAATTATTTTTTATTACATTCTACCAAAGAGAAAATTTTAAAATGAATTGTTTACGTGAGAGAAATAATATTTTATTAAATATATTGTCAGGATCGAATTCTTAACAAGAATAAATTCTCAGAAACTAATATAAAAAAAGTTGCGGAATAACACTTTGATATTCAATATAACAGTAAACCAAACAGTGTATAATCAACAACTTGTAAACTTGTATTCAATTATCAAATCAATAGATTACACACTCAACCTCAATATTGATGAACATACTCACCAATACGAATTCTACTTCTCTAGAATTAGGATCTATGCCTTGAGGTTGATTTTCTCTAAAAAATAGAATTAATGAATAATTCTTAAAAAGTTATTTCACTATTCTAAACAATACAATATATATACTGAAGATAAAAGATAATTACAATTTATACAATATCTCCAGAATATCTTCCATCATTATCTCTAAGCTTCCATGAATATCTTCAGTTTATCCAGCTGTCATCCTTTCCATACAGATCTCCATCTTATAAGCAGTATTAATCATAAGCAGCATTAATACTCTGAGCAGTATTAACTCTAGCAGTACTAACCATGCTCAGCAGCATTAATCTCTTCAAGCAGTACTAACTTTGAACTAGCAGTACTAATCTTGTTGAGCAACATTAACCATCAACTAGCAGCATTAATAATCAGCAGTACTAACTAGAAGTATTAACTGTTTTCTTCTAGCAGCATTAACTTTGTTCCAGCAACATTAATTTTGTTCCAGCAGCATTAACTTTGTTCCAGCAGCATTAACTTTGTTCCAGCAGCATTAACTACAACTGGCAGCATTAACCACAGAAGTAGTAACCATGTTGAACTAGAAGTAGTAACCATGTTGAACTAGAAGTAGTAACCATGTTGAACTAGAAGTAGTAACCATGTTGAACTAGAAGTAGTAACCATCCTTGGCATATTTCAGACCCAACAATCTCCCCCTAACTTAACTTTTCAAAACTGAGAAGTTAAGTTCTTTAACATAGGGTCTTTATGATAATTTCAAAACTTTCTGCAATTACTAGTTCTTCTTGATTCAGTTTCTGCTGTTATCTTCTTTTCTGTTTCTGATGTAGTTACTGCTTTATTCCAGCTTCTTCACTTATCTCCCCCTCAAAATAAGATTTCATATCAATACAAACTTTAATTTTCTTCTTTTTCAGTACCAGCTTCTTGATATGATCTATCTGCTAGTGATAAGAAGTGATCACCTTTTCATCTCTTTTATCTCCACAATTTGATTATGAACTTTCAAACTAATTGTACCAAGTGTATCCATCAATTCTTTGTAGTTAAACTATCCTCACCTCCTTTAGATGTGATTATCACCTTTGAAGGATCATTGGAATCATTTTCCATCAATTCATTGTAGTTATATCTGTCCGCACCTTCTCCAGGAGTGTTACCCCCTTTTGAATGATCATTGGATCTTTTAGTAGAGATCTTCTGCCTAACAGAAGCACCTTCTACTCCCTTGGTTTCTTGGCACCTGGGACCTTTAGATAATTACTCATCTAAAGTTGCCATGGGGAAGGTCTTAGATATGTTCACACTGTCCTGTCGTGCACTTTGTGCAAAGTCAGTAGTGTGAGCTTTACAACCCATATGCTCTTGCATCTCCTTATTGAGCACCTTCTTGAGGTTGGGAGACACCCCTGTGGTTTCCCTATGGATATTCTCTAAAGGAGAATCCTCCCTTAGAGGGCTTAAAGGCTTAGTGGGTGAAGATACAAGAAGGGAAGGAGCCTTCTTTACCTGTTTTCTTTGATAAGTTTGGGTGATTGGTGAAGTTGGCTTATGAAGTAGAGACTGGGGAATTGATATAGAGTAGGAAGGTTGGGATTGACTAGTAGTGGGTTGGTCTAATGGGGGCCTTGACCCTGCTGTCATACCTTCATCAGTGTGGGACACCACCATCATTGTAGAGAACAATGGTGTGTCAACTCCTTCCGAGTCCCTAGCAGATCTTCTCATATTTGAGAAGACCTTGCCTTTAGGGGGTTTAGGTACATATATCTCATTAAAATGAGGTTAATCCGACAATTCCTTATTAAGTACTTATTGTACAAACCTTGGATACAGATAAAAGCTTTTTGATTGATATCCAGGTTTGACATTAAATCATTGAAGATCATTTTAGGTATAGAAAACTTACATTAGCAGTAGTAACACTTATCAGCAGCATTAACACAGACTGGCAGTAGTGACACATACCAGCAGCATTAACACAGTCTGACAGTATTCACTGAACTAGAAGTACTAACTACCTTTCAGTATTAGCAACCTGAAACACTTATAGACACAAGGTTAGTAGTACCATATACCATAAAATTTTCAAAAGTTACTTTATCTTTTGAAACTATACCTTTTTCACTTTTCTTACCTTCTGCTGGGTCAAAAGTAACATGTCCTCCATCAAATATTTTGAAGAATTTGAAGGCAGTCCATGTTCCTTGTTATGTGCCAAGAGCAACCATTATCTTCATTCCAAATGCTCTTCCTTTTGTGCTTTTGGTTGCCCTGCACACTTGATAAATCAGTTAGTCTTTGAGGGAACCCAAGCCAAAGTGGTCTTGGGTTGTCCTTTCTCATTTATATAATCTGTCAGTTTGGTCTGGATGAGTTGTTTAGGAATCTCATGGCTGGAATACTTTGTCATGATTATAGGCTTTACAACATTAATACTAGTAGAAGCACTATCCTTGTTAGCAGTAGTATTAGTTGCAGCAACACTATTTTTGTTAGCAGTACTATCTGGGATAGCAGTACTAACAGGTTTCTTTACAATAGGAACCCAAACTTGAACAAAGTTGTTTGCTTTCTTTGTCTTTAAATTACTCCTTGGCTTATATGGAGCATTTTTCTTTGTATTAGAAAACTTGTTCTGAGCATGATACTTTTTAGGTGCTCTTTTCTCAGCCATTTGATTCCTTCTTTGATTCCTATAACCAAAAGAGTTTTGTGGTTGTCTTTGAAAAGTGACTCTTTGGTTGATAGGGTTGAAATAACAGTGTTTGGCAAGATGATTCAATTTGCCACAGATAAAACAAGGTTTTGGTCTATTGATTTTACTCAAATCAACCCCTTGTTTTTGTGCCCACTGATTATTCCAGTTTCTCTGATTTCCCCTTGGTTTATCATGTTTTTGGGGCTCAGATTTATTGCAAGAACACTGTTTACAAGGGACAGGATTCACAATTGTGGTTTGCTTATAATGGACCTTCTCAGACTTTCCCTCAGTCTTTTCTATGTCCTTATACTTGATCCAAGCCTTTCCACATCCCCTCATTGGTGATAATGTTATTTTCTAGAGGAATCTCACCACTCACAGTGTTCTTCTTACTCTTTTCATTAAAGTTTTCTTCTTCAGAGTCTGTTTCAACCACCACTTTGTCTAATGGATCTACCTTAGTGGCTTCATCAGACAATTCCTTCCTATTCTTGGTCTCTAGCAAGTCTGATATAGGAGGGATGTAATTGTTGTTGTATGGTGGTGGTGTGGTGTTATAACCTATTCCTCTTCTAATTTTGTCATGGATTTGAGTTTGGAGCAAAGAGTCCATTGCTTTAGAAGCATTGGAAAATTTCTCAATATCCAGCTTGGCTTTCTCAAACTCACTCTTTATCTTCTCATTCTCTTCTTTAGACTTTTTCAGCTGAAGTTCTAGGTCATTCTTCTCCCACTTCCAGTAATTTGTATCATAAGAATGTTGAAGTTCATTGGCTTGGAAAACTTTGATCTGTTCCTCAAAACTCTCAACAATTCTTACATAGTCTTTTATATCTCTCTCTAATCTTTTAAGGTCATCACTCATTGTTTGGTTGTGATCCCTGTACCTTTTAACAGTTTCCATACAGGTTTTAGAGCAAAGATTAGACATTACCTCTGTGGGGATTTCTGTGCTTGAAGAATCTGAAACTTTAGCCATTGATGATTTCTGATTTCAAGGAAGAATGATGATTGCAGGTTTCTGAGAATACTTGCTTTGATACCACTTGTCAGGATCGAATTCTTAACAAGAATAAATTCTCAGAAACTAATATCAAAGAAGTTGCGGAATAACACTTTGATATTCAATATAACAGTAACCCAAACAGTGTATAATCAACAACTTGTAAACTTGTATTCAATTATCAAATCACAAGATTACACACTCAACCTCAATATTGATGAACAGACTCACCAATACGAATTCTACTTCTCTAGAATTAGGATCTATGCATTGAGGTTGATTTTCTCTAAAAAATAGAATTAATGAATAATTCTTAAAAAGTTATTTCACTATTCTAAACAATACAATATATATACTGAAGATAAAAGATAATTACAATTTATACAATATCTCCAGAATATCTTCCATCATTATCTCTAAGCTTCCATGAATATCTTCAGTTTATCCAGCTGTCATCCTTTCCATACAGATCTCCATCTTATAAGCAGTATTAATCATAAGCAGCATTAATACTCTGAGCAGTATTAACTCTAGCAGTACTAACCATGCTCAGCAGCATTAATCTCTTCAAGCAGTACTAACTTTGAACTAGCAGTACTAATCTTGTTGAGCAACATTAACCATCAACTAGCAGCATTAATAATCAGCAGTACTAACTAGAAGTATTAACTGTTTTCTTCTAGCAGCATTAACTTTGTTCCAGCAACATTAATTTTGTTCCAGCAGCATTAACTTTGTTCTAGCAGCATTAACTTTGTTCCAACAACATTAACTACAACTGGCAGCATTAACCACAAAAGTAGTAACCATGTTGAACTAGAAGTAGTAACCATCCTTGGCATATTTCAGACCCAACATATATAAAATATTTTAATAATATAATCAATGATTTAACTCCAAAATGGGGAAGCTGTTGGAGATTGTTGTAATTTTTTTTGAAGATTTTGACTTTTGATTCTTCATTTTGGAGAAATTTTAAAAAAGTTGTTGAAGATGCTCTTACATGCTCTTTCGTTAGATAGTCAAGTCATATATATGCATTCATGTGTATGCATGTAAATACCAATTATTCGTACAATATTTATTATGAGATTGAAGATTTTATTCTAAACTGAGAGTGAAAATTTGATGGAAAATTCATCATTAAAAAAGAAAATGTGAACTGTATTATAAGTATTATTTTTATTAGTAAGGTTCAATATTTGTCATGTAAATATTTAATTATCGACTACATTTGAGCATGCTTATAATTAGTATTTAAAAAGTTATATATGTATACAATAACTAATAATTTGTAAACTTAAATTTCAAAAGATTATGTATTAATGAATAACAGCTAATAATTAATAGTAAAGTGTTTTTAAAAATGTTTATCTAAATATTTAGAGTTAAATGCAAAATTGGTTCTTGTGGTTTACATAAATTAACAAGTGGGTAACATCATTCATGTTGGGAGAGATTTAGAAAGAATTGGGATTAATTTTAGAGAGTCGTTTGGCAAAAGATTAGGCGATGGCGGCTTTAAGTCGTGTAACATCCTGATTTTTATCCCAATTGAAGAAAAGTGTTGAACTGGTGAATTGGTGGAGGAAGAATCAAATATGGAGTATGGCTATAGTGGCATGTGATTGTGACATTTATCACAATAGCACCAATGGTACTAAGAGTATGATCGTCTCGGCTATAGTGACATGTGGTTGTGACACTTGTCACAATAGCACCAATGGTACTGAGAGTATGGTCATCTCGGCTATAGTGTCATGTGATTGTGACACTTGTCACAATACCACTGTGAGCGGAAAATCGTATAGGTCCACAAAGTGACCACTATGTTGCCAAAGTGGCGGTGCAAATGCACACCGGACACTATGATCGCTATTAAGTAATAAAGTGGTAGAGTACCAAGATCGTTTCCACAGGGACTAGTCAACTAAGAATCAGAGAACTTTCATGAACTTCTAGTGCTTGTTTGAGTTTTGAGAACAATATCAATATTTGTGAGTCTTTAAGTAAGCTAAACAACGATTAAGATAATTTACAAGATAAAAGATAGGATGTAGGTATAAGCATTAACTAAGACAGATGTAGTAACAATATGGTTAGAAACAAAGTGACACACAATATCTCTGAAAACCCCTTTCTCTCGAAAGTGAGTTTCCTCATAAAGTGGCCACGTTGCACCCACAAAGTTGCCACTTTCGCTGACTCAAGACTTGCCGACTTAACTAAGTAAACCTCTAAGAATTTCAGTTCCACCAGTATGGATATAGAAGCTCAAATCTCTTTGTGACACCTATATCGACCGACATTTTGAACCTTAGTTAAAGTCATGCAAAAACCCGTATCTCTATGTGGTTATAAAAGACTTTCTCAGATCTTCTTTGCATCACTCAAGCCGTATTTCGGATCCGCCCCTCTCGAGATCTAAGTTCTAATATTAACACTAACAAGTGATCAGTTTGTCCACGTTGAGTTGAAGTCCCGACTCAAGCAACCAAGTCTAAGAGTTAGCAATGATGGCAACACCCAAGTGTTGCTTACTAGTCTTAGCCTTGGCTCATACTCACACCCAAAGAGGTGTTTATTTCATAATAAAAATAAAAGACATGAGAGAATAATTAATGAGAATACATGAACATAAATTGCATAAATAAAACTTAAAGACTGTCACCAAAGTGGCGACAGTTGTTACACGGAAATTAAATTACAAATAACTTAAATGCAACTACACTACAAGCTTTAAATGAGAGAATGTAAATTAAATGCAAAGCTCCAGGTTAAAGGAAATGCTCTTGGAAGTGATTCCCTTCAAATGATGCCCCAAGCCTCAATTTATAATGTCAATGAAGAAAAAATGATGATTTGACAAATCCCAAAAAGTAGCTTTTGGGAAGAGTATTGAAGCTTCCTTTGACTTTCACCTTTTGTCTTTTTCCTTGATTATTCTTGTGAAAGATCAACATACTCTTTCTTTTACTTCAAAAGGCAACTTTCCAAAAATGACCAAGACTTATCCACAATTTTCAGCCCACATCGCCACAGTGGGGACAAAGTGGCCACGTTCTGCACAGAAAGTTAGTAAAACCGAAATTTTGCATCCTTGAAACTGCATCAAAAAGTTTGAACAATTTAGACCAAATGAATGAGGTAAAGGGCAAAATGGGTAAGAATGTGGTAAAATGAATACGAAAAGAGAGGAAATAACTCTCAAGATTTGAGATTTATCAACCACCAATGGTACTGAGAGTATGATCGTCACGGCTATGATGACATGTGGTTGTGACATCTGTCACAATAGCACCAATGGTACTGAAATTGTGGTAGTCCCGGTTATATTGCCATACAATTGTGACATATGTCACCATAGCACCGCCATTACCGAGTGTTTAGTCGTCCCAACGAATGTGCCATGAAATTATGACAATGGCACAATAACTGGCATAATAACATCATATGTACCAAGAAAACGGTCGAGGAACGGCCGGGAAAACGGTTAGGGAATGATCGAGAAAAGGGTCGAAAAACTCGCGGTACGGGTCATGCTATAGTGTCCGACGTTTTTGTCAGTGGCACTATTGGATGTCAAGGCCGCCAAGGTGGTAAAATGGCTTTCGGTACTTTGGGTGACCTTACCATGCGTTTGTGACATGTCACAATCGCGGTCGGGGTCCAGAGGGTTAAATGCCCGATTTTCTTAGGTTTTATCACTGTTCTAAAAAACTCGCCGCACAGCCGCCATGACATGCCATGGCACCAAGGCTTGTGTCTCACGCCACGTTAAGCCTGTGGCACGCCATGCCCTAATGCGCAGTTTTTGTAATGTGATATTT
Organism: Arctium lappa; assembly: GCA_023525745.1. Classification (NCBI taxonomy): domain Eukaryota; kingdom Viridiplantae; phylum Streptophyta; class Magnoliopsida; order Asterales; family Asteraceae; genus Arctium; species Arctium lappa. The sequence goes on from CM042050.1 coordinate 14,887,904, forward strand.
GGTTTTTCTTTATGTTTTTAATGTTTTATTTGCATGTTTTAAATATATAGAACCTAACTAAACTTGCTTATTACTATTAAGTCATTGAGTATCACACCAAAACATATGTTTTTATATATAATATTATATATAAATTAGAAATTTGACGCCATAAGTCACGCCTTGAAAACGCCATGGCTTCGCCGTGGCTCCTAAGGCTTGAGGCTTGGCCTCGCCGCCACGCCACGCCTCACGCCATTTAGAACCTTGGGTTTTGTTCATTTCATCATATCTCTTTCATTTCTACTCCATTTTGAGCGATTCTTTTTGCTATGTTCTTGATTTTGAGAGCTTGTTGAGACTAGATCAGTAGGGTTGAAGTATTTGGTGGATTCAAGAGCGTTTGGTATTAGTAATCTTCTTATCTCTCTCAAGTTTAAAGTTAAAGTTTGATGTGTTCTTCATTTTCTCTCATCTCCTTTGCATGTTGTTTTAAGTTTTGGATCTTTGGAGGTGAATGAAACACTTTGCAAGTTTTTGATCTAAGAGTTGGGAGGTATTTCTTGTAGATTTAAGTTTTCACCAAGAAAAACTCAAGTTTGGGGTAAAAACCTAGATTTAGCCTAAATCTAGCAAGGTGAGTTGCTTCGTGAAAAATTTGTCCATGCCAAAAATGTCCCTTTTGAAGTATTTACGTATTTTACTTGAAAATTATCATATGTTGGAATATTTGATGAGTTTTGATCATTAAGAGTATTTGATCTTATAAATCTTGTGAAACACTTATGTTTTGGATTTTTGGAATTTCGATAAATAAATCGTAGGTGTGTGTGTTTCAATGATTTATTTGGTAAATGAAGATTATTTGGTGACAATGCATTGTTAGTGTGTGTGTTTTGGAAAAATGCATATTATTGCTTTATGGGACATTTGGATATATAATTGGTATGGTTTTATTCAGAGAATGATTTGTCCCAACTAAAGTTGAGTTTTTAGAGATTGATCATGTTGTGGAGCTTGTGGTTGCATAAACATGGGTCAAATACGTTTTATCACATATCATTTTTATTAACTAGTCAATTGATTTGTTGAGCTTTTAGCACAGTTTTGACTCCGAAGAGTCTTGTGGACATTCGTCTGGTTTTAATAGTTCAATGCAGAACTTTGGATATGGTTTGCATTTTATTGGAGAATACATGTTTTGAGTGTGTGTGTGTGTCATTCAATTGGAGTCATGTATTTTAGACTATAATGCATTAGATCCATAGGCATACGAGTCAGTCATATTTGGATAGTGAGGAGTCTTGATGTTCTTACTTTGGGAAAAATGCCCGAGTAGGCGTTGTTATCGTCCTGGTTGTGGAGATGGACCTTTATGGATCAGACTCTGAGACTGTGAGTTTTGTGATTTTGATGTTCTAACTCTTATGCATGAGGGTTAGGCATCTTGGGTTATCAAGTAAGGAGTTGAGACTCATATCTTGAATGTTAGGGAATATACACTAAAGGTTGAGTGGTAACCTTGAGGTTGGAACTTCCCTAGAGAACGAACATGCAATAAGATCAAGTATCCTTGAGGTGGAGCCCAATGAGCCGTGCGCACTAGAGGTACTGTGTTCTTGAAGTGACACCCACATTGAGTGGGTGCACTAAAGGAATTGGGGAATTGAGGTGTAGCTTAAAGAAGCATTCAAAAAAGTCATGATATGAGGTGTAGTTCGATAACATAGATATGTGGCTTAACTTTGTGTTCCGCCACGTTCAGTGGAAACGGGTCTCCCCCATCACCAAAAGGTGTTGTTTTGGGCATTGAGTATTATACCTGTTTTCGGTGACGTTTTGAGTATGGATTGACATCTATGATTTGTGGTTTTGTATTATTGAGTTTTACACATGTTTTTGGGTGATTTGGATAATAGAGTCTTATCTATGTTTTCAGGATTTAGACATTTAACTTCATTGTGTCTTGGAGTGAGTGTTAAGTTTTGAATCCGTGTTAAATGGGTGTTTTGATTTGTGTTTTTCATCACGAGAATAGTGGGTATGGAAATATATTTCTTTTATGATAAATGCATTACTTAACAAGAAGTTATGTTTTAAATAAGCCTTCTTACAGTTTTACTATTTTTTATTCATGATGAAAACTGCTTGAACTCACTAGGCGTTAGTAAAACCTTTTTATTTGTCGGCATGTGCATCAGGTTCTTGTTGGGGAATGGTACTAGCGACACCATGAAGAGTTGAGTGCTAGTTAGATTCACGAGAAGAGTGTAACTATTGGATGGATCCTTCCGCACTTTTGGAGATAGTAATTGGTAATGGGTTTAGTAACACTCGACCTTTATTTTGTCTTTGTATAAGACTTGGGTAAATAATTGTAAAAGTTAAATATAGAATTTAGTTTGAGGTATCTGAATAATTGATTTGTAGAAAGGGATTTATCCTTTATTTGATGTATCATTAGAAATTTTAAGTTAGTTGCTCTTTCCAAATTTGAGGGTGTTACAGGTCGTTCTGGATGGACAAGTGGTTGGGTAACTTCAAGCTTTGTGATCGATTCCAACGATTGTTTAGTTTAGAGGGAGATAAGGAGGTGTCAGTGATGAGCATGTTGGAGTTGTGGGATGGAGGGTGGTTGTGGTCTTGAGGTTGGTGTAGCGTTCAGAAAGGGAGAGCTTTAAATGATATAGATGAGTTAGAAAGGTTGGCTCATAATCTTAGACCATTAAGTAATTGGAGAGACAAATGGATGTGGTTTTTGGGTGAGGCTGGGGCATTCTCGGTTAAGGGGCTCATGGATTTGGTTGATAAACAACTTGTTCGTCATACATCTCATTTCAACGAAACTAAATGGTGCAAGCTCGTTCCAAAAAAAGTTTGCATATTCGTATGGCGGCTAAGGCATGGCAGGATTCCAGTTTGTTCAATGTTGGAGTGTCTTGGTTTTGACCTTCACTCGTCCTTGTGTCCTCGATATGGGGATGAAGTTGAAAGTGTTGATCATTGCATGGTCTGTTGTAAGCAGATCACTAATGTATGGGCAAAAGTTGATGAGGTGGTGGGGTTTAGTTTCCTTCCATGGAATATCATCCCTTAATAGCTTCTTCTTCAAAGGGATTTTGACAAGCGGTTTTGTGGACTGCTATGTACATAATTTGGAGTTTTCGTAACAAGGTGGTGTTTTCTGATCGGCCACCTCCAACCTCTGACTTGGCTTTCGATATTCAGCTTCTTTCATGTCGTTGGTTATCTAATCGTGTTATAGAGTTTAGGTACATTTGACAGAATTGGTGTTGCACTCCCGGATGGTGTCTTTTTTTGGTTGCCTTTTTATTTTGGTGTTGGTTTCTTTTTGGTTTGCTTTCTGCATCTTGCAGAAAGTTGTCTATGTATTTTTCTTAGGTTTGGTTTTAATGAAATTGCGGCCTTTCAAAAAAATAATTAATGCCATCAATTAAATTTCCGTTTGTGAGAATTAATTTTTTCCATTAACCCTTTTCTCCCTAAACTTTCATTTTTATGATAGATTTGGTACCTCAAACTACATACTTTTAATTTTTATAACAGATTTGGTTCCTCCCTCAACTTTTATTTTTAGGATTTCATCCCTCCCTCAAGTTTCATTTTTAGGATTTTGTCCCGCCATTTAATCAAATATAATTTGGTGACATAAAGATATACCTTTTAAATATAATGAACTTATGATAAATGTTTTGTTTTGATTAGTTGAAAATTAAAAAAAAAACTAAATATCCGACAATATATTAGATAATAAGATATAACTACTCAAATTTTTACTATTCATCATAATAACACTAATCATTTTCAACCGTTTAATGCTAAATTATAACATTTTTATATATTTAATATATATATATATATATATATATATATATATATAGAGAGAGAGAGAGAGAGAGAGAGTCGGGTTCAAACGAGAACAATACCTATTTAAAAGAATACGAGAACTAACAAAATCATTAGTGATTTTACATTAACACACGAAAAAAGGACTTTGGCCGTGACTTCAGGTCCGCGTGGCTTTTTTCCGCGTTAATGTAAAATCACTAATGATTTTGTTAGTTCTCGTGTTCTTTTAAATAGTTACTATCTATCTATCTATCTATCTATCTATCTATCTATCTATCTATCTATAGAGAGAGAGAGAGAGAGGTTTAAGGAAAAACCTCAAAAAAATGGAAAACTGAAGAACACTCTAGTAGTCATTCATCTGGACGGTATGCACTTGTGCATACAAGTAATTTATAACATGCACATGTGCATATGCACACATGTGCATAAAAACCAAAAAACTAATTAATTATTGTATGCACAAGTGCATACCGTCCAGATAGAAGGCTACCAGGGTGTTCCTCAGTTTTTTCTTTTTTTGAGGTTTTCCCAAGGTTCAGGGGAAACTCTTATATTCGAATCTTTTATCACGATTTTTTTCCAGAAACATAATAAATATGAAATTAACAGCTAAAAACTAAGAAAATGATTGAAACAAAATTCAAACATTCGCCTGGGATGGAAGTCGTCCAAGCCAACTCTACCGAATTAATTTGTCTTATTATTGTAATTTCAAAATATATACGATGGCATGCAACATTACAATAAAGTTGCACCTTTCACTAGCCTAATTTTTTTAACATACGACAGAGGAATGTAGCGGTGACATGTGCCACCGTATCTTATATTAATGAACTAGGTCCGCCCCTGCCTCCGGTTCACAACCTATGTAACACCCCGAATTTTCGTTTGGTTTTGCGATGTGGTTTTAAAGAAAAGAGGTTGATGTTTCTGTCTACAGGGCGCACGGGTCGTGCGCCATCCTTCAGAAAATGCGCACGGGTCGTGCGCATGAAACAGTGTGCGAGGCAGTGAAAAACGCACGGGCCGTGCGCCCTACTCTTTGGAAAACGCACGGGCCGTACGCTGTGTTGGGAGTTGTGCAAATCCTTGGCTAAATATCTCTTTTGTGAGATTTCTTTTAGAAATCTCAGATATTTTCTCTCTCTCTCCTCTTTTTCTCTCTTTTCTTCTTCGATCTTCAAGACTCGTTTGGTTGCTAGTTTTCGATGCTTCTAGCGAGGGGTCGGTGTTTTAAGCTTCACCTCTACGTCGTGGTCATTATCTGGTTTTCCGGGTTTTATTCTGAAAACCTACCGGTGAGTTCCTACTATCATTTTACAAACTTTATACATGTCAAAACTCTTATTTGCGAAATCTAAAGTATTTCTACGGTATGATTTTATGTTCTCTACATTTTGTTGTAAATAAAGTTTTTGGTGATTCTCGGGGTTCCCGGTCAGTTTTGACCAAAATGACGGGTTCCGCCCTATTGAAGTAAAATGATGTTTTACTTGCACATTACGTGATTATGTAAGAAGAATGTTTATGTGAAACACCTCAAAAATCAGAGTAAATTAAAACCTGGAAACCTGACAATATAACGAATGTAAAACCATAACTTTTCATAAATGTGATCAGTCCTCAAGACTATACAATCCTATACAAGGATTTCATCAAAAGAATGGGACTTAACAATGCCCAGTAACAATACTAATCAACTCCAAAAACCTCGAGACTCAAAACTCGTCTCTCCAAAAACCCCGGCAACCCACCGCTAATGGAAACCTGATACACATACCATTTGAGAAAAAGTGTCAGACTTAAAGCCTGGTGAGAACATACAGTTTATAAAGCTCAACAGATAAAACATTTGCAACAAGATAACATTTCCAAAGAGGTTAAATTTATAATCTAGGTCCTTGCCACAAGCGGGCTTTTTCGTTATAAACATGCCACCAAAGGACCGAAAACAAATCTTTTTACCAAGGCTTGTGGCGAAACACAAAGTTAGGCCGACAAACCGAGTTACGAGCTAAACCAATTGGAATCCGCGGATACGAATCACATAGTCCGTGCTTCAACGTGAGATCAAGCCCCAAGCGCAAAACCAAGGTATACTCCTTCGCTAGGATCACTATGAACCATGGATAGTATCCGGCCTCACATAACCGTACCAAGTTGCCCCCGAGGAACAAGTGATCCATAGCTACAATTCTGGGGAATGTAACATCCCAACAAAACAGTCTACTCCAAAACCTAGGGATCCACTAGTAATGGTAAGGACTCGTCACAACAACGTATGTGACCAACCATAAATAAACATATGGTTACAAACACATTTTTATAAACAAAATGCTATTCCCAGTTCAACTTCCGGTAAGAATGAAAATCATTTAAAAGAAGTTCCTTTGAATATTTCTTTCGCATAAACGCACAGGTAAAACATCATTTTACTTTTAAAATAAGATAAGATCAAAAAGGTAACTTTTGATATGTATACAGTTTAAAATGATAGTAGGAACTCACCTCTGTTTCCTTCTTCTTAACGAGCGCTACCTATGATAACACCGAAAGAATCGGTAAGTCGAAATACAGATAAACCTCTCGTTACTTGAATAGGACTCAAAGACACAGAAGCTAACAACTTAACAGAACCTACACTGGTCAAAGGACCACACCGGTCGAACAACTACCCCGGTCGGACGACCCCCGGTCGAGCACAACCATTCGGTCGAACATCCTCGATCGAACAGGCTTCGGTCGAGCACAACCATTCGGTCGAACGACCACCCGGTCGAACAACCTCCGGTCGATCGACCATCGCCTTGTTCATCAAGAACAGCGATGCAGAACCCAGATTCAACCCAGATCCAAATGAGAAAATACTCAGATCTCAAAATGGAACGGTTCAAAACCTTCACAACGAGATTCTACACGGCTAAAAGCATTCAGATCAAAGCATTAAGCTAGATTCGTACCTCGATTTGCCCGAAATGATCGACCCAAGAAAACCAAGCTTCTCCTGCACTCTTCCTCTTCTCCCTGGCTTCTCCAACACAACAGATCAAAATGAGATATTAAGAAATATCTCAGATTTGATCTGTATATATATAGCCCAAGTTACATTATACCCCCTTGAACTTTGGGTAAAAGTCAACTTCTCACCCAATCCCAAAATTCAGGGTGTTACATTATGAACTCATTTTAATGATTTTCATTCTTACCAGAAGTTGAACTGGAAGTAGCATTTTGTTTATAAAATGTACTTATTACCATATATTTATTTATGGTTGGTCACATATGTTGTTGTGACGAGTCTTTACCATTACTAGTGGATCCCTAGGTTTTGGAGTAGACTGTTTTGTTGGGAGACTATATTCCCCAAATATGTAGCTATGGATCACATGTTCCGTGATGAGTTTATGGTACGGTTATGTGAGGCCGGTTACTAGCCATGGTTCATGGTGATCCTAGTGAAGGAGTATACATTGGTTTACCTTGGGAGCGCGATCTCACCTCGTAGCACGGACTCTGGGTTCATTGCTGAGGACTCCAAGTGTTTAGCTCATAACTCGGATTTGTGGTCTACTTTGTGTTACACCACTCTCCTTGGTAAAATGGTCCTTTTATCACCGTTTAAGAGTTTTGGACCGAAGAGGCCCGGTTGTGGCGAAATGTTATCTTTACGAACTAAACCTTTATGAAAAGATTTCTTTATGATACTGATGTTTATATCTTACGAGCTTTATAAACTGTATGTTCTCACCAGGCTTTATAGTCTGACACTTTTTCTCAAATGACGTGTATAACAGGTTTCCATTAGCGATGGGTGCCGGGGTTTTTGGAGAGACGAGTTTTGAGTCTCGAGGTTTTTGGAGATGTTTTAGTATTGGTGCTGGGCATTGTTAAGTCCCATTCTTTTGATGAAATCCTTGTATAGAATTGTATAGTCTTAAGGACTGATCCCATTTATGGGAAGTTAATGGATTTACCTTCGTCATTTGTCAGGTTTTCAATGTTTTAATTTACTCTGAATTTTATAGAACTCTTAAGATGGGTTAGTCTTAGAGTTGACGGAAAGTACGTTTATCAGGCGTTGTAGTAGTGGTGACAAGAACCGTTATGTGTTGTATGTTCATAATTTCACTTAGCTAATGTTATTATGAGGATACTGTACGTAATAGTGCTTGTATTACTGTTAATATGACAATTGGTAATGTGGTAGTACGTTTCCTTTGTGTTTATTCAATCTCTCTTATCTATGTCTCTGTTCTGTGAAACAGTTCAGTATGGTGAATACGCGTGGTAGACCGCGTACTCGTGTTGACGGACTGGAAGCGACAACCTCCACAGCTGATCAGCCGGAAGGAGTTGAGGTTTTCGTGCGTCCGCCAGTTCAACAAATACTAGGTGGGGGGCCAGAGGTCATTCCGCGTGTGGACCTGGCTTCGTCCCACCCAGTAATCAGGGATGCTAGTTCCCCGTCTGAGATGATGGCCAGCATGATGTTGGCAATGAGGGAAGAGATGGCAAAGCAGCAAGAGTTTCTGCTAAAAGTGATTGAGGACCGTGATGTGAACAATCGTAGAAGTGAGACGGTTGTGGAAAACATCGTAGCAGGTTCTGGAGGCGCTGGTACAGGGGTCAGGGCTGAGGAGAACAGGATTGTTGGTGCTCCGAGATATAGGAAAAGTTGTTCCTACAAATCCTTTTTGGGTTGCGGACCGCTAGAGTTCTCTGGTTCTGACGACCCGGTCTTGTGTGTGAAGTGGATCCGAGCGGTTGAGCAAGCTTTTGGCTCTTCCGAATGTGGTGATGATCAGAGGGTGCGGTTCGGTACCCAATTGCTGAGGGACACTACACTCATCTGGTGGAATATCATCCAATCCACTCTATCTCCTGAAGTGTTGGCCCAGTTGTCTTGGGCCGAGTTCAAGAAGAAGCTGCTAGAAGAGTTTTGCAACGAGAGAACGATGGACCGAATTGAGAAAGAGTTCCGGTCCTTGGTGAAGGGAAGCCTGACGGTGAGGGAGTACACCCGTCAGTTTATGGAGAAGCTGGGTCTGGTGGGGCACGCTGCCCCAACAGAAAAAGATAAAATGAAAGCTTATCTCAACGGCTTACCAGCGGACATGCAATCGATGGTCCATAATTTCTAAGCTTCTAACCTCCGAGAGATGGTGGAGGAAGCTCAATTCATGGAAGAGATGTTCGCGAAGAGCAAATCTGAGAATTCTGTGATAGTGTCTGATAAGAGAAAGTGGGAGAGCAGTTCAGTACCTCCCAAGCGGACCCGACCTTTTGTTGGGAACCGCAACTTCAGCCGTTATCAGGAAGCTAAGTGGTGCCCGAGGTGTCGAACCAAGCATCACGGTAACTATTACAACAATTCTCAAACTTGCTTCAAGTGTGGGAAGCCTGGTCATACTGTCAGAGATTGCCCGGTCAGAGGGATCATCTGTTTTGAGTGCAAGACACCGGGACACTCGAGGAAGGATTGCCCGAAACTTGTGTCAGGTAACGCGCCAGCAAGGAAGGAGAACCCTCCTAAGGTTCAGAGTCGAGCTTTTCAGATGACGGTTGAAGAAGCTAGAGCATCCGCAGATGTGGTATCTCACACCCACCCATGAATTGCGCTTCTCACGGGTTGATCTGATGAATCTCGGTGTATCTCATTAGTGTTGATCTTCAATTAGGATTGATCTAAGGGCCCAAATCTCTTCTTACGATTCTCACCATAACTTTCTTCTTACTGGAGCCCAATCCTATGTATACATATACATATATATATACATATACACACACACACACACACACATATATATATATATATATATATATATATATATATATATATTGCATGATATTTTCTAGGGATGTTCATCTAAACTGCCCATACCATGATACCACACCGCACCACAAAGCGCGGTTTAGAACTTCCGTGGTGCAGTTTACAGTTTTACATTTTTAATAAATTGCACTATGCAGTGAGGTTTGTGGTTTTGAATTATTAAACCGCACCGCACATTACATATATTATAAACCACTAGGTCTTTGGCCTAGTGGCCACCTTCCTTTCGTAAACGCTCCTACCTGTGGTTCCCTTACCAGGGTTCGAATCCGGAAGGAGACATGATGTCTTTTCCGGTGCAAGTCTATGAGGTAGGGCTTGTAGGGTCCACAAAAGTGGACCACGGGGCCTTGGGTCCCCGCCAATAAACCTTACATATATTATATACGTATATATTTTTAATTTTATACATTACACACACATATATATAAAATAATTGTAATATTTATGTAATTTATATGTATATGAGTATCGGACATGCGAGAATTTTTTATTTTTTTGGACTAATGTCACATTATCGTTGATTTTATAATAAAATTTTAATCTTATAATTATTAGATTGTAAACGTAAAATATGTTAGGCACAAGTCACATAACGTTTTTTTACGGTTTGAGATATTTGCGAACTGCGGTATGGTTTATGATTTGAAAAAATGCTCAAATTACTTATACGGTACGACTCAAGGTTTTAGCCCAAACCATTACGGCAAACACCTCTAATCTATTCTAAAGGTGGGGGTAGCAAGCACCAGTACGATCGCAAAAGTATAAGATTAAATGCTAGTCAAAAAGCAGTGGTAATAAAAAGCTTGCCATAATCATGATTTACAATTATTTTCATGCTTTTGAAATAAAGAAAAAACTGTCCCTTTTTGCAATCATTTGTTTAAATTTTGTTAAATAGTGTTTAGAGTATCCATAGTTGTATAACTTTTTCACCAATGTTTTTCATAGTTTTTTTTTCTTACGTGTTATTGTTATCTCAACAACTTAAAAACCTTTATATACTTCCACTATGTAAAAAACCTTAGCCAAGTTTTTTCATTAATTTTTTAGGCTATGTTTGGCAAAAAAAAGCTAGCTTATAAGCTAGTTTTTTTTTCTGGTACATGTTTGGATGACCATAAGCTAGCTTATTGAAAAGTTACTTATAGTAGCGTTTTGAAAAGCTAGCTTATCAGCTACCAGCTAGCTTATAAGCTAGCTTAAACTATTCAGGGTCCCACCATTTTAACTTTATATCATTTTTATTCTTATTTATAAAAATAAAAATACATTAAAATTCATGCAAATATATAAAAGTATGTACAATAAAATTAATAAAAAATAGGTTATTAAGAAATATATAAAAGTTATATAAAAAGTATGTAAAATAAAAATTAAAAAATATTAAACTTAAAAGTATGTATAACTGAAAATAAAAATTGGGTCAGTTATAATTATATAAATATGTCAAATTTGAGATATTATTTTAAAAATATAAAAATACAATTACTTTCATTATGTATTTATTTAATAATTATATTTAAATAGGATTACTTTAAATATATTAATAAATAAAACTGATTAATAAATAAAACTGATTAAATACGAAACTTTTATAAAATTTTATATAGTTAAAACTGATTAAATACGAAAAACCTACGAAAAAGCAGGTCGTGCAGTTACGACCAATAACGAAAAACCTCATGAAAAACTCAAGTGAAAAACCTCAAAAGGAGGTTTTTGGTTTTTAAAAAAACTCTCAAAAACCTTCTAATAACCACACTGTGGATGCTCTTATGATTGTTTTTAGAGATATTCTCATATTTAAACAATGCGAAATGGTTTTTTGTTTGGATTTCTATAATCCCCAATTTGGCAAATGCATTTCAATATTTATTTTACATTTCTAATATGCAATCTTCAATGAAAATTTTATTCTATATGATTGGCATACCATAAATGGATAATAAATAGTTTTTTTTATGTCTTTTTTAAAAGTTGTTAAAAATGTTATTCTGAACATGTTGCATTCCTGCTAATCACTTGTTCCAACAAAAAATGGATGTAGTTTTTACAAGCTTATGGATTCACATTTGACCTTCTCCAATCCGTCCTAAGACATCATGATTTACTAATTCATAATGCTCTTGGGACCGGCACTAGAGGCTCTCTTGATGGTAGCGTAACCCTTTTTCCACAACGTGTCATATTAGTTATACACTAGAGGGTCGACCTTCGGGTCGGGTCGGGTCCAGGTTTCCGGGCAACGAGTCTATGGGTTGCGGGTTCGGTCCTTGGGCCGGGCTTAGTCGGCGTCTGGACGGGTCCAGTCCAAAGGGCTGGGCGGGTCGCCGCAGATTAGTCGGTGCTGCCCTCGGATGTCCGGATACCGCGAGAACGTGTGTGTGTTATCTGCCGTTCAAAAAAAAGATGAGTATTTTATTATTTATTTGTTTTTCTTAGATTTATTCCGAAATATGTATGCAATAAAAATTAATATGTTACATTTTGAATACAAGGAAAAAAATTTGAGCCGTGAAACATTTTAAAATATGTCCTTTTTACTCCCGACTATATATTTCATATAACAACTAGAAGCATACTCGCGCAATGCGGCGAGATACATCACGATTTTAATGTTTCATTTTATTTTTTTGTCGATTTACGGTACGATTTTGGATGGTTTTGAGAAAGTGATAATGTTTTTTTTTATAAATTTGTTTAATTTAGGCTTAATAATATAATTTTTTATATAAAAAAATTAAGTATTTTGTTATAATTCAATGATTATCTTATATATTTTAATGACATCTAGAAAAAAAATCAATTACATATTTAATAATATAATTAAAACAAAATTATAGTAATGTAATATATTAATTAATAGTGATACATGAAAATGTCTGCATAAAAGAAAGACCCTGTACATACCAAATTGGTGGGTGTTAGAAGCCTGCAGTAGTAATATGTATCTTGTGCTTTGATACTTGTAAATTAATAGATTTTTAAAATCTTGCATAAAATAATGGTACATTGTGTCTAATAATTTGTATTTAAGAGTTTTTTATTCGTGCTTTATAATATAATATAGATAGATAAGAATTGGATTTTCGAAAAACCCAATTTAACAAAAATAATTGATCATAAGTTAATTAAATACGTAAACTTAAGATAGAAAATTTAAATATCAAATTTAACCTCAAAAGTGAGATAACTTTTCAAAATATTTGAATTAAAACTTTTAAGAAATATGAGAAAACTCAAAAAAGTAAAAATAAAAAATATTGGCATTGTGAAATACTGAAATGAATGAAACGAGATTTTTTACTCCATTATAAATTACATATGCCAAACAAGATGTTGAACGTATAGTATTTTGATATATGTGAGTATGAAAATTAAACAACTTCAGAGGTTGCTTATGAAGTCACATATATAACACAGACCGGTGGATATATATAACACATACACATGCATACATATAACACAATCATGAGAAAATAAGTAAATTTAAAAATTCCGTCGCTAATTAGCGACGGATTAGCGACAGACACGTGGAATTTATTTTTTATTTATTTTTTAAATAGATTCCGTCGCTAATTTGCGACGGAATTCATTCGGTCGTTAATCCGTCACTAATTAGCGACGTATTAGTGACGAAACTTTTTCTGTCGCTAATCCGTCACTAATCCGTCGCTAATCCGTCGCTAATTAGTGACGGAAATTTCCGTCGCTGATTTCCGTCACTGATACCCCTTTTTCTAGTAGTGAAATTGCTTATGAAGTCACATTTTTCACTTCTATTTAGTTGACTTGACAATTATATCGATACATTTAGGAGTAACCAATATCTGTATTTAGAGAATGTATATAACTTGTGTAGCTAGCACTGAGACATTTATAATTAGACCTACATATATATATAGAGAGAGAGGAAGCTTCAAACGAGAACACTAACTATTTAATAAAACAAGAAAACATACAAAAAACAAAAAAACAAATCATGTACAAAATCATATGTGATTTTACACTAACCCGAAAAAATAGGACGCGGGCGATGTCCAGCACGACCCACAGAGCATAGTCGCGCGAATCATATATGATTTTGTACGTGGATCATATATGATTTTGTAAGTAATCGACTGTTTTCGTGTTTTATTAAATAGATGTTGTTCTCGTATTAACCCGCCTCTATATGTATATGATTTAAGTATATTCATATATGTTAATTGCTTGCCATGTGTTTGAGAGTTTTTCAAGCATACCAAGGTATTATGTTATGATGCTATACATCAAAAGGTCATATATATTTCGGGACATCGGCAGTAATGCAAGACACCATGAAAGGGGTTGTTTGGTTGGTTTTTCATTAAGTACTGTATGAATAAAGTTATCTGTGTGGATTAATCTGTCTGTATAGATTGAAAAGGTTTTTATTTGGGAGGGTTTTTTCATATATATAAGGAGCGTGTTTTTTAATTGGCAAGGTCAAGTTTGGAAAAAAGTTGGCTTTCTGCATAAAGGTTCCCCATAGAAGCTTATTGAATAAGTCATTTTCTATATCATTAAGCCACTACCAAACAGTCATGTATAACTGACCAAATAAGTTGTGAGCCTCATTAATTATAATCATTAAGCTGCTAACAAACAGACCCTTAGTAACATATGGCATGCAACTATGCAAGTGTACCCCAGTTCAGTCAAACACTATCAACTAAAGTTGTAGAACCAAATATTCATAGAAAGTTCAACGGGTAGTACGTTTATATTCATTTACTTAATAGATGGACAAATATGAAAAATATTCTTGGTTCGTTTAATTAAATGAACGAACCATGAAGAATGACATCGTTCATGAACATTCGTTCGTAAATATTTATTTATGCTCATTTATTTATATTTGATATAATTAATAATATGGTGATTTATTCATTTAAAATATATTAAAGATTATTAATTTACTTTCCATTTCACCTTTTTCTTAAATATTTTAATCTGTTTATTCAAACCTATGATTTCCGAAAGGAACAATGACGAGTAATGGTAATTACTTTTTTGTGTTTGTTTATGTTGGTTAGTGTTCGTTTAGCATCATAACGAACGAATATGAACAAACTTTTGTTTTATAATGAACAAACACAAAAATGTCTAATATAAGCCACTTAGGGGACGTTTGGTTCGCATAATGATTTCTGAATTAATGAAATCTGTCAAAGGAATTGGAATCTGGAGGGAATTCGAATGGAATGTTATCATGTTGACCAAGTGTTTGGTTGGCAGGAATGAAATATAATCAGTTAAATGGATTGAAATCTATCTGTTTGGTTTACAAATGAATTGGAATGGAATTATGAAAAACGACGAAAATACCCTTTGTTTGATAATATATTTTTTTAGTTTTTTTAAGTATAGATAATAGAAAAAAATTAACATTTATAAATTTGAATCAGTCAAATGGATTGGAATCCATAAATTTGTTTTAAATTTTGGTAATTAATGCTATAAATTGTTTATAATTTTGTTTCCCTAAATTTATCCCCTGAATCGTCTTCTTCTTCAATGACAAGTGGCCGCTGCCAAGCCCTAGAAATCCGGCGGCACCGACGAACAATCCTTCTTTATTATGGCCACAACCAATGGCTAAATCCTTAACCTCATAGAAATCCGCCAGAGTCACTGTCTTTGTTACGAAATCTCCGACGGTGTAGGATCCATCTCCGTAGGAAACCTCGTACATACACGTGTTGTTACTGCATTCGGAGATGTCTAGGTACTAGCACTGGTTGGCGTCGCACGTGAGAGGGGAATACGAAGAAGACGATGCAGGTTGGAAAATGGTGTCGGTTTGCGAGGGGAATGCTGTAACAAGTGAGTTGTAGTCTTTATGAGACGATTTGTGAACAAATGATCGTGTATGGAGTTGCAGAGAGAGAGAGAGAGAGAGTGGAAGAAAAGTCAAGAGACGACTTCGATCGAGGTCTGCCGTCGTAGGAAGTGAAAATGTTCGAGATTGAACGGCGGAGATGAGGGAGAATGCTAAAAGGAAACAACATAGGGTATTTTTGTCATTTGCAAAATATTGGATGGAATGGAATTGAATTCCATCACTTTTGTGAAGGAATGACCAAATCCACATTTGAAGGAATTCATGGAATTCAATTCCATTCCATTCCATGGGTAACCAAACATCACGATGGAATTTGGTCAATGGAATTGACCATTCCAATTCCATTAGATTCCGGCAGAATCCGGCGAACCAAACGCCCCCTTAGTGTAAAGTTAAACAGTACTTGGTTGATTAGATCTATTGTGATAGGTTGACCCCCACAACATACACTATGTCAATTTAGTAGTTAAGGACTCGATTATATTTAGATGTTTACGTTGCATGTGCAAGAGTTCAATTTCTTATATGTAGGACAATTTACAAAAAAGAACAACGTTCAAAACCATGTGATCAATTGTTATATATACTATTTATGTTACAGGGACATTTTATTATTTCAAGAAGCATGTTAGTATCATGGATCTTTGTTAATCATGAACACACTTAGCATAGAGTTAAATAGTATTGTGTATCTCAAGATCCAATATGGCATAAAGAAGCAAGGGTATGGGGAAAATGTAGTCTCCTTAGTTAGCACTTGGTCTCAGTGTAATATCTTCTATTAGTATAGTTAGTTTCAGTTGTTCTAGAATTGTTTAAGTATTTCAGATTCAAATATAAAATAGTGATGTAAGATTGATACAAGACTTATGTTGCAAATGATTGTAGATTATTGATATTATCATAGAGTATTTACAACCCTAATAAAGTAAAGTGTGACAGGTGATCCAAAATAAACACACTTCACCTTTTTAGATAACACATAATAGAAATGTTGTATTTATAGTTACTTTTTTTCTTCTTCTTATGTTGATCAACCAAAAAGGATTTAAATTATATAAGAATCTAAGCAAATAGACTAAAAATCTTGATTATGCCAATTACATAACAATAATACAAACCTTGTGAGATGAGCTCAACCGTTAATAAGGCTTGAATCTCCAGATGTCACTGGTTCGAGTCTTGCAAGGTCAGTGGAGATTTTCCTGTTCTCCGGGACCCCTAATATTAGTCGAGGTGCATGCAAGTTGGCTCGGACACCCATGATTAACAATATATATATATATATATATATATATATATATATATATCACTACAAAATTTACGACCTTTTCCGACGGCCAAATCCGCCGGAAATCCGCCGAAAAACACTGTTTCCGGCGGATTTTCGGCGGATTTGGTCCGTCGGAAACGGGGGCGCCGCAAACCTTCGTTTTCGGCGGATTATTCCGCCGAAATAAAATTCGATTTTTTTTAAAATTTCAACGATTTGTTTAATCCATAAAATTAATTTAGTAGTTTTGGCGGATTTTCGGCGGAATATTCCGCCGAAAATTGTTTTTATTTTATTTTTTTATTAATAAATTAACTTATTTTTTTATTTTCCTTTATAAATTCGTCGAAAGTTTGCGGCGGATTTTCGGCGGAATATTCCGTCGAAAATCCGCCGAAAATATTAAAAATGGAAACCAGAAAAATAATGTTTTTTCATTAAAAAACTTTCTATAAAACCTGCTAAAAACAGTAAAAACCTGTTGAAAGCTGTAAAAACTGCCAAACTATAAAAACCATAAAATACAACTAACATAAATAAAACATAAAATACAACTAACATAAATAAAACATAAAATACAACTAACGTAAACATAACATATATTGTTCAATTGTCAAAGTACTGTTCCTAAATACATAATGGGTTGCGAAATCTTAAGCAAATATCATCACATGGGTGGTGGCGGTGGCGGTGCCCCTGACGACTGTGAAGAATAGAATTGCTTTACCAATTCACACATATGCTCGTACTGGGCATCACGTTCCCGCTGACGTGCCAATTCCTCCGCCCGTCGTGCCTCTTCCTCCACCGTACATCTCTCTTCCCGCTCCTTCAACTCCTGAAGTTAAAGCTTTAGATCCTCAATTTCCTAAAAAATAAAATAAAAAAAGACGTTAGAAGAAGTTTAACATGAATTATAAAATAAATTGATAAAACTCATGTAATGAAATGTGGTACGCACCTGTCGGGAAGAAGCAGCACCACCACCCGAGGATGACCCAGCCAAGATCGCGTTGGGATCTGTGTGGTACCCGAACCCAAACGTACGGCCTTTCTTCACTCCTCCAGAAACCTCCTGCCACAAGTCGGTATCAAAAGTCGGATGTTGGCTGGGGTCCTCGCCGTACCTCTGGGTGACACAGGTCGAATACCCATCCTGTGGTTTACAAAATACACACAAGTCAATTTCACTCAGTGCTTTAACGTACCCAAATCCAACTCGAGAGAGAGAGAGATACCTGTTGAAGTAACCAAATCGAGAGAGAGAGAGAGAGACAGTACCAAATCGAGAGAGAGAGATACCTGTTGGAGAAGACGAGAGAGAGAGAGACAGTACCAAATCAATTTCACTCAGTGCTTTAACGTACCCAGTTCGAGAGAGAGAGAGAGAGAGATACCTGTTGAAGTAACCAAATCGAGAGAGAGAGAGAGAGACAGTACCAAATCGAGAGAGAGAGATACCTGTTGGAGAAGACGAGAGAGAGAGACAGTACCAAATCGATTATGAGAAAACGATTTTTATTCTATATACCAAATCTTATGTATTTCGATTATGAGAAATCGATTTTCAGTACCATAATGTTGTAGAAATCGATTTTCAGAAATCGATTAGAGAGAGAGAGATACCTTTGTAGAACACGATCTTGGAGAAATCGATTTTCAGTACCAAGTGTTGTAGAAGACGATGAAGACGAGATAGTGTGTCTTGGGTTTGTGACGGCTGAAGTGTAAGAGGTTATAAGGGTTTCGTGTTTTTCGGCGGAAAAATCCGCCGAAAACTTTAAAAAATTTTAAAATTTTAATTTTTTTTAGAATTTCGACCTTTTTTAGAAGAATTATGAAAAAATTTAAATTCGGATTTCGGCGGATTTCCGACGGATTTTTTTTATTCTTTTAAAAAATTAAATTCGGATTTCGGCAGTCGTTTAAAAACCCAACTTGATCCATTAAACCCAACTTGAATGTTGAATATTTTTGAAGACTTGAATGTTAGATTTGTACGATTTTATTCGACGTGGTCTCGTAGACAGATCTGAACTATGACTAATATAGAAGGACTTGAGAATTGATAGAAAAGACGAGCCGCTAAAAGTTTAAAATCATAAAAAGAAAAAACGTACAAGTTTTAGTCGGGTACATTAAAGTCCAACTGGATCCGTTAAAGCCATACTGGATCAATTAAAGCCCAACCGGGTACATTAAAGCCCAACTGGATCCGTTGAAGCTCAACTAGAAACGTTAAACCCCAACCGAATCCGTTAAAGCCAACTGGATGCGTTAAAGCCAACTCGATCCATTACAGCCCAACCGGATCCATTAAAGACCAACTAGGTGCGTTAAAGCCCGACTGGATCCGTTAAAGGCCAACTGGGTACGCTAAAGGCCAACTGTGTAGTTAAAGCCCAACTAAATCCCTTAATGATCAACTGTATCCATTAAAGCCAAACTGGGTACGTTAAAGCCCAACTTGGTTCGTTAAATCCCAACTGGATCCATTAAAGTCTAACTTGATCCGTTAAAACCCACTGGATACGTTAAAGCCCAACAGTATCCATTAAAGCCATACTGGATCAGCTAAAGTCTATTAAAGTCTTATTATGTGCTTATTTACACATATCGACTTCATAGATGAATGTGTCGTGTATTCGGGTCAATTAGACAACTAAGCACCATTATACCCCGCTATGAACCAGTCAACTACCAGTATAGCCTAACTAGGTACGTTAAAGCCCAAGTTGGTACGTTAAGGACCAACTGGATTCATTAAAGGCCAACTGGATCTGTTAAAGCCCAACTGGATCCGTTACAACCCACCGGATCCGTTACAGCCTGACTGGATCCATTAAAACCCAACGATATCCATTAAAGACTAACTGGATCCATTAAAACTCAACTGTGTATGTTAAAGACCAACTGTGTAGTTAAAGCCCAACTAAATCCCTTAATGATCAACTGTATACATTAAAGCCAAACTGGGTACGTTAAAGCACAACTGGATCCATTAAGGCCCAATTGGATCCGTTATAGCCTAACTATGTACGTTAAAACCCAACCGTATCCATTAAAGCTCAACTAGATCCTTTAAAGACTAATTGGATCTTTTAAATTTCATCTGAATCCTTTAAATACTAACTGGATCTGTTAAAGCCCAACAGGGTCAACAATCGGATTCATTAAAGCCCAACCGAATCCATTAAAGTCATACTGGATCAATTAAAGCCCAACTGGATCCGTTGAAGCCCAACTAGGAACGTTAAAGCCCAACCGGATCCGGAAATTAACTATTTTCGGCGGATTTTAATTTTTTATTTTTTTTAAATAATATAGAATATCCGCCGAAAATCCGCCGAAAATGTTATAAATTTTTCGACAGATTTTTATTTTTATTTTTATTTTTTTAATTCATTTATATATAATAATTAATTAACTATTTTCGGCGGATTTTCGGCGGATTTTATTTTTTTATTTTTTTAAATAATATAGAATATCCGCCGAAAATTTTATAAGATTTTCGGCGGATTTCCGACAGATTTTTATTTTTTATTTTTTTAATTCATTTTAAAATAATAATTAATTAACTATTTTCGGCGGATTTTCGGCGGATTTTAATTTTCACTTTTTTTAAATAATATAGAATATCCGCCGAAAATCCGCCGGAAATTTTATAAGATTTTCGGCGGATTTCCGACGGATTTTTATTTTTTATTTTTTTTATTTTTTAATTCATTTTAAAATAATAATTAATTAACTATTTTCGGCGGATTTTAATTTTTTATTTTTTAAAATAATATAGAATATCCGCCGAAAATCCGCCGGAAATTTTATAAGATTTTCGGCGGATTTCCGACAGATTTCCGACGGATTTTTACTTTTAATTTTTATTATTTTTAATTCATTTTAAAATAATAATTAATTAACTATTTTCGGCGGATTTTAATTTTTTATTTTTTAAAATAATATAGAATATCCGCCGGAAATTTTATAAGATTTTCGGAGGATTTCCGACGGATTTCCGATGGATTTTTATTTTTTTTAATTCATTTAAAAATAATAATTAATTAACTATTAATTAAAATCCGCCGAAAATCCGCCGCAAATAGTTAATTAATTATAATTAATAAGAAAAAAAAATAAAAAAATTATATTTCGTCGGAAATCCGTCGGAAATCCGCCGAAAATAATTGTTTTTTAAAAAAAAATAAAAAAAAATAAAAATTCCGGCGGATTTTCGGCTGACTTTGGGCGAAAGTCAAACTTGGTTGACCCGTTTGACTTCCGTCGGAAATCCGTCGGAAATCCGCCGAAATTTTCCGGCGGAAAAATCCGTCGGAAAAATCCGTCGAAAATGCCTCTTTTCCTAGTAGTGTATATATATATATAAGGTTGGGTTTCGGTGAGAAGTTGGATTAACGTGAGAAGCGTGAAAAGTGGTTATCAACCATTGGATGAGAAATGGGTGCACAATAGGATGAGATGCACTAATATAAGATGCACGGAGATGCATTGAATCAATTCTTTATAAGCCACAATCATGAGAGGGGATTTGATTAAAAGTGATCAACGGTTCAGATCCGCTTCTCACGCTTTTCATGTTAACCTTAACTTCTTCGCCTATATATATGGGTTAAATTAAATGAGAACCATAAAAAGTTTACAGCCCCGTGAGAACCAATTTATAAATAAATCTTTACATGATTTTTTTCATGAAATGCTAGGATTAAAGATATTACTTAACATATATTTGTTTTATAATGAGATAGTTTCACATGTGATTGTTTCACCATGCGAAAATTTTACGTCAATTTTTCGTTACACTAAGTGAACAAAAATAAAATAAAATTCACATGTAACTTTTTCACCAGATGAACACAAACATATGTGAAACAATATCTTAAATAATAGTTTTTGATAATAAAAAACCATGTAAAAAATATTTTTATATTGGTTGTCATGGGTTTGTAACGTTTTCGCGTCTCTCATTTGATTATCGTCACACACACACACACACATATATATATATATACACACACACACTACATTAATAAGCATGCTAACAAAAACTCTTAAAGACAACATTTGATGCACAAGGTACAATCTTTTAAAGCTTAAAATACCAAAATCTCTTAATACAACATCTAAAACATGGTGTACAAGTGATTCAACTTTTGGGTTCTGACTTCTGATAACTTCTTATTCCCACCTTGCTTTTCAGAATTTGTGTTATGAAATAATCTTATTCCCGGTAATTGGTTCTAATTAAATTTTCAAATTCAAATCTCCTCCAATACAAGAATCGTACTCTCTATGCTCTCGACAATTTGACCTCTCCAAGAACAGCTCCAAATCCCTACAATTCCCGTTGTGGCTTTGATTTCTTCATTTGTACTCACTTCTTTAAAACCCTAGATTTTTTACACGATTTTTCAATATGTATAGATGAAGTATGTGGGACGCGATTTCTCCATCTGTATTCACTTCTCTTTGGATTTTTTTGGTAAGCACAACCTTTGTAGATGAAGTCTATATAACCTGCAAATGAAAGAGATGAAGTAAAGAGGAAGAGAAGGGGGAGGAGGAAGATGGGTTTTAAGGAAACTGAAGGTATTCATCATGGGGGCGACCCCTTTTTCTGTTTTTCTTATTAAAAACTTTCAATTTAGTATTCTGATTTCTTTTTAATATTCAATTTTGTGTTTAGGGCAACAAAGCTCTTCGAATCCATCAGTGGTGTCATAGCTTGCAAAAGAGCCAAACATCATGAGGATCTTCGAAGCATCGAAAAACAGGTCTGATAATGTTTTTTTGAATATTTTCATGATTGCCTTTTACAACAGTGTTTTACAATATGTTTCCTCGAATTCGTTTGTCTGGTCTTTTGTTGTTTTGAGGGGTTCCTAGGTTCTTTTCTGGTTTGGGTTTCAAGAATCTTCGATCAACAATGATAAAAGATTCACATGTCAAGCTTCTTTTTTATCAAGCTAGCAAAAAGATTCATAATTTCACCTCTTGTGTGTGTTTTCATTAGCTTTCTAAATAAGGGATTTTCAAGATTTTTTTTGAGTTACCTAAAGACTCATGCTTTACACAATGAGTGTACTTCTAGAATGTTCTTAGTAGCAAATGAAATGGGTTCTTTAGGTATCAAACCCTAACAAAGAATTCTTGTAATCGGCTAACTGCAAGTGGAAGAATCAGTGTTAAGAGCAATGTCGTATGCACGTGGCTTAGCTGTTTTTTAGACTTTTGTTTAGGAATCCCACCATAGCAAATTGTCATAAGCAAACCTAAATGAATAGAAAACAAAGCACATAGATTTTGTGATTCCTAAGCAAACCTAAATGGGTGTCCTCCGAATGTGTGTACTATCAATAATTTGGCTAGTTTTAATACTTTGTTGAATGGATATTGTAAATTGGATGAAGCTTTTAAGTTGAAGAAGAATATAGAAGGCTAGGTGATGCACATAAATTGTTTGCTGAAATGTGTCCCTAATGACGTTATATTTACAACCTTGATTAATGTTTTTTTTTTGCAGAAATGCCAAGATTGATTAAGATTTATTTGGCTAGCAGATGGACTGCAAAATGCTGATTAGAGGTGTGAAGGTTGGTTTGATTACTTTTAACACCCTTATTAGTGGCCTTAACAAGAGCGGTCGAATTGGTGAACCTAAGAATCTAATCGATGAAATGACTGGAATGGAGGCCGACAAGATTAGATACACATCTCTTCTTGATGGATGTTGCAAGGCGAGAGATTTGATATTTGCACTTGAAATTAGGTAGAGAATGGTGAATGAAGGCATTGATCTTGACAGGGAATGATTATTTTTTGATGTCGAAAAGTTATTGATGGTTTATTTTTCTTTCTTTTGAGTAGGTTGATTTGGAAGGAATGCAGTAGCAAAAACCACCATTGTAGAAGACATTATCATGGTGAGGCATATGATGGTAAAGATATGTTGTTTCTTCTTCTCTTTGTTACAATATAAATGTTGTTAAATGTATTGTTTCTTCTTTGTTTCACAACAATAAAAATGTTGTAAACAACATTGTTGTAAACATTTGTCTTTTGCTGATGATTTATGTTAATATAAGTCTCTTCTATGTTAGATCATTTGTTGTTGTAGCTACTGTTTTGTGTTATAAATATGTTGTTGAAGTACAGGGTTTGTTGGCAAAATGCAAAAGAGGGAGACTTCTGCTTATGCCATTAAACATCTGCTAATGAGTTGCTTTTTTTATGGGTTATCAACTGCCCCTTTATTTGATACCAGAAGATTTCAATCCAAAAGGTAATGTTATCTTGAAATTTGAAAGTTATTTTGGAATGTGGGTTAATGTTATCTTGAAGGTTATAGCTTTTCTAAACTATATTTTTCTCTACTGGTACAACTAATTTTGTGGGCTTGTTAGTCCAAACACTTGGGTCTTTATTTACCAAATATAATTTCTTTTGAGTCTAAGTTTGTATTGATGGATTATTCTTCGTTAGAATCAATTAATGTTTTTATGTTCATCAACAAGTTTATGTTAATTCTTGCAATAATAATTATCATGGAAATATATTTGAAAGTGATGCAGGTGAAGGAGTTCAAATCAACAGAGAAGTTCAAAATCTTCAACACCAACAATGTAACACCCCGTAATATTTGGTCGAAAAGAAGACGGAAAATGGCGACAGTGCTCCGCACTACTGCTCGCACAGGTCGAGCCGCCTGTCCAGAGCTCAGCGCTATTGCCCACGTTAGTCGAGTCACGCCACCACTCGAGCGAAGCCACTGCACGCACATAAAGGAGAAAAATCGGCCTGCAACCCTATTATCTCACCCAAAACTCAAATCTCTACACTTTTTCTCTCCCAAACTGACCCCATCATCCCCAAACGAACCCTAACTCATTTTTGGGGGTTTTCTTCCTAAAACCATGTGATTCTCCTTCATTTAGCAAGTTGGGAACAAGAACCACAAACCTTTCATCTTCATCTTCTTCATCAAACTTTCTAGGATTTCATCCACCCCTTTTCACCACTCTGAAGATTTGGAGTTTGTGGTTAATTTTGGTGACCTAGAGGTGTATTGGTTGTGGATTCAAGCTATTGGTTAAGGTACTCTCCTCCTTCTTCATCTATGGAAATTAGGGTTTTGGTATAAGTTGAGATCTTCATATTTAACGTTTGGGGAATGATTCTAAATGGTTGGATGTAAATATTTATGGTTGAAATTTATGGATCTAGGTTTTAGAAGTTTTTGTCTTGAGGATTCAAGTTTCTTCAAGGAAGCTCAAGTTGGGGTAAAATCTAGATTTGGTCTAAATCTAGCAAGGTGAGTTCAAGTTGATTTGTGAAAACGTGGTAAATGCCAAAATATCCATTTAAAGTGTTTATGTGTTTTACATAAAATTATCAACTGTTGAGTTATTTGGTAACTTTTTATTATTTGAAGTGTTTAGCTTTATAAACTTTGTAAAACACCCACATTTGGGATTTTTGGGCATTTTGATAAATAAGTCATGAATGAAGGTGTTTTAATGATTTGTTGATAAATGAAGATTATTTAGGTCAAAATACACTTTTAGTGTTTGTTGGAAATATGCATCATACATGTAATGGGACGTTTTAAAAGTACGAATGTGTGAGTCCTTTGAGTTTGGTAGTTCCCGACTTTGCAAACATTTTAGAAATTGTAAACTTTTTAGTTTTGGGTCGAAGACCAATTGTGATTTGAGAGACAGATTTTTTTGGGAAAAGATGTATTTTGGCCTATGTAACCTTATTGGCTCACGTATTTTAGCCAAACGTTCATTATGCCTTTTGGGGTTTAATTTGGTTTATACTCAGATGAGTATTTGGAACATTTGTTCATTTTTGGTAGCTCATTAAGGAACCTTGGAAGTATGGTGTACTTAGTTGCATCTTATTTTAGAGTTACATGTTTTGAATACGTTAGTTCATTCGTTTAAGTCATGTAACGTTTTAGGCTGTAATGCATTGGATCCATAGGCATATGAGTCAGTATGTTGGTTTAGTTGGGAACTTTATCCCTATTTTGGGATTGGAAATTGTTTATGGATAGCAGGAGCTCGAGGTATAATCCGTGGATGGTTGAACTCGATAACCGTGTAACCTTTAGTGAAGGGCTCGAGGTATAGATAGTGGGTGGTTGAACTCGATGCCTGTGTAATCCAGTCTGGTTATCCATCGTGGAATTTAGTGTCCGCGTTTGAAGTTTAGTGAGTGGTCCCCAAGTCATGTTTTTATGTAAGCTTGCGATGGTGCTTTGCAGAGCCGTATACGGAGCTAATTTTTTGCGGTGGTGCCTATGGTGAGCCAGATATAGGGACTTGTGGCTTTTGTGGTGACACTCATCTAGAGGTCGAGTAGACACTAGGGTCATTTGTGTATCTTGTTGTGATGCCCATGGTGAGCCAGATACGGGGATCCATGACTCTATGTGAAGCTCAAGAACATCGAGAAGTGGCTTAACTTTGTGTGCCCACCACTTTCGATGGAATTCGGGTCTCCCCCGTCACCGAAAGGTGTTGTTTTGGGTATTGAGTTTCATTATCAAATTTTCGGTGACGTTTTGTTTATATGGGTTTTTACCTATGGTTTACGGGTTGAGTGTTATGCCCCACCCATGTTTTTGGTGTTTCGGGATATAAAGTTTTATCCGCGTTTTATAAATTGGAAGTATGTTTTCTATTCTCATTTTGAGTGAGTTTTGGGTTGAATTTAATTTACGAAAGAACGTTTTATATTGTGATCTTAGTCCTTAAAATGGTTTGGTTTAGAAAACGTTTATATTGGTGTATCCCTCGTCTAAAATGCATATTATTGGAAAACGATTCGTTTTCATATTTGAACCATATCATTTTGAAAGATTATGATTTCAATTGCATTCTTCCTTTTTAATGATATATTTGTTAATGTTGAAAACTCTTGAACTCACTAGGCGTTAGCCTAATCTTTTTATTTTTCTGCATATGCAACAGGCTTCGTTGGAATAGTTCTAGTGACACTGTGAAGAGAGGAGTGCTAGTTGCGTGCTCGGAGAGTGATTAGCTTGTTGAAGTCTTCTGCCTTTGTTTCGGGAAAAGCAACTTGTGTTTGGGGTTAAGTAACACCCAACTTCGGTTTAGTACTTGTATATTATTGGAGATTATATTTGTTGAGGTTAGTTATAGAATTTTAACTTGAGGAATATACTGAGTTTTGAATTGTATGAGGAAGTTTTGTTCCTTATGTTGATATCATACCAAAATTTTAGTTAGTTGCTCTTACCAAATTTGTGGGTGTTATAAGTTGGTATCAGAACTTAAGTTTGAGAGAATTAGTTGTTCATTTGGAACGCCTAAACTCAAGCTAGTGTTCTTTGAAGTGATTAAGAGAGAGAATTTCACCAATAGGCACTTTAAGATAAGATGTTTTGAGACTAATGGAGTCACTAGGAAAGGGAATCACGTCGAGGATAGTAAGGATGATCATGTACAGTACGTTCATAATTGCACCTGGCTAGTGTTATGGTGAACCTACGAGTTGCATGTGTATACTTGAACTACTGGGATGTGACGACCATTGGGGTAGTGAAGAAGTTTCAAAGTAGGTAACCGTTGGCAGAAGTTGATGATTGGATGAAGGCAGAGGTCTCTATTTTTTGTATTTTCTGCTTTGGTTTGCCATCACAGGATACACTCATTAGCAGTTCAAAGTTCCACATCTCACCTACAACAAAATTGGGTTTAAAGGACGCCACCAACTTCCAAGTGTCCTAATAGATTGTTTTTTAAGACTTAAATTATAGGACCAAAAAAAATAAAACGTCTTATCTAAAGGTGTTGTAATAAATTTTAGGGCGTTTTTAGACGTCTTAACAAGTTTTTTATAACACTTTTAATACAAAGATTCGGATTTGCTATGTTTTAGGACACTTTTGAGAAAGTGTCCTATAAATTAACCCATCTTTTTGTAGGAGATTTGTTTTTATAAAACACTTTTTAAAATAGTGTTTTATAAAATAGATAATACGACATTTTTTTATAAAAAATGTCCTAAAACTTACGACACCCATAAACGTCCTATAAATTTATTACGACACCTTTAGATAGGACTCCATTTTTTTGGTCCTATAGATTAGGTCTTATAAAACGTTTTATTAGGATGCTTAGAAAATTTTTACGTTCTATAAATCCAATTTTATTGTAGTGTCCCTTTTTGGTGTTTTACTATGGCGTGGTTGTTGTCTTGATAAACCTTGTTGCAATGTTTTTTGGCCAATTTGCAACTTTTTTATGGATGCAAATTTGGATTAAAATGAGTGGTTTTCTTAATAAGTACCAGAGTTGAATTAGTCCTTTGTATGGAGTATTAAGTAGTGGTAAAATGATTTTTACTTCCAAGATGCATAGGCAGAGGTTGTTTAATTTATGCAATCATGATTATGCTTAGATAAGTCACGTCGTACTTGATATAGAGATCGATAGTTCCATATTACATCACCTCATCCCACTCCCATATCATGCACGACCAAATTAGAATCAATCGGTTGTCAAAAGTCAACATCAAATAGATGATTGGATTGTTTTAATTCCTCTCAAACGAACAACCCTAACCCGTATGCATAATTATCTTCAAAGTATAATACTGATTGGAAGTTGGAACGTTAAAATGTAAGTGGGACCCTTGAGGTTGGCACTCCTCTCAATTAGTTAGTTATTTAACATTTGTTTTTATGAAACAAAGAACCATACTGAATATGAAAAACTAGAAATATCACACAATTGATTAGAAATTAAGAGACGGCAAAACAATTAATGCTTTAATATATGAAAATTGGGATTTAAATGCTTAGACTAAACAAAATTAATTGATTTAATTGATCAAAACTGCATTTAAATTAGGGTTTAGGGTTTAGTACAAAAATGACATGTAATTCAAAGTTTTGATTGAAAATAAAAATAGTTATCCGTTAAATTTAACTTTTTCTATGACAATCAATAAAGTTTAGGGTCTGACAATTTCAAATACAAATGTTTATCCGTAATCGGTATGCTTGCTTACATTTTTTAAAATTCACATCCCGTCGCATTGCGCAGGTACACAACTAGTATATATATATATATACACACACACACACATAGAAGTGAGTTCAAGCGAGAATGATATCTATTTAAGAAAATAGATCTCAACCACTTGTTAGATCAAATCAATGGATATAATCACAGATGGAAAATTTTGTATTTTTTTTAGATGAAACCTAACCGTGGGCAAAAGATTTTAAGGGTATAATGGTAACAAATCAAAAACTTTAAAGCAGTTACATTGCGAGTGCGAAAAACCAGGGATAATCATATCCCTAGTCGCTGACCAAATCACTTCCCAAAAAAATCTCGATTGATAACTGATATGGATTGAAGATTTGCTTCAAGTTTATCAAATCCCATCGTCTCCATTCGACTATAACTTTTAAAGATTTGCATCAATCAAAATCAGATTACACAAGAACAACATTTGGAATCTCAACAATGGATGCGACAGGTATGATTTACTACTCTATCTTCCAAACCTCTAACCGATTTTGGTTTATTGAACATAAACCCTAGAGGTAACAATGGTGTTATGATTTTCATTGAAGGACTAGGAAACACCATTGAAAACCCACTTGACATTGATGATTTTGAGCTCAATGAAGACAACGATCGAACCCTATCAAATCCCTCATTAATGAAGCTGGCTGGCAAACATTTCAATAGTTATAAAAATATTACTGATGTATATTTATTTTTTTTGTATTAGGTATTTGATACTAAAATACTATGTGATTGATTATTGTTAATATTGATTAATAATCATTTGTTAGTATGATTAATAATCAGATGTGATTCACAAAATGTTGTTTTGTGCATATCTTATTCAGACAGATAATATGTAATATTATTGATAGTTACATTCATTATTTTAAAATCAACTATGTTGAGATATTTGATTTATAATAATTTGTGATATACAAAATGTTGAAGTACACATATCTTATTCAGAAATATAAGTTGGATTTGTGTGGTTCTTGTTTATGGTAGATATAATCATGTGTGATTAACAAAGTGGTAATATGCATACTTGTTTGATCCATAAAGTGATTTGGGTTGATATTCATGGTGTTAGGGTTCATAGGGTTACAGATGCTGATCCTTACTTATTGTATGATTATGGGAAACTAATCAATTATGATATTGTGCATATCTTATTCAGACAGATAATATGTAATATTATTGATAGTTACATTCATTATTTTAAAATCAACTATGTTGAGATATTTGATTTATAATAATTTGTGATATACAAAATGTTGAAGTACGCATATCTTATTCAAAAATATAAGTTGGATTCGTGTGGTTCTTGTTTATGGTAGATATAATCATGTGTGATTAACAAAGTGATAATATGCATACTTGTTTGATCCATAAAGTGATTTAGGTTGATATTCATGGTGTTTGGGTTCATAGGGTTACAGATGTTGATCCTTACTTATTGTATGATTATGGGAAACTAATCAATTGTGATATTGGTAACATAAAATACTTTGGGGTTTAAGATTGTATTTGATGGTGTTATCAACTGAAAAAAACATAACTAGCATTTCATATATCTCTAATCATCTATGATTTACAAAACTTTGTAATATGCATATGGATTTGATTGACAATGTGATTACTGGTTGGATTATGGGGTTAGGGTTAATGGGGTCCTTGCATAACCAAATGCTCCTGATCATTCATTATTGTATGATTATGGGAACTAATCAATTGTGATGTTCATAAAAAAATGTTTTAGGGTTTAGGATTGTGTTTAATGATGTTATTATTTGATATAACATAAGTGGCATGATCTTATGTTTTCTAATCATCTATGATTAACAATTTGTTGTGATATGCATAAAGTGTGATCAAAATGTAACATGGGTCAATGTGTGATTCACTATGGCGGTAATATGCATATGGATTTGATTAACAATTTGATTGGGTTAGGATTCATGGGGTTGATGTTCACATGGTCCATAAATAACAAAATGTTGTTAACAATTTCTTATTGTATGAGTAGGGAAACTAATCACATTTGATATTGGTATCATAAACCTGTTTTGTGGTTTGAAATTAAGTTTATTGGTGTTCTTATCTGATACCACATAGATGGCATGTTCATATTATTTATATCATTTGTGATTTACAACTATTGAAATATGCATATGGTGTTCACAAAAGGAAATTAGGGTTCATGGGGTTCCTATTCATCATACTTAAAATCATATGTAGTTCACAAAAATTTGTAATATATACATATGGATTGAGTCACAATGTGATTGTTGTTGGGATTATTTGCATTAGTATTCATATGTTCATTATTTGACTATATTCTGGTTTTAAGTAATCAATAAATTGTGATTCATATAAACTATGTTTAAACACTAATTCTTTAAATATGAGCACGACCTTCAACTAATAAGAGAAAACCAGCACCAAGAAAGGATAAGCTCTCACGGATACCAAAATTAGGTTGCACCGGTGATGATAACTGATACAGACTAATTATTTAGTGCTTAAACACTCATTTCTTCATTTAAAGATATGTTATTTTACATTTTATATCCCAATCTTGAATCATTTATTTACTTATTTTTCATTTATTTATTCCTTGGAGCTAAAAGTTGTGATGTACCAATTTTTATACTTTAGAAGGTTGATTTGGTACTTTTGGGCAAATTTAAAAGTGCAATCCATTGATTCTGCAGCATTCCAGCAGCACAGAGCTGATGGAGCTTATTGGATAAGCAAAAGGGGCTTATTTTGGAAAGACATGTGGGATTGTTGTACTAACTTTTTGGGAAGCTTCTAGACTTAGTTAAAGGTTGGTTGTAATTTAAAGCTCCTAGTTACTTTATCTTATGCACTTTTACTTTAATGTACTTTTTGTAGTTTTTAGCTTAAGCACCAAGTTTTGTGCTAAATGACCTTTTTGCCCTCCCTTCTATCCTAGTATAAATAGAAGGTGTGGGATGATGTTTAAGATATGTTAGAAATCAGATTCCAAAGAGTGTTGAATCACTCTTTGAGTCTTTAGATTATTATATAAATCTTTTGAAGTTACTTTTATTTTTTACTTTCAGTTTTACATTCTTGGTTTATTTACTTTATTACGCTTTCTGTATTTATATTCCGTTTTTTACTTTCAGTTATTTACATTCCGTCATTTAAATTATGCATTTACTTTATGTCATTTACCGCTTTATGTCTTTACATTTCGTTATGAGTAGCTAATTTTATTAGCTTGGGTGTGAGACGAAAAAGTGAGATTTTAAACCAAAGAAAAGTGGACATTGTTTTGCAATAATTTTGTTCCATCATTTCATTCAAGTTTTATAAAAATTAATGACACTTCTTGACGAATTAATCACTTGCTAAAGTGTTAAAGTGTCGTGGACTTAGAGATAAGCCACTGAATGCACATCAGTTTGAATGATATGAGAAGTAGACTTGAGAGAGTTACTGAAAAGGAGAGTTATCCTTTATATTTTCCAAACTGATTTATTCTCGACAAGTTAATCACTAATCAAAAGTGTTAAAGTGTAGTGTACTTGGAGATAAGCCACTTGGAACACGTCAACTTGAATGATATGGGAATCGGCTTGAGAGAGTGGTTTTCATGCAAAGAGATTTGTACATCCATATATTTTGAGGACTCTATTTTACATTATAAATAGTTGGAGACTACACAGATATGTGTTTAGTTGAATCTAAATAGTAGTATGAATATTGAAGTCCGAGAAGAATACCCTTAAAATAGATGGTGGAACTAGTTATGGTCAACTCATGCTGTAGCATGTCTGCAACATAAGTCTGCTGGAATATGTGTTTAAGTCTCACCTAAAAGTCTTACACCCTTGCTTGCTTTCTTTATTATTCTGTTAAGTTCATCAATTAACTCAAACCAAATCAAAGTCTTCAAAATTGCCATCTGAAGTTTTTCATCTCGAGATCTTGCAACTTAAGATACCTATCCCTGTGGAATACGATATTTGGTTCTTACCATTTTATTACTTGAAATAGGATATTTGACCACATTGTATACTTGCGTTGGGGTCTAATTTTCACATGTCTTAAAGGTGTGTAAAAAGCACCATCAATAACAATGAAAAAGAAAAGGTAAGAAGAAGCAAGTCGTTGACAATGGTAAATCAAGCAAAACAGGAAACAAAGTGTTAAAGGAGAAACAAATGGACAAAACGACAATGGAAAGATAACCCGTCAAGCAATCAATTGGAATACGCTTGAGGACAACACCAAACCCCCTGTTTAATGTTGTAAGATCAATGTCAATCGCGCAACAACAATGCATAACAAATATGGGGTTAAGAGGAAATGATACAAGATGCATCGAAAACCAAGAATGAATGTCTTCATTAGATCTTGGTTATTAATAGTGTGAGTGTGTGTGTGTTTTTTTGTGTGGATAATTGGCAAAAAATTATTGAACAATTTACTTTTTGTGATATTATTTTCGTCTTAGGAAGACATAGCATTAGAATGTTGGTAAACAATAGAGTATTTACTATGTTATGAGGTTATGATGTGGTTTGTTTGAAATGGTAAATGGATGAAAATTTTAACAAATATTGTTATGATTATGTGATGCATATTAGACTTCAACATTTTGTCTAGTTTATTCATACTAGAAGCGTACTCGCGCAATTAATGCAGCGAGATATATCACGATTTTAATATTTCATTTTATTTTTTATTTTTTTGTCGATTTACAGTACGCTTTTGGATGGTTTGAAAAAGTGATAATGTTTTTTTTATAAATTTGTTTAATTTAGACTTAATAATATAATATTTTTTATATAAAAAAATTATTTTGTTAAAATTCTATGATTATCTTATATATTTTAATGACATCTAGAAAAAATAACCAATTACATATTTAATAATATAATTAAAACAAATTTATAGTAATATAATATATTAATTAATAGTGATACATGGAAAAGTCTGCATAAAAGGAAGGTCATGCACATGCCAAATTGATGGGTGTTAGAAGGCTGCAGTAGTAATATATATCTTGTGCTTTGATGCTTGTAAATTAAGAAAATTTTAAAATCTTGCATAAAATGATGGTAACTTGTGCTTAATAATTTGTGTTTAAGAGTTTTTTATCCGTGCTTTATAATATAGTATAAATGATTATCTTTTATATTTTAATGACATCTAAAAAAACAACCAATTACATATTTAATAATATAATTAAAGCAAATTTATAGTAATATAATATATTAATTAATAGTGATACATGGAAATGTCTGCATAAAAGAAAGATCATGCACATACCAAATTGATGGATGTTAAAAAATAACCAATTACATATTTAATAATACAATTTAAACAAATTAATAGTAATATAATATATTAATTAATACTGATAAATGGAAAGATCTGTATAAAATGAATGTCATGCACATACCAACAGTGGTGGAGCTACACTTTGAAGTGTGGGGTCTGTTGACCCCAGTCAACATCCAGAAAATGGTACTTTTTACATTAAACTTTTTATTTTTAACCCAAATAGGTGAACCTTTTAGCTGTGAGACCCCATTGGAAAATTGACTGACCCCAATTATATCCTATTATTCCACTAAAAATGATATTCTAAAAAGAAGTATGACCAGAGGTCTCTCACTCTACCTCTCTTTTTATGCGCTTTGTTCCCAATTTTCCATTTCTTCACCTAACCTAGGCCACCAACCAAGTAACTATTATTTATTTATTTTTAATATTATTTTGGTTTGAGTTTGAAAGTAAGGTAAAAGTATTTTGATTAAATAACTTTTGTCAACCTTAATCAATGACATGAAAATAAGGTTAAAACATATTTAATTAACTAAAATCCGACCCCAGTCACCAAAATTCCTGGATCCGCCACTGCATACCAAATTGGTGGGTGTTAAAAGCCTGCAGTAGTAATATGTATATTGTGCTTTGATACTTGTAAATTAAGAGATTTTTAAAATCTTGCATAAAATGATGGTACCTTGTGCTTAATAATTTGTATTTAAGGGTTTTATATCCGTGTTTATAGTATAGTATAGATTATAATCACATATGATTATAGGTTGAAATATTAGACTTCAACATTCTGTACAATTTATTCATAATATGATCACATATGATTATGTGGTTTACCACATTTCAACATTATGTCCCATTTAATCGTAATACAATCACCTATGATTATGTGATGCATACTACTTTTCAACATTTTGTCCACTTCTGCACATGCAAATCACAAATTATTAACATTCTGTCAACTTATTCATAGTACAATAACATATGATTATATGATACCTATTACAGTTAAACATGTTGCCCAAATTATTCATATTACTATCACCAATGATTTTGGACTGTAGAATATACATAAACATTTTGTTTAATTTCTATACAGTATAATAACAAATGATTTTGGAATGCAGAATATACTTAAATATTTTTTCCAATTTTTATATAATATAATCATAAATGATTTTGAAATGCATAATATATTATTAATTTCAATCAACTTAACAGCTAATCAATGTAATTAATCATAACCAAAACATTGGAATAAAACAAAACACAAATGTGGTCTAACATAGTCAAACACATAATCAAATCAATACTATGTCATCAATCATTAGATTAACCGGACATTCATTTCTTCACCAGGCAATTGTGGGAGTCATAGTTTATGAGTTCACGACATCCTCTACACAACCTCTTTGGTTGAGCATTCTTTGGTCAATGCAAGGTCCAAGTGTTTCTGGGACATCCGGTACCATATTTATGATTTTTCTTTGGGGGGGGGGGGGGGGCACTATATCTTTCTTTCAAGAATACCATCAAGCTTCCAATCTTCTCCATCGTGTCAGTAATGATTGTTTGAGAGTTGGCATTCACTGTGACACAGGAATTTAGAAAAAGAAATGACAAACATATGTCATATTTACATAAAAAAAAAGTGATAAAACATATATTTATATAATTATAAAAACATGATGATGCAATAAACATGTATAAATACAATCCATGTGATTGCACATGAATGGTAATACTCATGTCTGTAACAATCACCATCACATATGATGTTGATAACATATTTAACTATTCAAAATATCAATGTATGGGAAGTTGGAGATCTTTACACATATTACCACATAATCACATATGATTTTGTTCATGTTTGTTTCCTTGAGGGTCAATATCCAATTATTAAATAAAACAATGTACATCAGCCATGAATCACAAATGATTACAATTGATGTGAATGTGCATACCGTTCTTCATCAGAATGAAATTCTTCATAAACTCATATCAATAAAACCTAAACTATTAATAACTACAAATCAAAAATTATTACCTTGAACTTCCTCCATTATTGTAACCACATCGTCCACATCATTGAGATCGTTAACTGGAACTTTGAACATATGAGCCTGATTTGCTGGATCAATTGCAGAAACATAATTGGTTTCATCTAGCAAATCACATCCGATCATTTCAATTAACGGCTCAATTGAAGGTACAAACACAAATTTTTTAGGTTTCTCAAGTACACAAACCTAGGATCGAAAACAAGAATATGGAAGAAATACAAAAACGCTGGTTGTCGCTAAAAGTCCATTTATCGTTAGAAACGGTTTATAGAGATGACATATCATTGCTATAGCTTATGGCTGAAACATTTTGTTGCTAAAGGTGCGTCGCTGAAACTCATTTTTCTTGTAGCTTCAAAAAACGTAGACGATTCATCTGCTTTCTGTTTTGAATATGATTGTAGGGATCCTGAATTTTAGGGAAGTAAATACTATCCAAAAATATTGAATTGGGGAAGATTACATATATACCCTTTTCGCCTATTTTATGGATATTAATATTTCGGAAATATTTCAAAAAATTGATTGGTTGAGAGTTATTCTCGTTTTCTTAAATAGTTATCATTCTCGTATGACCCCCCCTCTCTCTCTCCATATATATATATATATATATATATATAAGAAAATTTATAGGGTGATAATCATTTGAGAACTCGGTTATTTGTGATAAATGTGAGATCCAACCAAACGTATGAATTCTGTGAGTAATCACAGTGTGAATTACAATGTCTATGTTTAATGTTTGAAACATAAAACACTCATGTCTTGGATCAATAAGTATTAACATTGTGAATTACCATGTATGAGTTTAACATGTGTGGTTGTGAATAGATCTTACAGTTCTCACAAAATACAGAGTTCTTTATATATATATATATATATATATATATGCAAACCACCCTAATTTTATAAACCGTGCAAACCGTCGATTTCATATATTAAGTTAATTAAATTGGTTCATGAAATTATTTAATTTGATGAAATTGTTTCATATATTTGTGTTTTTACGTAAAAATGAATTTGTTTAATGTATTTTCACATTCTGATAAAACTTTTTCATTTTTACATAAAAACACAAATATATAAAACAATTTTATCAAGAAAAAAGATTATATGAAACAATTTTCTCAAATTAAACAATTTCGTTAACTTAACTAATAAATTGACGGTTTGCACAACTTGCAAAATTTGGATGGTTTGCAAATGAATCTATACCTTTATATATAAAGAAAATTTATATAAATATATAAATATATAAATATATAAATATATATATATATATATAGAGAGAGAGAGAGAGAGTGAGAGGGGGGGGGGGAGGGGCGTTCAAATGCAACCATTTTACATGATGTAACTCATGCAACCGCTCTATCCACGACCCATTTTATTTTCACTTTGTAATTAAGAAAAAAAAACCTGAAAATAAAATGAGTGGTGAATAAAGAGGTTACATGAGTTGTATCATATAAAAAATGTTACATAATAACCTACATCTATATATATAGATGAATAACCTGTTAATCCAAAGATCTCTAAATCCTAGAGAGAGAAAGTAGAGAGAGAGCAAGAAAGCGCAAAGTATGAATCCTATTAGATGAATGCTTGAAGTGTTACAAAGACACAAGACTAAAGGGACTTAAATACCCTTGGCTTATACACAGATAAAACATATCTAAGTACAGTATAAGACCAAGTCTATAAATACAATGATTACTATAAAATCAGACTTAACAATCTCCCCCTTAGTAATCATTGGCGTTGTGATGTTCAAAAACAATTTTCTAAATCAGCACGGACAATCTAAGCGACTTTATGAAGCAATCTGACTTTAAAAAAAAAATTCTTCTCAGCATCTTTCAGTTTGAGATATCTTTGCTGCCTTGACAAGACTGGACCAATTTGAAATTAACTTGAAAGAACAGTCGGTTCATCAGCTTGTGCTCTAGACAACACACATCTTTTAAATGACCTTGAATGAACTGTGGTGGTTGGAGCAGGAACAACAACAACAAAAGAATTAATAGTAACTGAGTGTAGCTGAGAGAATAGAATCTTGAGTGAATCTTGATCAGCAGATAAACTTTGGAGCTCTTTGTCTCTTTAATCATCTCCTTAATCTTCTCCCCCTCATGACCTTGATGATCGGGATCAACTTGGTCATGAAAATGTTGGAAACGAGACAACTTAAGATCTGCAAAATCAAAGTAAAGGAAAAACATGGAAGGTTTGCGCTACACATTTATAACACCCTAAAAATCAGAGTGAAATAAAACTTCGGAAATATAGGCAATATGACTTCGTACTTGGTATAAAATTCCCAAAAAGGGGTATAGTATCAAACCTTTACAAAACCTGAGAACGGATATGGAAATCATCAACAAACTAATCTAAATACATCTATCTAGATTACATCGGTTGACGATCCAAAATCACCAAAAGATGGGACTTAAACAATGCCCAACAAAGACTACGAGTCATCTAAAAAATGCCTCTAAGGCATGCTCGTCACTCACAACCATGACGCCCCACCGCTAAGGGAACCTGTTATACATATCATTTGAGAAAAAGTGTTAGGCTTAAAGCCTAGTGAGAACATACAGTTTATGGATTTTAAGAGATATAAACAATTGTAACATAAGTAAATCTTTTCAAGAATTTTAGTTCACAAAAGAAGATCTTCATCGAGAAAGGACAATCGGTCCAAAAGTTCATCTAGCGATGACGGGGGATACCCGATTTACCAAGGATGGTGGCGGAACACAAAAGTAGGCCACGACCCGAGTTGTGAGCTAAATACTTGAATCCATGGCCACGAACACTTCGGAACGTACTAAGATGTGAGGGAGGGCCCCCGGGGAAACCAAGTCATACTCGTTCACTAGGACTACACTTGACCCATAGCTAGTAACCGGTCTCACATAACCGTACCAAACGCTCCCAAGGATCAAGTGCATCCATAACTACAAAAAGGGGAAAAGATATCCCAATAATATAAGTCGACTCAAAACCTAGGGATCCACTAGTAATAGTCTAAACTTGTCACAATAACATGTGTGACCAACCAAAGCTAAACATATAGCTTCCAAAAACATTTATAACCAAAATGCCTTTTTCAAGTTTAACTACTGATAAGAATGAAAATCATAAAATGAGTTCATATACATTCTTTCAATTAACCCATGTAATTGTACAAGTAAAACTTCATTTTCCTTCAACTAAGATGAAACCTCAATACATTTCATAAAAAGATTAGGAACCCTACAAATCTCCCAAAACTCAAGTTAGGTCAAAATGCAATAAACTTAAATCCAAATCCAAGTAGATATGTAGGATTTCAAAATGTAAGCTTTGATATGTATAAAGTTTATAAAATGATATGCAATAAATGGCAAGCTTGAGGTTGAACCAAACCCTAGGAGAGTAATGAAGAAAGAGAGAGAGAGAAATAGGAAACTTGGAAAGGAAGAGAGAAATGAGATATGAATGAGATTTGGGAAATATTTCATTAATCCCAAGTAAATGTGGCCCCTGACACGACGCACGACCCGTGCGGCTTCGCTGAAAGAGGAACGCACGACCCATGCGAAAGCTACTGCTGTCACCCCTGACTTTGCGCACGACCCGTGCGTAATTTCTGAAGGCACGAAATTCACTTTTTCCTTTATTCTTCCTTGCAAAAGACCAAACGAAATTCGGGGTGTTACAATCCTCCCCAACTTGGGAATGATTTCGTCCCCGAAATCCCAACTACTCGAAGAGATGAGGATATCTTCGCTTCATATTCTCTTCGGCTTCCCACGTCACATTGGCTCCCCGATGATGTTTCCACTGCACTTTGACCATAGTGACTTCCTTGTGACGCAATTTCTTAGACTTTCTCTCTAGGATCGCGTCGGGTTCTTCCACACATCGATTACCCTCATCCACTCTCAACTCGGAGAGGGGAATGACGCTTTCTTGAACCGCCAAACACTTCCGAAGGTAACAAATATGAAACGTGTTATGGATTCTGCTCAACTCTGGTGGTAGTTCCAATTGGTAGGCTTGCAAACCCACCCGCTTAAGCACCTTAAAAGGTCCGAGGAAACGGGGACTCAACTTCCCATGCTTTCCGAACCTGATAATGCCCTTCCATGGCGACACCTTAAGCATTACACGGTCGCCCACATGGAACTCCATCGGCCGCCTCTTCTTATCGGCATAGCTCTTTTGCCGATCTTGAGCCGCTTTCAATCTTTCACGAATGCCCTTGACCTTATCGGCTGTCTCTTGCACGATTTCCGGTCCGGAAAATTGCTTTTCTCCCGCTTCAAGCCAACACACGGGAGTTCGACACTTTCGCCCATACAACGCCTCAAACGGTGCCATCCCAATACTCGAGTGGTAGCTATTGTTGTAAGCAAACTCCACCAAAGGTAGGTGAGAGACCCAACTGCCCCCGAAATCGATGACACAAGATCTCAACATATCTTCCAACGTTTGGATCGTTCTCTCGCTTTGACCGTCGGTTTATGGATGGTAAGCCGTACTCAACTTCACACGCGTACCCAGCTTTTTCTGAAAGCCATCCCAAAAGTTCGAAGTGAACCGACTATCGCGATCCGATACGATCGATAAAGGTACTCCATGCCTCGAGACCACTTCATCAATGTACAGTTTTGCTAACTTGTCCATCGGTAATGTCTCGCGCATTGCTAGGAAGTGAGCGCTCTTAGTCAGTCTATCGACTATTACCCAAATGGTATCGTGACCTCGAAGAGTTTTAGGCAACTTCGTCACGAAGTCCATGGTAATATGTTTCCACTTCCACTCGGGAATCTCTAAGGACTGAAGGCTCCCATACGGTCGTTGGTGTTCGGCCTTCACTTGTAAACACGTCACACAACGCTCTACGTAACGTGGCACATCGAGCTTCATCACCGGCCACCAATAATGCAACTTCAAGTCTCGGTACATCTTTGTACTTCCCGGATGAATGGAATACTTGGACTTGTGGGCATCTTCAAGAAGTAGCTCCCGACTGCCCCCAATCTTGGGCACCCACACACGACCACTGAACAGTTTGAATCCACGGCTATCTTCCGTTAGGACCAACCGTTGCTTTGTCATGACTTCATCCTTGAGGTTCTCTTCCAAGAATGCTTCAACCTGCGACGTCTTGATCTTATCAACAAGACTAGACACTAACTCGATTCTCAAATGGGTAACCCGAATACTTCCGTTATAGTCCTTCCGACTTAGCACATCGGCCACCATGTTCGACTTACCGGGATGGTAAAGCAATTCACAATCGTAATCTTTGAGCAACTCGAGCCACCGTCTTTGCCTCATATTCAACTCTTTTTGATCAAAGACATACTTTAGGCTCTTGTGATCTGTGAAGAGGGTACATTTCGTGCCATAGAGGTAGTGTCGCCAAAGCTTCAAGGCAAACACCACTGCCGCTAACTCCAGATCATGGGTAGGGTAATTCTTTTCGTGAATTTTAAGTTGCCTCGAGGCGTAAGCAATCACTTTGCCTCTTTGCATTAACACACAACCCAAACCCATCTTCGAAGCGTCGCTATAGACCACGAAGTCTTCCGACCCTTCGGAAAACGCCAAGATTAGAGCTTCGCACAACTTCCTTTGCATAATTCGGAACGCCTTCTCTTGCGTTTCGGTCCACTCGAACTTCACATTCTTCCGAGTTAAAGCCGTCAATGAAGAAGCGATTTTCGAGAAGTCTTGAATAAATCTTCGATAGTAACCCGCCAAACCCAAGAAACTTCGGATTTCGGACGGACTCTTGGGAGGCTCCCAATTCAACATGGCTTCAATCTTGGAGGGGTCCACTTTCACCCCATCTCGAGTGACAACATGACCCAAGAATTGTACCTCATCCAGCCAAAAGTCACATTTGGAGAACTTGGCGTACAATCTATCTTCCCTCAACACTTCTAGAACTTCACGAAGGTGTTGCTCGTGCTCTAACTCACTCTTGGAGTACACGAGTATGTCATCAATGAATACGATGACCGACTTGTCGAGAAAAGGTCGGCACACCCTGTTCATTAAGTCCATAAACACCGCCGGTGCGTTAGTTAGGACGAAAGGCATCACGAGAAACTCGTAATGGCCATAACGCGTTCTAAAAGCGGTCTTCGGAATGTATTCTTCCCTCACCTTCACCTGGTGATAGCCCGATCGTAAGTCGATCTTGGAAAAATACCCCGCTCCTTGGAGTTGATCGAACAAGTCGTCTATCCTTGGAAGCGGGTACTTATTCTTCACCGTTGCTTTGTTCAACTCATGGTAATCGATGCACATCCTCATCGTGCCATCCTTCTTCTTGACAAACAAGACCGGAGCTCCCCAAGGCGACGAGCTTGGTCTTATGAAACCCTTCTCCAAAATCTCTTGGAGTTGTGCCATCATCTCTTGCATCTCCGATGGAGCCAAACGGTAAGGAGCTCTAGCAATAGGAGCCGCTCCCGGTACGAGATCAATCCGAAACTCCACTTGCCGCTCGGGTGCTATCCCGGGCAAGTCGTCCGGAAAGACATCGGGATACTCCCGCACTATCTTCACATCTTCAAGATTTGACTTTTCAAACTTGGCGTCGATCACGTAGGCTAGGAAAGACGAGCATCCTTTTACCAAACACTTGCGTGCCTTTGCCATCGTGATTAACGCCACTTCACCTTTCCTCTTCTCACCATAGATGACAACGACCTCGCCACAATGATTGGGAAGTCAAATTAACTTCTTGGAACATACGATCTTGGCATGATTGTTTGCTAACCAATCCATGCCGACCACCACATCAAAACCTCCGATAATCATCGGCATCAAATCAATTGGGAATTCTCTCCTTTCGATACCGAGAGTACACTTCTTCAAAACATTGCGGATCAAAACTCGTCTACCATTTGCTATTTCTACCACTAACGCATCCTCTAGACTAGTAGTGGGCATGGCAATCCTTTGACGAAATAACTCAGATATAAACGAGAAACTGGCACCAGAATCAAACAGCACACGAGCAGGTACGGAGTTTAGAAGAAAACGTACCCGATACCACATTGACGGATGCCTTGGCCTCATCGGCCGTCATCTGAAAAGCTCGACCCGGAACCCTAGATGGGTTCACTCTCTTTTCCGGTGCGCTACCCGACTTGAGCTTCGAGCAATCTCTCTTCATGTGCCCCAGTGCTTTGCACTCGAAGCAGACCATCCCCTCGATAGAACAGTCACGGCCGATGTGATCATTCTTACCACACTTGCCGCAAAATCGCGGAGTAGAGTTACAGTTACCACGATGCTTGAACCGGAAACTCTGGCACCACTTAGCCTCTTGGTTGCTTTTGATGAAACTTCGGTTCCCGACAATAGGTCAAGTCCTCTT
Organism: Arctium lappa; assembly: GCA_023525745.1. Lineage (NCBI taxonomy): Eukaryota > Viridiplantae > Streptophyta > Magnoliopsida > Asterales > Asteraceae > Arctium > Arctium lappa. The sequence continues at coordinate 14,931,577 of CM042050.1, forward strand.
AGGGGGAGCGGAATTGCTCTCCCATTTTCTCTTTTCAGGCACCACCACAGCCTTCTCAGCCTTGCTTCTCGCGAACAGTTCCTCCATAAATTGAGCTTCCTCAACCATCTCCCGGAGATTAGAAGCTTTAGAATTGTGGACCATGGATAACAAGTCCGCTGGTAGGCCATTAAGATAAGCCTTCATCTTATCTTTCTCCGTTGGGGCCACATGCCCCACCAACCTCAGCTTCTACATGAATTGACGGGTGTACTCCCTCACCGTCAAGCTTCCCTTCACTAAGGATCGAAACTCTTTTTCGATGCGGTCCATCGATCATTCACTGCAGAATTCTTCCATGAGCTTCCTTTTGAACTCGGCCCAAGACAACTGAGCCAGGACGGTAGGAGAGAGAGTGTACTGAGGAACATCCCACCAAATGAGTGCCGCATCTCTCAACAACTGAGTGCCAAACCGCACCCTCTGATCATCACCACATTCGGCGGAGCCGAAAGCTTGCTCGACGGCTCTAATCCACTTCACGCACAAAACGGGGTCGTGAGAACCGGAGAATTCCGGCGGCCCGCACCCCAAAAAGGATTAATACGAGCAACTCTTCCCGCCCCTTGGAGCACCAACCACTATGTGTTCTTCAGTTCTAACCCCATTGTCTGTGCCGCCCGAACCAAGAACAACAACATTCTCCACGACCATCTCATTTCTCTTGAGACTAGCATCGCGGTCCTCTAACACCTTCATGAACGCCTCTTGCTGCTTCTCCATAGCCGTCGATACCATCTGCATGATGTTGGCCATCATGTCGGTTTGCGGGTTAGCCACTTGCACAACTGGGTTGGTGGATGCCAACTCCACCCGAGGTACCTGCTCCACCTCCCTAGTAAATATTGGTGGAATACCGGGAGGAACAACCGCTGGACTCTGACCACCTGGTTCCGCTCTGGCGAACTATCGTCGCGAAGGTCTTCGACGTCTAACTGACGACTACGTGTGTTCACCATAAATGAGAAATGGATGTCACACAAGCACGAGAAAGAGGTTAACAAAATTAAACACGAAAGGAACGTACAACTACATCTACCAATTGTCATACTAATAGTAAACTGAGCACGCTCACGTAAGATATTCTCATAATAACATTAGCTAATTGAGATTATGAACATATAACACATAAGAGTTCTCGTTACCATCATCACAACGCTTGATGAACATAACTTTCGTCGACCCTAAGACTGACCCATCTTAGAAGTCCTACCCAACTCACAATCATTGCCTAAAATACTCAGTCTAAGTCTAGACATCTTACATTCATGCCTAGTTCACTTAAACTAGAGTTCTGATACCAACTTATAACACCCTAAAAATCAGAGTGAAATAAAAATTCGGAAATATAGGCAATATGACTTCGTACTTGGTATAAAATTCCCAAAAGGGGTATAGTATCAAACCTTTACAAAACCTGAGAACGGATATGGAAATCATCAACAAACTAATCTAAATACATCTATCTAGATTACAACGGTTGACGATCCAAAATCACCAAAAGATGGGACTTAAACAATGCCCAACAAAGACTACAAGTCATCTAAAAAATGCCTCTAAGACATGCTCGTCACTCACAACCATGACGCCCCACCGCTAAGGGAACATGTTATACATATCATTTGAGAAAAAGTGTTAGGCTTAAAGCCTAGTGAGAACATACAGTTTATGGATTTCAAGAGATATAAACAATTGTAACATAAGTAAAACTTTTCAAGAATTTTAGTTCACAAAAGAAGATCTTCATCGAGAAAGGACAATCGGTCCAAAGTTCATCTAGCGATGACGGGGGATACCCAATTTACCAAGGATGGTGGCGGAACACAAAAGTAGGCCACGACCCGAGTTGTGAGCTAAATACTTGAATCCATGGCCACGAACACTTCGGAACGTACTAAGATGTGAGGGAGGGCCCCCGAGGAAACCAAGTCATACTCGTTCACTAGGACTACACTTGACCCATAGCTAGTAACCGGTCTCACATAACCGTACCAAACGCTCCCGAGGATCAAGTGCATCCATAGCTACAAAAAGGGGAAAAGATATCCCAATAATATAAGTCGACTCAAAACCTAGGGATCCACTAGTAATAGTCTAAACTTGTCACAATAACATGTGTGACCAACCAAAGCTAAACATATAGCTTCCAAAAACATTTATAACCAAAATGCCTTTTTCAAGTTTAACTACTGATAAGAATGAAAATCATAAAATGAGTTCATATACATTCTTTCAATTAACCCATGTAATTGTACAAGTAAAACTTCATTTTCCTTCAACTAAGATGAAACCTCATTACATTTCATAAAAAGATTAGGAACCCTACAAATCTCCCAAAACTCAAGTTAGGTCAAAATGCAATAAACTTAAATCCAAATCCAAGTAGATATGTAGGAGTTCCAAATGTAAGCTTTGATATGTATAAAGTTTATAAAATGATAGTAGGAACTCACCAAGTAGGTTTTAGGAGAAAACCTAAAATCTAGACCTTGAACTTTGGAGAAGATGACAATGGAGGTGGAGAATCCAATACCGAAACCTTGGAAGGAGTTCTTATACTAGCAATAAATGACAAGCTTGAGGTTGAACCAAACCCTAGGAGAGTAATGAAGAAAGAGAGAGAGAGAAATAGGAAACTTGGAAAGGAAGAGAGAAATGAGATATGAATGAGATTTGGGAAATATCTCATTAATCCCAAGTAAATGTGGCCCCTGACACGACGCACGACCCGTGCGGCTTCGCTGAAAGTGGAACGCACGACCCGTGCGAAAGCTACTGCCGTCACCCCTGACTTTGCGCACGGCCCGTGCGTAATTTCTGAAGGAGGGCGCACGACCCGTGCTCCCTGTAGACCAGCGCAGGCAGCCCCCTTTTCCTTTATTCTTCCTTGCAAAAGACCAAACGAAATTCGGGGTGTTACAATATTGGTGGCGCAAAGGGAGGTTTGCGCTAGCCAAAAGTGGCGCAAAGGGAGGTTTGCGCTAGCCGAAGGTGGCGCAAAGTGAGGTTTGCGCGACCAACTGTTGGCGCAAATCTGACTTGAACTCAGAAAATATTACCTTTTTAAGCTCTTTGACTCCCCCTACACAAATGCACTAGATTTGACAATTCAAGTTAGCATTCATATAGAAAATCAGATACTCCCCCTCAAAAACATATATGATCTTTTCAGAAAAAATCTCCTTATTCACTCCCCCTTGAATAATGCACAAACTCATTTATAAAGAAAATATGAGAACACAAGAATTGAAACAACAATGTAGAAATAAAAATATACTGAATATGTATTTTGAGACGACTAAATATATAAAAATTTAAACAGAAACAAATAAAATTCTATTTAGAAAAATATCACAATAAAATCCATCAGATGAAATCAAATGTATGCTTTTGGATACATAAACAAGTTTTATTGCATATCAAGTTAATACATGTTCAGTTTCAAAAAGTTTCATCAATCTATTCAGTGTGCACGCATGTGAACTTCGATTATCTTCAAGAATATGCAATTCTAAAAATATAATAGAGAACTTTGCATGTAATCACACTAATCCATCAAGAATTCAGACTTTCACAAATTTACAGGTTTATTGCAACTTAGAAATATCACCAAGTATCATGAGATGTGTGCTCATTGGCATCTTTTTAGCATTGTGCTCTATTGCATCTTTACATGAATGTGCTCTTTGGCATCTTTTAAGCTTGTGCACTTTGGCATCTTTTAATCAACAAGTTCGGTAAGTAAAGAACATGCCGTAAACGTAACTTTCTATTTGACCCTATTGCAGGATTTGGATCAGCCGCTCCCAGACCAGTTGGCCTTAGGGGACTAGGTGTCAAGCACCCCTTGGAACTTATTCTCTCAGATTAGAAAGGCTACATCGACACATCCTAAACCCATTCATACTAGTAGAACATGACTTTCGATCTGGTTTTATAGAAGGATTTGGGTTTGATCACTCCCAGATCAATTGACCTTCGGGGACCAGATGACAAGCATCCCACGGAACTTACTTTCCCAAACCAGAAATGTCACAGGTACAAACTTTTAAACTTAAAGATTTCTGATTTATAAGAATTTAATAATCATCTCAATCACAAGGATTTACGTCTAAGTGCTTAGCCCATATTTTCATTACGATCCAAAATTCCAACTTTTTAGGTTTTCTAAGCATTGTAAACTATAAATATTCCGAATCACACAACTTTAAAGCAATAACAAAAGTTTCAAACATGTTGCTGACTTTTCGATTTTTGTTAGACTTGAAATTTGAACATATAAAAACTTTAATATAAACAAAGCAGCTTGAAAATTTATCCTAGACACACATTTTATTCAAAAGAAAGAAAAATTGTAAAACTTTTTACTTTATAGAATAAAATTTGTAAAGATTTAAACTTTTAAAATCAACATGCCGAGATTTGAAAAAAAAATATAAACATTTTATCGGCAAGTTTATATTCAGTTGAAATAAAATATAATTCAATAATATTATCTTTCACATAATGTATAAAAAATGTGTGTCTCATTAAAAAAATTGGGTTGAACAAATTCAGGAGTTGAATTTGAAATACTCAGATTCTTTTAAAAACATTTGAGAAAACTGGAACAACATCATAATCAGAGATATATGCAGCGGAATAAAATTGATGTACTCACAGTTTCTCATTAGTCAGAGGCTTAAAAACATTGAAGAGTGAGTCCTAAACTGACATGTTTAGAAGTCGAAGTCTTTGAAGCACGGGTTCTAAGCTGATGTACTTAGAAGCCAAAATGTTGACAATGAAGTCCGGGTCTTGAGCTGATTTACTCAAGAGCCATTATTTCTCTTACTCCCCCTTGACATTAGATGCCTGCAACTTAGAAGCAATTTTAGATTTTGGTACCCACTTGAATTTAGGTCCATGTTTGTTAGTTGTAGTACTTATGGGGAAATATTTGTTAGATTTAACAGTTAAAGCATGAGAAAGATCATCAGAATAATAAGCACAATCATCAGAAAAAGACATAACATTATCATCTGAACTAGAATCCGAGGAAGAACATGAGACATGTTTTGAAATTTGAATCATTTGTTTTATAGAGTATTTTGAAATTTTATTACAAGTAGCAAATGATTCACTTTTATAAAGTTTGTCTACACATCTATCCTCATCAGTCGTAGAATCATCTGATATCCGTTTGGCTCTCCAAATCTGCTTGATAGATGTGCTCAAAGTCCTATCTGAAAATTTTGAATCAGAAGAATTAGAACTGTCAGAAAGAACTTTATCTTGTTTCTTTGACTTCTTTGACCGTCTTCTTTTACGCTTTGGTTTATAATACTGATCATTTAGCGTAAAAGATTCATCAAGAATTTTCAAATTAATATTTAAATCAGAAGAAATAATTTTACCTAAGTAACCAATTTGATCATACAATAAATCTGAACTTACCTCAGAAACAGAATTATTTTGAGAAAAGATATCAGTTTTAGAAACTTCCTTTTTGTTTACTTGACAATCAGAAGAAAGACTAGAAATAGAATCTTGTTTTTGAGAAAATAACTTTTCTTCAAAACTAGATGTCATGAAAGAAAGAATAATATCAGATTCAATTTCTTGTAAAATATTTTGATCTGCCATCTTATCTTCAAGATCAATGATGTTGCCTTCTAATATTAAAGGAGGAGTATATTTCTTAGAATCATAAATGATTGGAGAAATATTTTTCTTATCAGAATTATTGGCATAAACATCAACAAAATCATCAGATATTGAAGATTTGACAATAGATATATTATTTAAAGCTTTTCTGCCTTTCCTTGATTTATCAGGAAAATATTTGACATTTTCATAAGTATAAACAAAAGGAATTTCCTTGTGCGTGTTTTTCACTCTTTTCTCATTTTCGATTTCTAACACTTGTTTTTCGTTCATTCAATCAATTTTAAATTGAGGAGCATATTGAGCAAGTGTTAGATAATCGTATTTATATAAAGTTAGGGATTTTTTGATCGCATTGTTTAATCAATGTGGATTTTCAAAACCATGTCCCCAATTTTCTTTTAAAGCTTCATCACTCCTTGGTTTATTCATAAAAATTGTTTGGTCAGATTGGTTCCTTCGATATAACTTTTCTTCTAATTTATTTATGTTATCCGAAAAACTGTCTTTTAAATTGGTCATTTCAGACAAAGACTCAAGATAAGTCTTATTTGAATTTTCCAAATCATCCAATTTCTTTTGAAAGACTTCTTTAGTATGAACCAAAATAAAATTTTCATCTTTCAAAGAAATTTTCAATTTGTCAATCAAATCTGACTTTTCTGCATTTAAGTTCTTTTCAGATAATAACTTCAAACGTAAATCATGCAAAGCAGTTATGAAAAAGTTCATTTGAGAGGAAATGAAATTGAAATCAAACTCAGAATATACCTCATCTTCATCAGTGTCAGAATCATCATCATTAGAATGATCATCTCCAATAAAGCACATCTGAGCAGTCTCGATAGAATCAGCTTCGTCTTCAGAATGATCCAGCCAAAATTCTTCTTCAGCAAGCAATGTTGTTCCACTCTCTCTCTCTCTCTTCTCAGCAAGTTCTAGTTTCTTCCGATAGTAAGCTGAGTCCCTAACTTTCTTTGCTCGACACTCCTTAGCTACATGACCTGGCTTTCCACAATTGTAGCAGGCATCAATTGTCTTTGGCTCAGGCACTTTGACTTTCGAACCAGAAATGAAGCGATAAGTGTTGGAACTCGAACGTGGTTGGAACTTTTTCTGATAATGTTGTGAGAGAAGGATCATTGCTTTCTGAAGCGCCTCGCCATCATCATCTGTTGACCCGTCATAAGCATTATCAGACAATGCTTGATTAGCCAGATGGCTCGTTAAAAGAGCAACCGGGTCCACTGATTTCTTGTTCTTCTTCTCTAATTTGGCCTTCTTCTCAGTAACTATACACTCATCTGTCAGCAAGATCTCAAACATCTCTTGGATCTGCATTGTAGAAATTCTGACATCATTCCTCAATCTGTGGCAGGATTTGTTCCATTTTGGTTGTAGAGCATTGAGGAATTTCAGATTAGTCTCAAGCTCAGTCTTTTCTACTTTTATTTTTCTCAGATCATTGATCACGGCACATAATCTGTCATACACAGTTTTCAATGGCTCCCCATTCTTGGTTTTGAATTCTTCAAAATTATTCATGTAACGAGTATGTCGGAGTTGAGTAGAAACTGAAGAACCAAGCATAATCTTTTCAAGCTGTTGCCACATAAGATTAGAATGATTTTTGAAACAATCAATCCTGTTGTAGATAGAGTTTGGCAGGGCTAGCATCAGATTTGCCTTGATATCACGATCAGCTTGATACTCCGATAACTCATTAGGTGAATATTCTTTGGTAGGCTTATATAATCCAGAAGCCAACTTGGGTTTCTCAAAAGGTCCTTCCGAAAGAATGTTCATCATGTCATTTCCATTCTTTTGACGCTCTATAATATTCAGAAACCTATCTTGCCACTGTGTAAACTCATTTTCATCAATCAGCACTGGTGGACGATTTTCTGTACCCAAAGACATCATAAGATCACTTTTGTAAAACTGAGCTTGATAAGCAAACTTGTCAGAATCCATTTCACAAAAATCCAGAAAAAATGCTAAGTGTTGACAGGGCTGATGCAAAGTTGAGATTTGCGTGAGAGGTATATAGCGCAAATGAGATTTGCGTGATACACTGAAGACACAAGATAACTTTGCGTGAGCAGACCGTGGCGCAAACTAAGATTCTCGCGAGCAGCTGGAGACGCAAATGAGACTTTGCGTGATACACTGAAGACGCAAACTAAGATTTGTGTGAGCCGAGAATGACGCAAATTAGGTTTGCGTGAAACACTGATGGCGCAAACTTAAGTTTGCGTGAGGCTTTGATAGCGTAAAACAACTTTGCATGAGAAGCAATTGACGCAAATGAAGCTTTGCGTTTGAAGTGGATGGCGAGAACTTGACTTTTCGTGACAAGAAGATGACGCAAACTGACTTTGCGTGATATGTGGCTGACGAGAACCAAGAAAACTTGAACTTTTATTGAAGAATTACTGGAACAAACCTTTAAAGAACAGGATGAACTCACGCAAATCAGATGAACTCGCACAAACTAGGATGAACTCGTGCAAAAGTTCAAATCTGGCGCAAACCACCTGAAAATCAGTAAAAATCACAAAAATCGATTATTGCCATGAATTTTCAGATGTATTCTTCCACAGATATGATCGAAAACAACATTCTAACACTTTTCAATCAAACTTTTCGATTAAAACACACAAAATCAAGAACTCGTATACTCAACAGAACCGAAAAACGAGTTTTCCAGAAACATTTAAAATCTCAAAATTGATTATCAAAAAATTGTTTTTCTTGTAATTTGGTGTGAATCAAGAGTGTTCTACTTGCAAAATCGAATCCAACAAACCAAAAATCAACGAAAATCAATCACAAACAAGGCCGAATTTGATGAAAAATCCAAAAACGAGATTTTCTTGTAAAAATTCAAGAAAATCAATCAAATTTTCGAATTAATGCACAAATTCAGATACGAAAATCAATTCTTTCAATTCTCTCAAGATCTAGATTGGCTCTGATACCAATTGTTAATCCAAAGATCTCTAAATCCTAGAGAGAGAAAGTAGAGAGAGAGAGAGAGAGCAAGAAAGCGCAAAGTATGAATCCTATTAGATGAATGCTTGAAGTGTTACAAAGACACAAGACCAAAGGGACTTAAATACCCTTGACTTATACACAGATAAAACCTATCTAAGTACAGTATAAGACCAAGCCTATAAATACAATGATTACTATAAAATCAGACTTAGCATAACCATTGATTAAAACTTAGAAAACTAATCAATGTTTAATACATAATAAGGTTAATTGGGAAGTGATTAAGGACAAAATTATAATTTTGAATCAACACCTACCTTCTTTGACTTTCTAGTTTTATTTTTAATTAAAAAAAATTACCCCCTTAAACTTTAAAATAATTTATCTTAAAAATTACTAATATTTGAATCAAACAAATTACATCAAAAAAACGAGAATTTCGTGCTCTTCGATATGACATCCATCTCGATATAGTTTTTTTTTCGTTTTAACCGTTTTTTACGTGAAATTCTATATACGTGTTATATTCATTATGAATATGTATGCACGTGTTCGGGTGTCCACCACATTCAGTATGAATAACAAAGGTGAACGTTCATTCACTATTCATGATGAATAATACAATATTCAAGATTTTTTTTGTTTTAACCGTTTTTTACGTGAAATTCTATATATGTGTTATATTCATTATGAATATGCATACACGTCATCGAGTGTCCACATTCAGTATGAATAACAAAGGTGAATGTTCATTCACTATTCATGATGAATAATACAGTATTCAGGATAAATAATACACGAATCCGCCGGAATCAAAATGTTCAACGTTTTTGACCGGAGAACACCCAAATCCGCCATGGATTTCAAATGAGAATTCAAAATTCCAAAAGTTTCGTCGTAGAAATCTGGTAATTTCATGGTGCAAGTCGAGTTCATCTCTTCCAAAATATCATGAATCGTGTATTATTCACCCTGAATGTTCTATTATTCATCCTGAATGATACCTTATTCATGATGAATAATATATAAATGACCCGTGAAGGTGTAGACACATGGCGCACTCTCTTTTGTTTCCCAATTCACAACCGAAATTTGGTTTAATTCATTATGAATATGTATGTGCATCCCCGGATGTCCCACATTTAGTATGAATTGTAACACCCCGAATTTCGTTTGGTTTTGAGAATAAGTGTTAAGGATATGAGGTTCCTGTTTCTGTCTACAGGGCGCACGGGTCGTGCGCTGATGGCACTAATTATTTAGTGCCATTATGCTTTTTTTATCTTCTTTTTAGGATAGTTTTTACCTTCTAATCCCAACATTTGAGTCATTTTAGTTCATTATTTTCTCTTTTCTTGTTTCTTGGAGCTAAAGATATGAAGAACTTGTTTTATTGCATTTGGATAAGCTAATTGGTGTATTTTTGGGCAGATTTATAAGTGCAGCAAGCTGCAGCATGCTGCAGCATCCTTACCGCAGCCGTATGGGGAGCTTAATGGATAAGCTAGGAGGAGCTTTTTGTGGGAAGACCTTTTTGAGTTTTGAATCTGACTTTTGGGAACCTTCTAGACTAATATTTGGCTGATTTGTAATTTTTGGTTAAACAGTTTATTGTCTTTTGGTTATTAACTCTTGGTTAAAACTACTTTTGTACTTTAAGTACTTTATTTAGGATAATTACCTTTTGTGCCACTCCCCTTGGTTATAAAAGGGGAGCTTGGGGTTGTAAATTAGAAGTCCATAATCCATATAATTCTCTCTCATCTTAGTGAAAATCAAAGGTTGGCATCAATAACCTTGTGATTTTAGTTTACTTTATTAATTCCAAGTAATCTTTTGAAGTCATCATCCCTTGTCTTTTATGCTTTATTATTTCTAGTATTCATTACTTAGTTATTTACTTTACTTGCAATTTATATTCAAGTCTTTTATATTTGTTGTAATTTATATTTCCGTCATTTTAATTTTTGTCATTTATATTCCGTCATTTAATTTATGTCATTTACATTTATGTTTTTATTTTCCGTCATTTATCGCTTTATGTCTTTAAATATGAGTAGCTAATTTTACTTAGCTCGGGTGTGAGATAAAAGGGTGAGATTTTAAACCAAAAAAAGGTGGACGTTGTTTCGCAATAACAATGTTCCATCATTTCATTTCAAGTTTTATAAAGTTCAATGACACTTCTTGACGAACTGATCACTTGCTAAAGTGTTAAAGTGCGGTTGACTTAGAGATAAGCTACCAAAAGCACGTCAGTTTGAATGATATAAGAAGTAGACTTGAGAGAGTTGCTTTTTATTTATAAACTGATTTATTCTCGACAAGTTGATCGCTAGTCATTAGTGTTAAAGTGTAGAGGACTTAGAGATAAGCCCTTTCGAACACGTCAACTTGGATGATATGGGAATCGGCTCGAGAGAGCGGTTTTAGATACAAAGAGATTTGATCGTCCATATATTTTGAGGACTTTATTCTACACTATAAATAGTTGGAGGCTGCACAGAGATGTGTTTAGTCGACTCTAAACAGTAGTGTGAATATTGAAGTCCGAGAGAAATACCCTCAAAATAGATGGTGGATCTAGTTATGGTTGTAGCATAAGTCTGCTGGAATTTGTGTTTAAATCTCACCTAAATGTCTTACACCCGTGCTTGCTTTATTATTCTGTTAATCTAATCAAGTGACAAACCAAACCAGATCAAGTCTTCAAAAATCGCCATCTGAAATCATTTCTTTCTCTTACTTTTTAATCTACTTTTACTCCAATCTCTGTGGGACGATATCCGGTACTTTACCGTTTTATTACTTGAAAGACGATATTAGATCTCATTGTATACTTGCTTTGAGGTTTAATTAGCACACGTCTATAGGTGTATTCCAGGCACTATCAAGTTTTTTGCGCCGTTGCCGGGGATTGGCAAGCTAAAAATTTTAAAAAGATTTGATTTTTCTAACACCGTTTGTGTTAAGTCTAAATATTGTATCCAAGATTTAATATAGAAAGTCAAAGTTGTAAAAGTCAACATAGTCTTTGTGTTGTTAAAGTCAAAGCTAGTTTAGTTTACTTTGTCATTAAGTCTTGTATTAGTTGGTAGTATAAATAGGTTTGTCTAGTAATCATGTAATAACGAACTAGAGATTTATGCATTGTATTGTAATTCTAAAGTTGTGATATTCAAGATCTACTTTCTCTCTCTAGATTTTCTCTCTCTAGTTCTTGAGCATATTGATTAAATCTTGAGTAATTAGGTTGATAGATTGGGATTTTATGATTAACAATTGGTATCAGAGCTGAACCAAACTTTTCAGAAATGATTTGATCAGAGTTTGAATTGAAATTTGTTTGATTTGAATAAAAAAAATCGATTTTTTCAAAAGTTTTTTCAAGAAATTGAGTTGGTTACTGTTCATCCGAATTTCATGTGAAAAATCGTTTTTGATGAAAGAAAATGGATTCATTGTGTTCGATTTGATGTAGTGATTGATTGTTGTTTAGATTCCATATCGAAATTCGTTCAAAATCAATGTCAATTTTTGATTTTTTTTTAGTTTTTCTTGAAAACGAGTTTGACCTCTGTTCTTGATCGAATTCCTTTGTTTTGTTGTTTTAATCGAAAATTGAATGTATTTGTATGTTTAGAACTGTTTTTCGATGATGCTGACAAATTTTTGAGATCAATTTTGCAGGTTTCGATTGATTTAAGTTTGAATCTGTCAAAAACATGAAATGCGGGTCATTCATCTGAAATGCGGGTCATGAAATGATGATCCTATTATGAGTTGTTGATTTTCTTTTGGAAACGCATTTCTACAAATGCGGGTCACTCTGAACACGCATTTCTACAAGTGCGGGTCACTCTGAACACGCATTACTTCAAATGCGGGTCTGCCTTAACACGCATTACTACAAATGCGGGTCTGCTTTAACACGCATTTCTTGAAACTCTGTGACCCGAATTCCTTTGTGACCCGAATTCCTCAGACTTAGTTAAAAATTTTTGGAAATATTTTTTCCTACACTGCGAAATATCAAGTATTGTTCAAATTTCAATTTTCACGAAATATTTTTTTTAAGATTTCAATTCAATCTGATTTTTGATTTTCTGATATATACAGTTTGGAACGATCATTCTCATCAAGATTTTTCTAAGAGAAAGATGAGTTCACCAATTTTGCTCAGAGGAAGATACGAGCAGTGGAAAGCTGATTTTCTCAAATTTGTAGATACAAATGAGCTGAATTGCTATATCAGATTGTCATTGACTGAAGGAGAAATGACACCTCATACTCCAACAGAAGATTGTACTGAGGGTCGAGAGAAAAGAAAGAATGCTGATTATATGGCTCGAACTTTTCTGTTGAATAGTATTCGTCATGAGATTAAAGGTCACATAGATACATATCAGTTGACAGGAAAAGATTTGTACAAATCAACAGGAAATGAGATATGGGACTATCTTGAATGGACGATGATAGGGCCAACAGTTGTGTCAGATCTAAAAGGAAAGATTTCTGAGTTGGAAGCTAAAATTCAGCAGACAGTCTCTGTTGAGAGCAATGAGCTGAAAGTTAAGAAATTGGAATCTGAGAACTTTGAGCTTCGAAAGAATTTATCTGATTTGGAAAAACAGCTTATTGCAAATAAAGCTGAGTTTGAAAGTGAAAAGAAATTTTTTTCCAAGAAGTTCTCAGATTTTTCCAAGAAATGCTATGAAGAAAAGAAGTTGTTGGAGCTTAAAGGCTTAAAACTTTCTCAACAAATCTCCGATTTTGAGAAAGTACTGATTTTAGAAAGAGAGAAGTTTGAAAAAAGAGAAGAAAGCCATAGAAAAGAAGAATGTAGGGTTTTTTAAAGAATTATCTGGCCAGAGAACTGAGTCAGAAAAAGGATTTGAAGAAGAAAGATCCATTTTTGAATTTGAAATCAAGAAGCTAACTTCAAAATTGTCTGAACTGTCTGCAGCTGCGCTGAATGAACAAAAGACGAAGTATGAATTCAAGTCAAAGATTGACAAGCTGGTGAAAGAAATAGACGACTTCGCCTCAAAGATCAAAGAGCTTGAAAAATCTGTTTCAAGTTCAAATCATAAATCTGTCTCTTCAAAAAGGTCAGTCAAATCATTTAATCAGATTCGTCGCACTAACCTTTTCTATGATGAATTTTTAGATGGTTCATATACTTATCCAAGAAGAAGTTTCAAGAAAGAGAAACTGGTTTGGCAAAAGAAACCAGTCCAAGATGATAAGGAAAATGAGCTGAAAGAGAAGAAATCATGTGTACCTGTACACAAAGCAAAGAAGAACAAAGCACCTAATGGTAAGAAATTTTATTGTTCTATTTGTTGTACACATGATCTTTTTCACAAAACAAATGATCATTTCTGGTATGGTTCTTACTCTGTTTCCCCCACACACACTGCAACTAACATTTCTGGACCCAAATACCAATGGGTACCAAAACCGAAACCTGAATCTGTGTTGCAGGCACCTCGCTCCAAGGGGGAGTAAGAAAGACAATGGCTCTTGAGTAAATCAGCTCAAGACCCGGACTTCAATGTCAAAATGGCTTTTGAACACAACAGTTCAAAACCCAGACTTCAAAGCTGAAAGAATTTGGCTTCTAAGCACATCAGCTTAGGACCCGGTCTTTAACGGAGTTTGACTTCTAAACACAACAGTTTAGGACTCGGACCTTAGTGATCAAAAAGACCTTACTCTTGTATGCTTGCATCCGATGGATATTGATGGTCTTCATCCCGAGTGAATTGATCTGATCTCTATCCTAAATTTTTTCTTTGCTAAATTTTTCTGATATTGATGGTCTAACAATTCAAAGGGAGTGTTTGATCTCTATCCTGTTTTAACTGACATATTTCAGATGCTTAATTTAAGGGGGAGTAAAGGTGATGACTTCTGATTATTTCAGATCAGAACTCATTCTATAACTGTTTTACTGCTTTATGTTTTTTCTTTTTTAAATAAATAATATGAATAAAGTGGCTACTGATCAAATGACAGATCAGGACCCGTTTTTCAACGATCAAAGAAGGATATTATGCTAATATCCAGGGGGGGGGGTCTCAAAAGAAATAAATCATTTGATCATGATTTGAGGGGGAGCCGAAAAGGTAAAAATCTTCTGATCCTAGATCTCGGATTGTTGGAAAGAAGGACAACTTTCGAACATGAAAAACAATTTCTGAAATGTTCAAACCACTTCTTATTCTCAAAAGATTTCATGAATTTAGAAGTGTGCTTTTAAATGTTTTTCTAAAAATTTTGCACTTTAATGTTTAACTGACCGTGTGTTTCCAAAGATCAATACTTGTGTATTATCTTGTCCATATACTGTTAAGTATTCACACACACCGGTTCAGTATTTTCTTTGAAATTGTTATTACCATGTCTCAAATTCGAACCAATTTTTCGATGGTAATACCCCCGTTTGAAGTTCAAAATTGTTGAGTATCATTCATCTTTTTCATATTTGTACTTTCATTGATAAATTGTTTATATTTGTTCATATAAACAAATATCCAATTCTTTGATACCCTAACCATTTGATTTGATCTGATTGTTTCATTGTCAGATTCTCAAAACAATTCTCTTGACTTCATATTCATTCATTCAATATTCTTGTTTTGAGAAATCTTCAAAGATCAAATGCTCAATTCTCATTTATATTTTTCAATGAGCATACATACACTGACATATGATTTCTTGTGCTTTACATGTCAAGAAAATCATTGATAAGCATGTACTTTTAGGAACATGGGATTCAGTGTGAGTGCTTATTAGATCTTCCATGGATTCACACTAACCAGTGTTTCCTATCCCGGAAGAAATCCTTTGAGTGATTGAGGGGAGAGGGGTCTAAAAGAATTGAGTGTGGGAGTGAGCTGAGATAAAATGGAAATGAGAGATTGGTTAGATGTGAGCTTATATGTTTAAAAGAAAGAGGGTGTGAGAACAGAGTTAAAAGAATATCAGAACTCTGCACCAAACATCTTTCTGAGCCAGGCAACCACATTACTGATTGGTTCACATTTCTTTGGTGACCATCATTGAAATAGGCAAATAGCCCATGCCATCTCTTGTATACAACCCCACCAGCTACTCATTATTTTCTTAAAAAGAGAATGTTTCACATTTTCTGGGGAAGCAGCACATAATCTATCGGATCTTCACTTGGAAGATACTGATATTGAAAAAGAAGAAAAGTTGTCCCACCTTCGACCCTTTCTCATGCACATTGAGTCCATGTATTATCATTGCTGTCTCAGTGATTTACATATTTTGAGCCTTTATGAAACACAATCATTGTGCTAATTCTTTCATACACAAGCACGAGCACACAGAAAATTTGTTTTTCTGTCAGAACATTCATAGATAAACCTTGTGTTTTTCAATGATTGAATGGAAGTCCTGGGGAGTCATCATCAAGCCAGCTCCTTATATTGTACATTCGTTGTACACAGTAACTTCGTGTTACTGACAGGCATTTCTAACTATTTCATTTGTTGTTTGTTGTTCACAAAAAGGGGAAAATTAAAGCCTATGCTGAAATTGATGATATTTTGATGATAATGATGCTCACATCATCAAAAAGGGGGAGAATTATAAAGATTCAATTTCAGAGTTCAAGATTCAAAGTTCAAGTTCAAAGTTCAAGCCTTAAATTCAAAATGTTTCCGCTGCTGTTTCAAAGACTGATTCAAAGTCAAAAGTTTCTGATAAAGAATTTCAAGTTCCAAGAAGGTTTGTTCTTCCAAAGATGGTTCAGTGATCAAAGTGATGAAGATACATTTTTGATTGAAGACAAAAGTTTTTCGATTGTTGTTCAAGGTATGTTGACTTTCCAAAGCTTCAAAGATTAAAAAGATTTTTCAAGATTCTTCAAAAGCTGCAAAAGAGCAAAGTTTGTGAAAGCTTCAAGAGATGAAAGATGAAGAATCAAGAGCTGAAGATCTGCATCAAATTTTTATTAAATCTTGAATACAAAGGGGGAGATTGTTAAGTCTAAATATTGTATCCAAGATTTAATATAGAAAGTCAAAGTTGTAAAAGTCAACATAGTCTTTGTGTTGTTAAAGTCAAAGCTAGTTTAGTTTACTTTGTCATTAAGTCTTGTATTAGTAGGTAGTATAAATAGGTTTGTCTAGTAATCATGTAATAACGAACTAGAGATTTATGCATTGTATTGTAATTCTAGAGTTGTGATATTCAAGATCTACTTTCTCTCTCTAGATTTTCTCTCTCTAGTTCTTGAGCATATTGATTAAATCTTGAGTAATTAGCTTGATAGATTGGGATTTTATGATTAACAGTTTGATTCACATTTTGTTTGGTGTATGCCAAGAGTACCACGTGGGGAGTTGTTCGAACTTGACCCGGACATTGAAAGAACTTTTCGAATTAGAAGGAGAGCCCAAAGGATTGCATTATTTTTAGAACCTCCAATCATGGAAGAACCACCACCCGGATTTGAAAATAGAGGACCTAGACCACCACCAGTTTTAGAAAATCCAAGACCACCACCAATATTTCATGACGGCCCTCCATTAATCATTAACCGGAGCACCAATTTCGACAAAATCCACCAAATCAAGGAAATAATCATAACCATGTTGATGATGATGTTGAATCTCAAGGCACCAATGAAATAAGAAATGAAGTTCCAAACATAATTAATCTTGCAAATTCCAAAGAGGGAAAAATTATGGACTACGATATCCCCGATTTTGAGCAATTAAATTCAGGAATAATTAGACCCCATATACAAGCCCTCCATTTTGAGCTAAAACCCATCATGTTTCAAATGTTGCAAACAAACGGACAATTTGCCGGAATGCCATCAGAGGATCCACATTCTCATTTAAAATCTTTTATGGAGATCACTGATGCATTCCTGATCCCTGGGGTATCTAACGATGCCTTGAGACTCACTTTGTTTCCTTTTTCTCTAAGGGATCGGGCAAAGTCTTGGTTTAATTCTTTGGCACCTGGCTCTGTGCCATCATGGAGCAACATGGCTGAAAGATTTTTGAGAAAATATTTTCCACCTACCCGTAATGCTAAGTCCAGAAACGAAACTTGCATGTTTAAACAAATGGACGATGAAGCAATTCCCGATGCTTGGGAAAGGTTTAAAGAGTTGTTAAGAAAATGCCCTCATCATGGCATTCCCTACTGTATTCAACTCGAGACGTTTTACAATGGATTAAACCTCATGGCAAAACATATGCTCGATGCGACATCAGGAGGGGCCTTTACAGCTAATACCTACAATGACGGGTATGAAATTCTTAAAAAAATTTCAACAAACAATGGACATTGGGTTGATTCACGTGCTCAACCGCAAAAGAAAACTGCTGGGATTTATGATGTGGATGCATATACTGCATTAACAGCACAACTTGCTTCCATGGCTTCAATGCTCAAAAATTTATCTTCAAATCAAGGAACGCAACCAGTTGCAACTACATCCACCCAGTCAGTCCTTTCTGTTCAATGTGTTTGTTGTGGTGGGGAACATTCCTATGAACAGTGTCCTCAAAACTCTGAATCAGTAAACTATGTTCAAAACAGGAATGCTCCCTATGGCAACAACTACAATGCGAGTTGGAGGCAACATCCAAATTTTTCATGGAACAGTCCATGTCTAAATCAGCCAGCTCCTAAGCCACAAGAAACTCAAAATTTTCAAACACAACATCATGCTAGTAGTTCACATCATCAAAACCAAGGTTCTCAACATCAGCATAACCAAAGTTTACAGCATCATCAGAACAGGAATTTTCAAAATAACCAACAGCATTTTCAAAAACCTCCTCCACAGGCTGAATCATCATCTTCTTTGGAAGCTATGATAAAAAGCCTTGTGGCTCAATCACAAGCTCAACAGCAACTTTTGAGCCAAAATCAAGCTCTTTTTATTCAACAGAGTGCGGCCATCAGGAATTTGGAAACCCAAGTGAGTCAAATTGCACTTAATCAGAACAGTAGGGCAAATGGCATGTTACCTAGTGACACAGAAGTCCCAAGAGCTCCTGGTAAAGAACATGTAAAAGTTGTGACCCTTAGGAGTGGTAAAGAATTGAATGAAACAGTGCAAAACAAGTTTGGACCAATGACTCAAACAGAATTTGAAAATACCAAAAAGTCAGAACCCGAAACTACTGTTTTAGCTCCTATTCTTGAACCACAACCTAAGCCCACAAAGAATCCAGAGCCCGGGGTAGCCAGTCCTGTTCAGCCTGTAGTGAATGAAATCCCAACCTTACCTAAGGAGAGTGAAATCAAAGGCACAAAAGACACATCTTGCTCCACACATCCAAGTAAAGCTTTCATAAAACCAGTTCCTCCTTATGTTCCTTACCCTAAAAGGTTAAGGAATCAAAAAGAAGAACTGCAATTTAAAAAATTCTTGGATGTGTTCAAAGAATTGCACATCAACATACCTCTTGTTGAAGCAATCGAGCAAATGCCTAGTTATGCCAAATTCCTTAAAGACATCCTAAGCAAGAAGAAGAAGTTGAATGAATATGAGACAGTTGCTTTGACTGAAGGATGTAGCGCACTCCTGACCAATGGAATACCTCCTAAGTTGAAAGACCCAGGAAGTTTTACCATTACATGTTCAATAGGTGGGAAGGAAGTAGGAAAAGCTTTGTGTGATTTGGGAGCTAGCATCAACCTCATGCCCTTATCTGTTTTCAACAACTTAGGAATAGGAGAAGCCAGACCTACCACAGTTACACTCCAATTGGCTGACAAGACCATAGCCTATCCTAAGGGGAAGTTTGAGGATGTTCTAGTACAGGTTGACAAGTTCATATTTCCGGCAGATTTTATCATCTTGGATTTTGAGGCTGATAAAGATATTCCTATTCTCTTAGGAAGACCTTTTCTAGCCACTGGAAGAACTTTGATGGATGTCCAGAAAGGAGAATTAACCATGAGACTCCAAGACCAAAAAGTCACTTTCAATGTTTTCAATTCTTTAAAATATCCTGATGATGTTGAGGATTGTTCAAACTTAAGTGTGATTGAATCATTGTGCCATGAGGAAGGAGTTAGGAGGGTTTGTAAGATTGATAATGATGATGATCTTGAGGATGACTTAGATAGAGGCATAGTGGAAGATGAAACTGCCCCAGTTTATGCTGCAAAGTTTGAACCATTGGAGCAGAATGACCAAAAGAACTTTACACCATCTGTCATATCACCACCTGACCTGGAGTTGAAACAACTCCCATCTCACTTGAAATATGCTTTTCTAGGGGAAGAGAACAAATTACCTGTCATCATATCATCTACCCTAAATTTGCATCAAGAAAAACAACTTGTGGATATGTTGAAGTCACACACCAAAGCCATAGGGTGGACCATTGCTGACTTGAAATGGATTAGTCCTTCCATCTGTCAGCATAAGATCATTCTAGAAGATAAGAACTTCACATCAATTGAACCACAAAGAAGGCTAAACCCTGTCATGAAAGAGGTAGTGAAGAAGGAAATTTTGAAATGGTTAGATGCAGGAATTATTTTCCCAATAGCCAGTAGTTCTTGGGTTAGCCCAGTCCAGTGCGTTCCAAAGAAAGGAGGGATCACAGTCATCCCCAATGATAAAAATGAACTCATCCCAACTAGAGTAGTATCTGGATGGAGAATTTGCATGGACTACCGGAAACTCAATAATGCTACCCAAAAAGACCACTTTCCACTACCTTTCATTGACCAAATGTTGGACAGGTTAGCCGGTAAGGAATATTACTGTTTCTTGGATGGATACTCAGGATATAACCAGATAGCCATATCACCAGAGGACCAGGAAAAGACCACCTTCACATGTCCCTATGGTACTTTTGCTTTTAGGAGAATGCCATTTGGACTTTGCAATGCACCTGCAACCTTTCAAAGATGCATGATGTCCATATTTTCTGATATGCTTGAAAACTCCATAGAAATTTTTATGGATGACTTTTCTGTATATGGCTCATCTTTTGATCATTGTTTAGAAAATCTGAAAAAGAGTCTTGAAAGGTGTGAAGAAACTAATTTAGTCCTAAATTGGGAAAAATGTCATTTCATGGTTAAGGAAGGGATTGTTCTGGGACATGTAATTTCAAAAAGAGGAATTGAGGTAGACAAAGCTAAAATTGAAATTGTTGAAAAGCTACCTGACCCAACCACTGTTAAAGGAATCAGAAGCTTTCTTGGCCATGCTGGTTTTTACAGAAGGTTTATCAAAGATTTTTCAAAGATATCCAAACCTTTGTGTTTACTTTTACAACATGATCAAAAATTTGATTTTAATGAAGAATGTAGAGATGCATTCAACATTTTGAAGAAAGCTTTGGTAACTGCACCAGTGGTTGTCACTCCAGATTGGAACAAACCTTTTGAAATCATGTGTGATGCCAGTGATTGGGCTGTAGGTGCAGTTTTGGGTCAAAGAAAAGAAAAAGTTTTTCATTCAATTTATTATGCAAGTAAGACTTTGAATGAAGCTTAAATTAACTACACAACAA
Source organism: Arctium lappa (assembly GCA_023525745.1). NCBI lineage: Eukaryota > Viridiplantae > Streptophyta > Magnoliopsida > Asterales > Asteraceae > Arctium > Arctium lappa. The sequence continues at coordinate 14,952,795 of CM042050.1, forward strand.
CAGAAAAAGAATTGTTAGCCGTGGTTTTTGCATTTGAGAAGTTTAGATCATACTTGATGGGAACAAAAGTTACTGTTCACACTGACCATGCTGCCATTAGGTATTTGATTTCAAAGAAAGATGCTAAGCCTAGGTTGATAAGATGGATTTTGTTGTTGCAAGAGTTTGACCTAGAAATTGTGGACAGGAAAGGAGTAGACAACCAAGTAGCAAACCATTTGTCTAGGTTAGAAAAACCTAGTGAGGACAAAGGAGAAGGAGACATAATTGAGACCTTCCCTGATGAGAGAATTCTAATGTTACAACACTCTGAGCCACCATGGTTTGCTGACATGGCAAATTACTTGGCTTGTGGCATAAGACCTTCTGATTATTCTGGCCAAATGTTCAAGAAATTTCTCCATGATGCCAAATCTTATTTATGGGATGACCCTTTCTTGTTTAAACTTGGTACAGATCAGATCTTGAGAAGATGCATACCAGAAACTGAGGTTGTAGCAATTCTGCAGCATTGCCACCAATCTGAGTATGGAGGCCATTTTGGAGGCCAAAGGACAGCAGCTAAAGTGTTACAATCAGGATTCTATTGGCCAACTCTTTTCAAAGATGCCCAAGTTTTGCACAAAGATGCAATGAATGCCAAAGGAGTGGTCCATTTCTCAAAGGAATAAAATGCCACTAAATGGGATCTTGGAAGTTGAGTTATTTGATGATTGGGGAATAGACTTCATGGGACCATTTCCCCCATCAAACCAATGCCAATACATACTGGTTGCTGTTGATTATGTATCCAAATAGGTAGAGGCAGTGGCATGTGTCTCAAATGATGCAAAAACTGTGATTAAGTTTCTTCAAAAGCAAATTTTTACAAGGTTTGGTACCCCCAGGGCACTGATCAGTGATGAGGGTACCCACTTTGTGAACAAAATGTTACAAGAAGTTTTAAAAAAGTACAATGTTAATCACAGGATTGCCACTTCATACCACCCACAAACCAATGGTTTAGCTGAGCTCTCTAACAGAGAAATAAAGGGAATTCTTGAAAAGGTGGTCAAGCCAAACAGAAAAGATTGGGCCTTTAAACTAGACGATGCTTTATGGGCATACAGAACTGCATTTAAGACACCACTTGGTATGTCCCCATATAAGCTTGTCTTTGGCAAAGGTTTCCACCTCCCCTTAGAACTTGAACACAAAGCATACTGGGCAATCAAAGAATTAAACATGTGCCTAAATGTTGCTGGTAGTAAAAGAAAGTTACAACTGTGTGAGCTAGAAGAGCATAGGAACATGTCCTATGAAAATTCCAAACTCTATAAGGAGAAAACCAAGAAATGGCATGACAGAAAAAATACAACACAGAGACTTAAGACCAGGCCAGCAAGTTCTTTTGTTTAACTCGAGGTTAAAATTGTTTCCAGGAAAGCTAAAGTCCAGATGGTCAGGACCTTTCCTCATTCATCATGTATATCCATATGGATCAATTGACCTAGTTAACCCTGAGGATAACATTGTGTTCAAGGTTAATGGACAAAGAGTTAAGGCATACCACACTCCAGTGACCATCCCAGAACCCTGTTCTGTGGATTTGGTCACTTTGTACTGAACAAGCTTCAAGAATGATGAGGACTTTTTGAAGTCCCATTTTGTTTGTAAATATTTTACCTTACCTTTACTGCTTTCTATGACTTGTATTTTAATCATTTGTATAGTTTTGCAGCTTTGATTGTAGAAGAAAGAATGCAAGAAGGGAAGGGAAGACTTCAAGAGAGTTGAGGCTGCGTTGGTTGAGAAGTTTGACAGAAAAATCAAGAAGCAGGGAAGAAAGCTGAAGGAAATCAAGGAGGAGAATATTAGGTTGTGTACCGAAAATGAAGAGATAAAGCAGCTTCTGAAAGCATACAAAGAAGGAATGGAAGGCACTTCTGCCGCTGCACCACCACCGAAGGATTCACAGCCTACTCCAATGGAGTAGGACAGGTTCTACTCATTACTCTTTAGCTCCAATTTTTATTGTTCGTTTTTTTTTCAAGTCTGGGATGTGTGTTTGCTGTTTTCTAGGTTTTATTTTCTTGCAAATGGGCATTGGTGATCATCTTGAGCATGCATACATATCCACAATAAATTCATACATTCATGGTCTATATCTCACTTTATAGTGCTTGCTAGAACTAGGATTATTTTACTTGGGACGCAATTTGGTCCACATCTCACATAGGAAATGATTTAGGCCATCTTTTGATACTCTACATTAGCCACTTGCACCCACTCCATAATATCCATACACTTTCATGCTATTACAATGAGGACATTGTAAATTTCAAAGTTTGGGGTTGGGAAAGTCCACCATGGCAAAAGCATAAACGCAGAAAAAGAGCGTAGCTCTTCAAATATGCCATGTTTGGACTTAGGCACTAAAAAAGTCCCATAGGGGCTAAGTGCAGTACATTCACCAAATAAAAGAGCACAAAAGTGGCAAATCTGATTTTTTTTTTGAAAAATGATGCAAAATGTGAAAATAAGAGGCAAAGTGAGCATAAGAAAAAGCCAAAAAGAGTTATCCAGTTCATTAAAAGTCCTTTTGATCTTAATTGTGAGATGTGAGTACCATAACAAAAAGAAAATCTTACTAGCATATGGTTCATACTATTGAAATATAACTCACGTGTATATTACCCTGTCAAACATTGTTATAGTCTTCCATATATATCTCCTATCAGCCATATATATCTCCTATTAGTTAGGTTTATTTGTATATATATATGCCTCTCGGTTTCTGTGTAAATGATCAAAAGTATTCAATATAGTAACAATTCATTTGATATTCTCCATATCTTTATATGGTATCAGAGCCTAGTGCTTCTGAACTTTCTCTTCTCACGCCAGAAAACTCGCCTTCCTCTACCCCCTCAAACTCTCCTCCTTCTTCCCCAAAACCTAAAACTCAAATGGACGGCACTACCACCACTACTCTCAAAGACGTAAATATCGTCAATTTTCCTTCAACCCTAAAACTAACATCCACTAACTATCTTGGATGGAAAACTCAAATCGAAGCCCTCCTCCATGGACTCGACCTCTACCGCTTCATTGATGGCACTCATCCAGCCCCATCGCCTGTCACCGCCGTTGATGGAACAGTCACACCTCATGCTGACTATTCGAAATGGTTTAGGCAGGATCGGCTACTTTTTGGTGCCCTAGTTGGCAGCCTCTCTCCTCAGATTGTTCCACTGATCACAAATGCTTCTTCATCACACGAAGCTTGGAAAATTCTGGCAGCAACCTATGCGTCTCCTTCCCGAGGTCACATCAAACAACTCCAATTTCGCCTAAAACAACTCACTAAAACCCCTAATCAATCCATCACAGACTATATGCAACATGTTAAAACTCTGGTTGATGAACTTGCCATCCTTGGCAAGAAACTTGATCAAGAAGACATCATCGATGCGGTTGTCAATGGTCTCGATCAATCTACATACAAGCCTATCCTAGACGCCAGAGATTCCACCATCTTCTTCAATGATTTACACGAAAAACTGATTCATCATGAATTAGCCCTAGCTCAGCAAGTACCGCCTGCTGGTATCCATTAACCAATCACTGCTTTCTACGCCAATCATCAACACAAGAAGCCCTGGACCCCAAAGCACACACACGCAGGAACTGGTCTTCTCCCCACTCCATCCAATCAAAACACAATTGGCCAACGTCCCTTTCTGGGAAAATGTCAATGGTGTCACCAGAAAGGACATTCCTTAACCAACTGTTCCCTATTTAAAAGGTCTTTTCCCACTACTTCTGTTCCCCCCTACAATCGCAACTTGCAGGTCCAAAATGCTCAAGCTCACCTAATGAGTCCTCAACAAACAAACGCTCCCACCATAGCCACCTGGCTCTTTGATAGTGGAGCAAGTTTCCATGCCACCAACGATCTCAACAACCTCTCTATTCATGAACCATACGATGGAACTGAAGAACTGGTTATCGGTGATGGTTCGTGTTTACAAATTTCTCACATAGGCTCATTAACCCTTCAAACACCACACACACCTCTCATTCTCAAAAACGTTTTATTTGTTCCATCTCTATCTCGTAATATAATTTCTATTTCTCGTTTATGTATTGATAACAACTTCCTAATTGAATTCTACTCTTTTGTTTTTCTTATTAAGGATCTATCCTCGAAAGTTCCTCTCTTCCGGGGCACAGCAACCCAAGGAATGTATGAGCTCAAGTCATCCCCTCCACCTACTGTCTTTACCATGCACCGCATTAATCCTGCTTTGTGGCACCATCGCCTAGGCCATCCATAAAATAAAGTCTTTAAACAATTGTCATCATCTCTATCATTTACCTCTAGCTCTTTAGACAATTGTAACTCCTATCGAATTAATAAAAGTCATCGTTTACCTTTCAATGAATCTTCTTTTACTTCACATTCACCTCTTGAACTTATTTTTTCAGATGTCTGGTGTTCCCCAGTTGAATCTTTTGATCACTATAAATATTATATAATATTTTTTGATCACTTTACTAAGTATATATGGCTTTACCCCATGAAACAGAAGTCTGACTCTCTTACTATCTTCACTCGCTTTCAACTCTTAGTTGAAAACTTTTTCCAAACCAACATCAAACAGCTATTCTCTGACAATGGTGGTGAATACGTAAAGCTTGCTTCCCACCTTGCCTCTTTCGGTATCTCTCATCTCACCTCTCCACCACACACCCCCGAACACAATGGTTATGCTGAACGTTGACACCGCCATATTGTCGAAACAGGCCTAGCCCTCCTCTCTCACTCTCACATACCAGTCACCTTCTGGCCTTTTGCCTTCACCACAGTCGCCTACTTTATTAATCGTCTCCCTACATCCACATTACATAATCTATCACCCTTCCGCTGTCTCTTCCAAAAAGACCCAAACTACTCAAAATTGAAATGCTTTGGATGTCTTTGTTATCCATGGCTGCGACCTTACTCCCCTCACAAATTACACCCGTGATCTACTCCTTGCGTTTTTGTAGGCTACTCCCCCACTCAAAGTGCCTATTACTCATACGATCCAATAACCTCCAAAGTCTATACATATCGCCATGTCATATTCATCGAAAATGAGTTTCCCTTTCCCAGACTCACAAATTCTCAAACTCCATCCCCATCCGTTGATCTAGACTCCTGGATCCCATTTTCCGTTCTAGTCAACAACCCCACCACATCTACCTCTACCACACACATCACCTCGCCACCCGCATCATCCCTTGTCTCACCCCCACATATATCTCCACCTCCTAGTCCTCCAAATAACAATACCTTATCCTCACCAGTCACCTCCGATACTGCCCAATCCCCTCCCAATCGTATGATAACTCGTCCTAATCCAAAACCAAACCCCAAGTACTTCAACTCAAACTTCAAACTCTATACCGCCTCACCCTCTCATCCATCTGAACCAACCACTATCTCTCAAGCTCTCAAACACCCCTCTTGGCGCCAAGCCATGCAAGAGGAATTTAATGCTCTCGAACGCAACAACACATGGTCACTTGTTCCCTCCTCACACGCTCCAAATCTTATTGGATGTAAATGGGTTTACCAAACAAAATACAAACCTGATGGTTCCATTGACCGCTTCAAGACCCGCCTTGTCGCCAAGGGTTTTCACCAACGCCCTGGCATCGATTATAAAGGAACCTTCAGCCCCGTCCTCAAACCTGCCACACTACGTCTTATCTTATCCCTTGCTATTTCTCACAACTGGCCTCTAAAGCAATTAGATGTCAACAACGCCTTTTTACAAGGTCACCTCCAAGAAGATGTGTTCATGTCTCAACCTCCTGGTTTCGTTAACACATCTTTTCCTACCCACGTCTGCAAGCTCAACAAAGGCCTATATGGTCTACGCCAAGCGTCTAGAGCATGGTACAATGAACTCAACACACATCTAAAGTCTCTTGGATTCCAACCTGCAATATCCGATTCATCTCTCTTTATTCTCAAAACTACTTCATCTTTCATTCTAGTTCTTGTTTACGTTGATGATATAATTGTCACTGGCCCATCTTCTGCCCATCTCTCAACATTCATCAACAATCTCGCTGCCAAATTCTCTCTTAAAGATCTCGGGTCTTTATCCTACTTTCTAGGTGTAGAAGTCCTTCCTCATCACCATGGAATTGTTCTATCTCAACGCAAATACATACTAGACATTCTCACCCGAGCCAAAATGAGTGATTGTAAACCCATATCAACACCGATAACCACCACTGAGCCACTTCGACTCACAGGCGGCACATTGCACCCCTCACCAACTGATTACCGCACATTAGTTGGTGCCCTCCAATACCTCTCCCTAACAAGACCTGATATTTCATTTACTGTTAATCGTTTATCTCAGTTTATGCAGGCTCCAACATCCCTTCACTGGACAGCTCTCAAGCGTCTACTTCGATACCTACATGGCACCCTCCATCATGGCATTCTCTTGCGAAGAAACTCTCCTCTTACCCTTCATGCCTTTACAGATGCTGACTGGGCAGGTGACAAAGACAACTATTGTAGCACCACAGGTTACATTGTCTATCTTGGTTCTAATCCAATCTCCTGGAGCTCCAAACGCCAGAGCACACTAGCAAGAAGCTCAACCGAAGCAGAATTCCGAGTTGTAGCTTCTACGGCCACTAAAGTTCAATGGCTCACTTCTCTACTCAGAGAACTTAGTTTTTCATCTTCCGCCACCCCCACTATTTACTGCGACAACTTGAGTGCTACATCTTATTCTGCAAATCCTGTATTTCACTCAAGAATGAAACACTTGGACTTAGATTTTCACTTCGTCCGAGAAAAGGTTCAACAATGTTCTCTTCGTGTTCAACACATCGCAGGTGATGACCAATTGGCAGATGCTCTCACCAAGCCTCTACCCACATCGCGTTTTCACTACCTACTTTCCAAGATTGGCCTCATCTCCGGATCGTCCATCTTGCGGGGGCATATTGAAATATAACTCACGTGTATATTACCCTGCCAAACATTGTTATAGTCTTCCATATATATCTCCTATCGGCCATATATATCTCCTATAGTCTTCCATATATATCTCCTATCAGCCATATATATCTCCTATTAGTTAGGTTTATTTGTATATATATATATGCCTCTCGATTTCTGTGTAAATGATCAAAAGTATTCAATATAGTAACAATTCATTTGATATTCTCCATATCTTTATACATACTCATGGTAGATAGAAATCATGGAAATTTTGGATTTATGAAGGGCTATGCCATGTATGTTTTGGTTGATCATCTACATGTGTGCACTTAATGCATCCATCTTGCAAATCTTATCACTTGAGTCATTTTTTTTTCTTTTCTTTTACCCTCTTTTTGTGTCTTAATTGCTTAGGGACAAGCAATATTTCAAGTTTGGGGTTGTGATGGCACTAATTATTTAATGCCATTATGCTTTTTTTATCTTCTTTTTAGGATAGTTTTTACCTTCTAATCCCAACCTTTGAGTCATTGTAGTTCATTATTTTCTCTTTTCTTGTTTCTTGGAGCTAAAGATATGAAGAACTTGTTTTATTGCATTTGGATAAGCTAATTGGTGTATTTTTGGGCAGATTTATAAGTGCAGCAAGCTGCAGCATGCTGCAGCATCCTTACAGCAGCCGTATGGGGAGCTTAATGGATAAGCTAGGAGGAGCTTTTTGTGGGAAGACCTTTTTGAGTTTTGAATCTGACTTTTGGGAACCTTCTAGACTAATATTTGGCTGATTTGTAATTTGTGGTTAAACACTTTATTGTCTTTTGGTTATTAACTCTTGGTTAAAACTACTTTTGTACTTTAAGTACTTTATTTAGGATAATTACCTTTTGTGTCACTCGCCTTGGTTATAAAAGGGGAGCTTGGGGTTGTAAATTAGAAGTCCATAATCCATTTAATTCTCTCTCATCGTAGTGAAAATCAAAGGTTGGCATCAATAACCTTGTGATTTTAGTTTACTTTATTAATTCCAAGTAATCTTTTGAAGTCATCATCCCTTGTCTTTTATGCTTTATTATTTCTAGTATTCATTACTTAGTTATTTACTTTACTTGCAATTTATATTCAAGTCTTTTATATTTGTTGTAATTTATATTTCCGTCATTTTAATTTTTGTCATTTATATTCCGTCATTTAATTTATGTCATTTACATTTATGTTATTATTTTCCGTCATTTATCGCTTTATGTCTTTAAATATGAGTAGCTAATTTTATTTAGCTCGGGTGTGAGATAAAAGGTGAGATTTTAAACCAAAGAAAGGTGGATGTTGTTTCGCAATAACAATGTTCCATCATTTCATTTCAAGTTTTATAAAGTTCAATGACACTTCTTGACGAACTGATCACTTGCTAAAGTGTTAAAGTGTGGTTGACTTACAGATAAGCTACCAAAAGCACGTCAGTTTGAATGATATAAGAAGTAGACTTGAGAGAGTTGTTTTTTATTTATAAACTGATTTATTCTCGACAAGTTGATCGCTAGTCATTAGTGTTAAAGTGTAGAGGACTTAGAGATAAGCCCCTTCGAACACGTCAACTTGGATGATATGGGAATCGGCTCGAGAGAGCGGTTTTAGATACAAAGAGATTTGATCGTCCATATATTTTGAGGACTTTATTCTACACTATAAATAGTTGGAGGTTGCACAGAAATGTGTTTAGTTGACTCTAAACAGTAGTGTGAATATTGAAGTCCGAGAGGAATACCCTCCAAATAGATGGTGGATCTAGTTATGGTTGTAGCATAAGTCTGCTGGAATTTGTGTTTAAATCTCACCTAAATGTCTTACACTCGTGCTTGCTTTATTATTCTGTTAATCTAATCAAGTGACAAACCAAACCAGATCAAGTCTTCAAAAATCGCCATCTAAAATCATTTCTTTCTCTTACTTTTTAATCTACTTTTACTCCAATCTCTGTGGGACGATATCCGGTACTTTACCGTTTTATTACTTGAAAGACGATATTAGATCTCATTGTATACTTGCTTTGAGGTTTAATTAGCACACGTCTATAGGTGTATTCCAAGCACTATCATGCGCCCTCCTTCAGGAAAAACGCACGGGTCGTGCACATGGATCAGGGTGCGAGGCAGTGACTTTCGCACGGGTCGTGCGCCATCCTCCTTTGAAAACGCACGGGCCGTGCGCTGTGTTGGGAAGCGTGTAATGCCTTGCTAAATATCTCATTTTGTTGAGATTTTCTAATATCTCATATTTCTTTCTCTCTCTCTCTCTTCCTTTTATCTCTTTTCTCTTTCGATCTTCAAAGGCTCGTTTGGTTGCTAGTTTTCGGTGTTTCTAGCAAGGGGTCGATGTTTTAAGCTTCACCTCTACATCGTGGTCGTTATCTGATTTTCCGGGTTTTATTCTGAAAACCTACCGGTGAGTTCCTACTACCATTTTATAAACTTTATACATGTCAAAACTATTATTTGCGAAATCCGAAGTATTTCTACGGTATGATTTCATGTTCTCTACATTTTGATATAAATGAAGGTTTTGGTGATTTTCGGGGTTCCCGATCAGTTTTGACTAAAATGACTGGTTCCGCCTTATTAAAAGTAAAATGATGTTTTACTTGCACTTTATGTGGATATGTGAAAAGAATGTTTATGAACTCATTTTATTAATTTTCATTCTTACCAGAAGTTGAACTAGAAATGACATTTTGTTTATAAAATGTGTTAATACCATATGTTTATTTATGGTTGGTCACATATGTTGTTGTGACGAGTCAGTACCATTACTAGCGGATCCCTAGGTTTTGAGTCGACTGTATTATTGGGAGGTCATATTCCCCATTTTGTAACTATGGATGCATATGTTCCTAGAGGGCAACTTGGTATGGTTATGTGAGGCCGAATATTAGCCATGGTTCGTAGTGATCCTAGTGAAGGAGTATACATTGGTTTTGCTTGGGGGCGCGATCTCACATCGTAGCACGGACCTATGTGTTCGTATCCTTGGATTCCAAGTGTTTAGCTCATAACTCGAATTTTGGCCTACTTAGTGTTACGCCACCATCCTTGGTAAAATGGTCCTTTTGTCATCATATAATGAGTTTTGGACCGAAAAGGCCCGGTTGTGGCAAAATGTTATCTTTATGAATTAAACCTTTATGAAAAGATTTCCTTATGATACTGATGTTTATATCTTTTGAGTTTTATAAACTGTATGTTCTCACCAGGCTTTAAGTTGACACTTTTTCTCAAATGATGTGTATAACATGTTTCCCTTAGCGGTGGGTTGTCGGGGTTTTGAGAGACGGGTTTGGTCTCGAGGCATTTTGAGATGACTAGTATTGTTTCAGGGCATTTGTTAAGTCTCATTCTTTTGGTACATTATGGATTGTCAACTGATGTAATCTTGATATAGGTGTCTAGATTAGTTTGTTGACAAACTCTATATCGATACAGGTTTTTGTAAAGTCTTAAGGACTGATCCCCTTCTTGGAAGTTTATTATCAATACGAATGTCATGTTGTCAGGTTTTTCAGGTTTTAATTTACTCTGATTTTTAGGGTGTTATATGAATAACAAATGTGAACGTTCATTCACTATTCATGATGAATAATATAGTATTCAAGATGAATTATACAACATTCATGATGAATAATACACGAATTCATAAATCGTGAATTATTCACCCTGAATGTTGTATTATTCATCCTGAATGATACATTATTAATGATGAATAACACATGAATGACTTGTGAAGATGTGGATATGTGACACACCCTCTTTTGTTCCCCGAAGCAGTTCAGTATGATGAATACGCGTGGTAAAAAGTTTTTAATTAAAAAAGAAAATAAAAAGTCAAATATGGTAGGCGTGTATTTAAATTTTCTTCCATTTTTACCCCTAAGTATTTTAAAATTAAAAACCCTAGTTAATAGTGACTGAGATTTATCCTCACGTACACAATGAAAAATGAGTTTTCATTTGAACTTTTTTCTTTCTATATATATGTATAAAGAAAAACTATAGAAAATTTAGAAGTTCAAAATGGATTATTTAACGGCTGTTAAAAAGAAGGGATTATATCCACACGCTTTTATAGTCATCTTACGTTTTCGTAACTACCGAAAAAAAAATTATTATATCTAACAAACCACATCGACCACATTTGTAGTGTACTCTCATTTATTTATTTATATTTATTATTGCGTTTTCTGAGACCGATGTGGTGCTCAAGGGTATGGTCCACTTTGGTACCGATAACATGCTCTCCTTAACCTTTTTCACAACTTTTTATTATATTTATTTTTTTATTTGACGAATAATTTAACCTGTATTTGAATAATTATTATATTTTATCCGTTTTAATTACATATTTTTTATATAAATCAAATGAAAGTTGGGTCTTAATAAACAACGGGTTGTTGTCTTCAAATAAACGCTAAGCTTAAAACCAAATTAAACTTGCATACAATTTCAAACAATCTATATATGTATAGTCAAGTCAGTTTTTAGTTTTATAAAATAATTTTAATTCAAAGAAGAGAAATTATCTAAAATATCTAATTTGACTCCTCTTCACTTTATAACCATCACTACAACGTATTGACTGAAATAGCTGAAGATTATGCAAGTGACACTTATGCAACTTGAATAACCCACTTTTGTAATATATATATATATATATATATATATATATATATTTAAAATAAGGGGTTGTTTGTTTTTTTTTAAAAACATCTTAATGACTCTTAAGTCTGAATCGTTCAGCCTTTTTTAAACATCATCTCTTATTAATCATAACTAAAATAAGACTTCAGACTTTAGACCTATTAAAAAACAAACGACACCTAAATATACATTATCGTAAGTTGCGTAAGTGCTACTTGTATAAAGTGACCAAAACGTCTACTTTTTTCTTGCACGTAGACATTATTCACGTAATATTTACCTAACTTGCGTAATGTCTACTTTTTTTTAAATATTATACTGTAGAAGTAGATTACACAACTTACGTAACTTATATAATCTCCGACTATTTTGACCAGTTTATTAAAAATATGACCATAAAATATAAAAGGATGTCGTAATTCACTATCAATTTCCATATTATAACGATAGTTACATGCCCAACGGCCCATCAAAAGAAGTGCTTGCAAAATTGCAATGACATCACTCATACATCATGAAACTCTTCAAGCGTATACATACCAAAACTTGGAGAATAACAACATACTTACAAGTCTTTTAAGATATTATAAATTTTTGCTGATAATTTACTACTACAATTATCTTAAAGTTCGATATTATAATTTATTATATTATATACTACGTATAATTTTTTAAAATTCTATAAAATTAATTGATAATAAAAATAAATGATAAACTTCATAAATTTGTTTTTATCTTTAAAAATCCAAATTAATTTAAGGGATAATTGCATTAAAATATAACCAACTTTCACCTGATTCCTATTTTGGTGAATCAACTTTTAAAATTATCATTTAAGGGTTTGAATCAAATCTTTTGTTTATGTAAGGGTCTCGTTAACCTTTTCAACAAGTAGTAGGTAATTCTAAGATGACATGTCAAAATAATAACTTAAAAGTTTATTAGGTGGAAATAATGTTGCCTTATCATAATTATTATTAATAAAAAAACTTAAAGGATTAACTTTTTAACCCAAAAATACCCAACCGTCTCTTTGTTTCCTCCTGCTTCTGTTCTCCGCGATCGACCATCTCCTTCCGTCTGTTTGCCGTAACTATCACTCACATCTCTAACTGATCGACCATCTCCTACTTCGAACGGTTGTAGATCCGTAACATGTGTCGTCTCCTCAGATTACTCGAGAAATGGTGATAAGGTATTCCTGCAAGTCAATTTGTTGCTCCGACGATTCTCAGGCTATGGATTGATGACGACGATTCTTGGGCTCTAGATTTGCAAAGGGTTCGTTTCGTCGGGCTCTTTTACAAAGATGATGAGTATCGTAACCTACGAAGATCGGAAACGGTTTATTCTAATCGACCGTAACGTTGTTAAACATAGAATTGCATCCTTGTGTAATTGAGTCACCATTGTCAAGGTTCATCCACTGTTTAAGGGTGCATGAGATGGAGATAGATATTGAAATCGAGGACGCCGGGAAGGGAAGGGGTTCTTTGTGGTTGTTGCCGGAGACGGTGAACATTAGCGACGATGAGTTCTTGGGAAGAAGAAGTGGGTGTGGGTTTTTTTTGTTTTTGTTTTTTATTTTAGAAAAAGAAGTGGGTGTGGAGTATTATTTTAATAAAAGTAAGTAAAACAAGAAAAGAATTGAATGATCAAAATGTCCCTGAATCAACGGTATAAAGTTAAGAAAGTTAATCTTAAGGACGAAAACCGAAATAAGTAGCAAACCATAGTGACGACCAACGAAAACCATAATTTATTTGAGAGTATAGAGGTGAAAATAGAAATTTTCAACAAACCACGGTGACGAAAATCGAAGTTTACTCTAAAAAAGTTATTGCCATATCAGCATTTTTAGATCTATATTTAAATCATAATAATAACATGGACCTTAGTTGGCAAACCATTTGGGTCATGTCATCAGTAGCAGGTTAACAGGTCAACGAAACCCTTAAATAAACAAAAAGTTTACTTTAGACCTCTAAATGATAATTTTAAAAGTTCGTGCCCCAAAATAGGAATCAAGTGAAAGTTGGTTTCTTTTTAATACAATTTTCCCTTAATTTAAATATATCAATTTTTTAATTAAACAGATAATATAAGAACAAGTGTTCTATTCACTACAAAAAAAAAAACAGAAATTTCCGACGACCCGATCCGTCGGTAATCCGTTGGTAAACGGTAAGATCCGTCGGTAATCACCGTCGGAATTTATCTCGTAGGAACTTGATTTACCGACGGATTTTAGCGACAGATTACCGACGGTCAGTATTACCGACGGATTAACGACGACTAAGTGACGGCGACGTTTACCGACGGATTACCGACGGAACGTTATTTACCGACGGATTACCGACGGTTTGATTGTACCGACGGATTACCGACGGCCTTTCTTTACCGATGGATTACCGACGGACTCAATTTACCGACGGATTACCAACGGACTTATGTACCGACGGATTAGCGACGGATTAGCCGTCAGTAAATTTATTTAAATTAAATTAAAATTAAATTATTTTAAATATTAAATTATATTATTTAAACATACCGACGGATTATCCGTCGGTAATTGATATTTTAATTTAAAAAAAATAATTAAAAATACAGAAAATCTGTATAAAAACCTGTTCAAAAACATTGGTAATTCCTATGCAAAAACCATTACAAAACACTATTGTCTTTAATACAATATTATCTCAAATCAGTAAACTAAATTCAATGTAGTCTAGCGGTACAGACTAAGCAACCAATTCAATAGAGTTCAACCAATAAGAAAAACCGATAATCTGATCAAGGAGACATAAGTTAATTCAAGTGAAGATAGAAAAGAGTGAGTTAACCATCCATTCTTTACAGCCATTTGCAATTTGATGAACCTTGCCCTCAACATCCTTTGGAAAAGACTGAAAAGCCGCAGAAATCGTGGCTCTGAATACTGCTAAACGTTTTCTTCAATCGGGGTTGTTAGAATTGGGAGGGTAGACGATGATAACGGTATCAACATCGCTAAGAATGGTGAATTCGTTATCTTTCTTTATGATCCCAAGTTTACGTTTCTGGTAAGTGGTGTTTCAGGTCTTCTCTTTCGTTATGAGCTTCATTCTTAGCTTTGCACGCCCCATCGATCTGCAACCACAAAAATAGAATATCTATGTTAATCAAATAAGATCTTGAATTATTCCAATTAACAATCAATCATTAATTCGAGATTCTGTTATCATAATTAAAATGTTAACAATCAAATCAAAAGGGGTATCTATGGTTGATTAGGGTTATTAGCAGTAAAAAATTAAATAAAATCCATTAACATGTCTCGGTTTTGAATAATATGGTTCATTCTTGAGTCAAAATAATGTAAAACCAAATGGTTAATATTATTAGCAGGGAACTAGGTGAACTGTTGAGATTGGTTAGTTATATATACATGGATGATAATGATGAAAGGGTGTTAGAGGTGGTTGGAAATTTTTAAATGAATTAAGCCACCTAGGTATTCAATGCCATCACCAATATAAGAAACCAAACCTCTCTTGTTTTACTTCATTTTCAATTCCTAGCAGAAAACTTGTCATACAAATTAAACACACACTTAAACCATAAGAGTAATTAAGAGAGCTAGAGCAAATGAAACTCACACATACACCTCAACGTTGGGTTAGTGGATATCACGGGGCCAAAAGGCCCTTTGGTTTCAACCATGTATTCCTAAGTCCGCACATATGACTGAGAAAAAACTTTTCAAACTTCAACAATCCATATATTCATAACCAAAGATTCTAAAGACTAACAGAGGAAGTGGATCCGGTCATTCTCACCAATTAATGGAAGGTCTGTATCAACTAAACATAACATTAATTGAGTGAAAACAAAATTCTCAGAATGATTCTAGTACTTTACATATTGGTCCACTACTAAAATCCACATAATCACATACTACCAAAGAGATTAGTCAACATAACTATTTAAAGTTTTCCTACTTATTCTTTCAAATCGGATAGTGATTTACCAGAAACGATTTGGAAGTTTTCCTACTTATTCTAACATAACATATTTTAATAGTCTAACATAAACAAAACTAATAGTCTAACTTGATACCTGTGGGGGTGAAGGGTGAAGCAACCGGAAGTCTGAAACTATGAAGGTGTGGAACTGGAAGTTTGATAGAAGTAGAAATCTACTTGGCTGCTGCGTGAAGGAGAAAACGAAATAATCTAACATAACAGAAATCGTGAAGGAGAAATCGAACTATGAAGAGATTCAATCGATTAAGAAATCGAACAATAAACTGGAAGTTTGATACCTGTAAACAAGAAATCGAATAATAATCGAACAATAAACAAGAAATTGAACAATAAACTGGAAGTTTGATACCTGTAAACAAGAAATCGAACAATAAACAAGAAATCGAACAATAAACAGAAATCGTCTAACATAAAAGAATCGTGAAGGAGAAATCGAACTATGAAGGGATTCAATCGAACAATAAACTGTAAACATTACCTGTTGGCTGCTGCTTTTGAAATCTGATTGGTGATACTATTTGAAATCGAAGAGCGATGTGAAATCGAAGAGGCGATGATCGCTTTGAATCTGTGTTTGAAAGGTACGCTGTGAAGTGTGAATTGTGTGTGAAGAAAGAATAAAGAAGGGGCGGGGGGAGAGGAGGGAACTGTGAAATAATTTAGGGGGGGGGTAGTAAACTTTTAGAGGGATGGGGTTAGGGTTTTCATGTTTCAACCAGGAAAAAGGGAGGGGAGAGGGAAAATAAAGGATTTAAGTTTTTGGGAAATTTTTAAAATTTTAAATAGTTAAACTCCAAATTTTGAACTCTCAAAATTTAAACCAGTTAAAACTTTAAAAATTTTATACTCCCAATTTTTTTTTATGAATATATACATGATAATTGGATGGGTAATTGTATGTGAATATATACCTGATAATGTATATGTTGTGTACTCATACGTTGCATCGAGATATAATTTTTTTTTTTTGACATTTTTATCGGAATCGTGGGTGATCTTGGATGTATGTATCTATGAAATGTATTGAGTTTTGATGGCTTATAGTGGCTCTTAAGACCGAATAAGGCCCAATATAATTGATTAAAGCCCAATATAATTGAATAAAGCCCAATAAACCCAAATAAAGTCCAATGAAACCGAATAAAGCCTAATAAAACCGAATAAACTCATTAAAACTCAAAAGAACCGTTAAAGCCTAATAAGATCGAATAAGGCCCAATATAATCGATTAAGGCATGGTATAATCGAATAAAGCCCAATAGAATCCATTATAGCCTAATAAACTCGAATAACAACCAATGAAACCCTTTAAAGTCCGATATATTCATTAAGGCCCAATGAAACCCTTTAAAGGCCAACAAAACCAATTAAAGTCCAGTAGAATTAATTAAAACCCAATAGATCCATTAAGGTCTAATGAGACCCTTTAAAGTCTGATAGATCCATTAAGGCCCAATGAAACCCTTTAAAGCCTGATAGGATCCACTAAATCCTAATTGGATCCATTAAAACCCAAATTGATCCATTAAAGTCCAATCGATCCATTTAAGACCAAATTGATCTATTAAATCCCCCAGTGGATCCATTAATACTCAATCCATCCATTAAAGCTCGATTGGTTCCAATTAAAGCCTAAATGGATCAATAAAAGCCCAAATGTATACATTAAAGCCTAAATGTTTCCATTAAAGCCAAAGTGGATCAATTAAAACCCAATCGATCCATTAAAGTCCAACTGCTTCAATTAAAGCCCAATTGGTTCCATTAAAACCCGATTGGATCCATTAAAGTCCACGTGGATCCATTAATATCCAATCCATCCATTAAAACTCGATTGATATCATTAAAGCCCAAATGGATCCATTAAAGTCAATCCATCCTTCAAAACCCAAGTGGATCCATTAAAACCTAATTGATCCATTAAAGTCTAGTTGGTTCAATTAATGCCCAATTGGTTCAGTTAAAGCCAGATTGGATCCATTGAAGCCTGAGTGGATTCATTAATACTCAATCCATCCATTAAAGCTCGATTTGTTCCATTAAAGCCCAAATGGATCAATGAAAGCCCAATGCATCCGTTAAAGCCAAAGTGGATCAGGTAAAACCCAATTGTTCCATTAAAGTCCAGTTAGTTAAACTAAAGCCGGATTGGTTCCATCAAATCCCAATTGAACCCATCAAATCCCATTATGAGCGTTGTTGACTTATTAAGGCCCAAACACACACGTGATGACTTATAATTATGTGCTTATTTACATGTATCGACTTCATAGATGAATGTGTCGTGATGACTAATACCCAACTATAGGTCAATAAGACCTATTGAAATCCATTAAAGCCCAATAGAACTTATTAAAGCTCAATATGACACTCTATGACTTCTTAAGGTACAATAACATATACACATGAATATATACATATATACAACACATATATACATCATTAAAACCAATCAAAGGCCAACTGAACTTATTTAAGTCCAACATAACCGATTTAAGCCCAATTGAACCGATTCAAGATCAATATGACCCATCAAATCCCAATTGAATCCATTAAATCCCAACTGTGTAGTTAAAGCCCAACTGTGTACGTTAAAACCCAACTGAATCCATTAAAGCCCAACTGAGTACGTTAAAGCCCAACTGTGTACGTTAAAACCCAACTGCATCCATTAAAGCCAACTGGGTCCATTAAAGCCCAACTGTGTACGTTAAATCCCAATATAACCCTTTAAATCCAATGTATCCGTTAAAGCCAAAGTGGATCAATTAAAACCCAATTGATCCATTAAAGTCCACTTGGTTCAATTAAAATCCAATTGATCCATTAAAGTCCACTTGGTTAAATTAAAACCCGATTGGATCCATTAATACCCAATCTATCCATTAAAACCCGATTGATTTTATTAAAGCACAATTGGTCCATTAAAACCCGATGGAATTTATAATTTAAAAAAATAATAAAAATTTAATTATTTACCGACGGATTACCGACGGAATATATATAATAAAAATAAATAAATATTAAAATATTAAAGGGTCCGTCGGTAATCCATCGGTAATTACCAACGGATTTTTAATTTAAAAAAAATAATAAAAATTTAATTATTTACCGACGGATTACCGACGGAATATATAATAAAAATAAATAAATATTAAAGGGTCCGTCGGTAATCCTACCGACGGATTACCGACAGATTTTTAATTTAAAAAAATAATTAAAATTTAATTATTTACCGACGGATTACCGACGGAATATATAATGAAAATAAATAAATATTAAAATATTAAAGAGTCCGTCGGTAATCCGTCGGAAAACATTATTTTACTGACGGATTACCGACGGATTACCGACGGATTACCGACGGATGGGGATTTTTACCGATGGCTAACCGACATCAATTTTTTTCGGCGCTAAAATTCAAAATCCGTCGGTATTCCGTCGATATTCACCGACGGTTTTTGTCCGTCGGTAATTTTCGTCAGAAATTTCGATTTTTCTAGTGATTATTTTTAAATTTAATATTCATATTGATATTTTTTTTAACCCAATTTTCAAATTTTTGATCATAAGTATTCGCATCCGATTATATTCAAACTAACATATTTACAATATTATAAAGTGTTTGTAACTTCTTACTACATACATATAACTTCTTAAAACTTTATTTAAAAACTCAATAAAATTAACTAATAACAAATTGATAAACATGTTATCGCATTGCTTGCATGTATACACTTCTCTCTCTCTCTCTCTCTCTCTCTCACACACACACACACACACACACACACACATATAGTGATGTTTTATTTGTAACCCAGTAAAAATTACAACCAAATGCAACCCTCATCTAAACCATTCATTGAGCTTATTCATCATGGACTAATTATTAATGATTACTAGTTTCATGCAATAATCTTACCTGCAATCAAGGTTCTAAATGACGTGAGGCGTGGCGTGGCGACGAGGGCAAGCCTCAAGCCTTAGGAGCCACGACGAAGTCATGACGTTTTCAAGGCGTGACTTATGGCGTCAAATTTCTAATTCATATATAGTATTATACATAAAAACATATGTTTTGTAGTGTTATTCAATGAGTCAATAGTAATAAGCAAGTTAAATTAGGTTATATGTTAAAAAAACTAACAAATAAGACATTAAAAACGTAAAGAAAAATCAAATATCTCATTACGATAACTGCACATTAGGCCATGGCGTGCCATAGGCTTAACGTGGCGTGACACACAAGCCTTGGTGCCATGGCGCGCCATGGCGGCTGTGCGGCGAGTTTTTTAGAACATTGCCTGCAATGCATAATATTTCAGTAAATCCATATACTAACATGGAATGCATATTGTTTCATGAAAGTACCACCTTCATCCGATACATCGCATGGACCTTTATGTGCATCGACATGCTGTAGAAATTCAACGAAATCAGATGCAATCCAGTAATCAATCCAGTGTCTACATAATAAATGGGCTATAAGGGTTGTATGGGGTTGTAATCTTTTACTAAGTTGCAAAATAACTGTGGGTTATATATATATATATATATATATATATATATATATATATATATATATATATATATATATATAGCGAGAGAGAGAGAGAGATGTGAGTTCATACGAGAACATATTTATTTAAGAAAACACGAGAACAACCGAGTGCATACAAAATCATATATGATTCACGTGACTTTGCGTGCGACCTTAGGATGCTCTCAACATCGCATGCGTCTGATTTTTTCGGGTTAGTGTAAAATCACATATGATTTTGTACATGATCTGTTGTTTTTTGTTGTTTTCTTAAATAGTTAGCGTTCTCGTTTGAAACTTCCTCTCTCTCTCTCTCTCTCTATGGTTGATCGATATCGGTGAGCATAAGAATTATGATGAGAATGTGAGAACAAAACCTTCATATACATTTATATACCTTCATATACTTTTATTTGCCTATTTTTATCATAATGATCAAAACTTTAACGGGTTGGGTTCCGATGAGAAGTTGAGTTAACGGTGAGAAGCGTGAGAAGTGGTTATCAACCGTTGGATGAGAAATGGATGCACATTAGGATGATATTCACCAAGACAAGATACACCGAGATGCACCAGATCAATTCCCTTTTATGTCGCAATTCATGGGAGGGTTTGAGATTAAAAAAGATCAACGGTTCAGATCTAGTTCTCACACTTCTCACCGTTAACTCAACTTCTTACACGATCATTCGCCAACTTTAACAAATTAATGCATGCAAAACTGATTAAATGTATGTAAAAGTTCGTGAAAGTGACTTAAAAGTGAAATCAAAGGTAGATGAATGTAGTTAAAGTTAGATGAATCTAGTTGAAAAGAAAATTAAGTTAGATTTAAAAAGTCAACTCATTTAAAGACTCATAAGTGTTCTCATCATAAGTATTATTCTCACGGGATCCCTCGTTTATGAATCACAAACGTGTTAAAAACTTGTGAGAACCAATATAAATGTATTGTTTCAAATATTTTTTAATAATCTAAGGCTAGGATTAAGGTATTGTTTTACATATATTTGTTTCAAAAGTATTATTTTCACATGTTAGTTTCACAGTGTGAAACTTTTTAACGTGTATTTTTTGTTTTACATTGTAAAAAAAGCTTCACATGTATTTTTTCACAAGGCGAATATAAACATATGTAAAACAATAACTTAAATCATTGCATTTGATAAAAAGATATTGTAGAAACATATTTTCAGACAACTTCTCACGAGTTTGTAACATTTTTATGGTTCTCGTTTGATTACCGTCTTATATATTAAGTCCTAATAATTATTCAAATAAATTAGCTTGATATAATTAAGTTTTGAATCGTGTAGTAGATCCAACCATTGACACTAGAAATTTGGTCCAGATGAATTAGGGTTGGCAACGGGGAGGAGATGGATGGGGAATACAATTTCTGGCTCTGACCCGGTTCATATACCTTATCCATGCCCCTGCTTTTGTTTAGTCTATCTCGGTCATTCCCTGACTCATCCCCGATCCGATTATTTATAATAATGAAATCAAGTTTTTTTTAACAATGAAATCATGAATTGTGAGTACATTAGGAGAATGAAATCAATATTTTTGAAGAATGGGAATGGTGGTAGATAAATTAAGAAAAAAATAATATTTAAGATTATAATAATTATAAAGAAATATTAGAATAATATTTAAGATTATGATAATTATAAAGAAATATTAGAATATATACAGGAGTAATTTCATTTGTAAATCATCCTAATTTTGTAAATCGTGTAAATCATCGATTTCATTGATTAAGTTAATGAAATTGTTTTATAAAATTGTTTATTGATGAAATTGTTTCATATATTTGTTTTTCTTATGTAAAAATGAAAAAATTTCACCATAATGAGAAAATATAATGAAACAATTTCATTTTTACATAAAAACACAAATATATGAAACAATTTCATCAACAAAAGAATTACATGAACCAATTTTCATTAACTT